>CM059200.1:55464649-55967968 GCA_030323885.1 Branchipolynoe longqiensis | reverse complement strand
ACAGTATTGGTGCAGGAGGATGATAATGGAATAGACAGGCCAGTGCATTTAATCAGTACTAGATTTTCTCGTGCTCAACGTAATTATCCTACGATAGAAAAAGAAGCATTTGCTATTATTTATGCTCTAGTAAAATTAAGACCTTACTTAAACGGTGCAGAATTTACTATCTATACAGATCATGCTCCATTGAAATGTTTTTTCACTAAAGAAATTTGTAATACACGTATACAACGTTGGGCAGTATTATTAGCAGAATTTTCAGCACCAATTGTTTATATGAAAGGTGTAGATAATGTCTGGGCTGATATGTTGTCTAGATTGAGACCTAATACTAAATCAAAGGAACCAGTAGAAATGTTTGCTTTTGATTCACTGTTAGCAGAACAGGTAATTCCTTTTGAGCACTATGAACTGTTATATAATGATGTAATTAATGAACAGAAAAAGATGAAAGAGTATACGTTAGGTGAGAATGAAGAAGGGAATTATTTAGTAATGGATAATCTTCTTTATTCAATAATAGCTCTGGCTAAGAAAGATACGTATCCTAGATTAGTGTTACCAAAAAAATACAGGAATTCTGTGATAAAGATAGCTCATACTGAGGTAGGTCATATGGCTATGTCTAAAACATTAAAACGATTACAGGAACATTTTGGTTGGCCTGGTATAGCTGGAGATGTCCATAGAGTAATTACCAATTGTGCAAATTGTGTGGTTAACTGTAGTAAACGTACACGTGCATATCCACAATCGATGCCATTGCCTAGTGCACCTGGTATTGTGATTGCTGCAGATCTTTCTGGTCCATATCCAGTTAGTACTAGTGGTAATAGATATTTATTGTCAATTATAGATCATTGTAGTGGTTGGGTTGAATATAAAACATTGCCAGATAAATCATCGAAGGGGATTCATGATTATATATTTAATGATTATATTCCTCACCATGCAATTCCTTGTATGTTTATTTCAGATAATGGGTTAGAATTTAAAAATAAATTGATTATGAATCATTTTAAAGAATTAGGTGTAGAAGTAAGGCATACGACACCTTATCATCCACAGTCAAATGGTATGGTGGAAAGATATCATAGGACTGAGTTTTTACACTGTTAATGCTGAAGCCTATTTCGATGCACACACCAAAATAATTTAGTATTTCACTTCTAATATCTCCAAGGTTAGCTTTTTAAAATAAAAGTTACTTCAAAGAAAAGTAAGGTAGCTTATTGTGATCAACATAATATATTTATCTAAAAAAAAAAAAAAGGCAGAACTCAAAAACCATCAGTCTTTGCAATTTTAATCAACTGTACATGTATCATGTTGAGTGGCTGCTACTGCATATTGAGAATGCAATCCAGCAGGTAGAAAACAATATCAGACACCTATCATCCTATAGAGGAGCATTCACTCGGCCAATAGCAGTGCAGTATCATGGTCACGTGATGATATAAACTGAAGCAGTACAACGGCGTCTCATGATCAATACACATAAACATAATAAGCACAGCAACAAGGAAGACTCAACCAGCACGCGCTTGTTTGGTCTGGGCTTGTGAGGTGAGCACAATTTCCGGAAACAACCCACTGAGCCCTTCTTAGTGTAAATCAGATGCAGTAGTAATACTTTCGTATTCAGACATAATCACTAATTTTATTTATACATCGCACAGGCTAAAGTGCCTGTATATTTTCGAAATTTACTATACTTCCATCACGTCACAATTAGTAGTTTAAAGAATGGGGGAATTACTGTGAAAATGTATGCTCAACGAAGGGCATAATCAGATTCAGACATAATCACTCATTTTATTTACGCATACCACAGGCTAATGTGCTTGAAGTATGTTCAAAATCTACTATGCTTTGAAGTATGTACAAAATCGACTATGCTTCCTCCTATGTTTAAATGAACGCACAATAAGTAGTGTAAAGAATGGGAAAATTACTGTGAACATGTATGCTCAATGAAGTGCTCGTTAAAGCTGCATAGTCCGATGAAATATCAAATTTTCAAAACCAAATCAATTATCTAGATTTGATTTTACATATCTACCTTATATACTGATGCACTTATTAAGCATTTGTTTCTATGTAGAAGGCAATACTGAGTCAATTTAACAGAACCTGTTACTGCAGAAGTCTACGGTGTCAGAGCTTTGGCAAGCTTGCCAAAACTAATTTTCCATGTTTGCACTCAAAATATCTATAAAGTTTACCATTTAAAATAAAAGTAACTTTGAACTAATGTAAAGTAGATACTAGTGATCGATCTAATATACTTATCTGAGAAAGAATACAGAAATTCAAAACCATCGGACTAGGCAACTTTAACTTGACCCAGTAGCAATGTAAGAGCTGGTTGGGTCTCCTCCTTTCGTCGTTGTTCACCTATCTCTTAATATAGGGTATTCCGAGTTCCGCTGGTCCCTCAGGAAGAACTGAAGCTGCAACCTTGCTGGGGCACAGCTACAGCTTACACCATGGACGTAGAGACCCCCCCCCCCCCCGCCGCCCACCAGCCCCATCCATCACTACACACGCTAGGATTGGACATTGAGAAATGGAATGAGGAATACCAATTGTTTACCCTCAACACTTTCCTGGCTTAAATCCGTCCTGATATGAACTTAGATGTTGCTAGGACATAAAACAACAACAAAACAAACAAACAAATCCTGGCTTAATCATGGATGTAACAAAAAGAATACCAGACGGGATGGCCGAATGAGTTAGAGCGTCCGTCTACAGTGCTGGTAGATCGTGGGTTCGAACCCTGGTCGAGTCAAACCAATGACTTAAAAATGTATACTTGTCGCTTCCTAGCCAAGCACTCAGCATTATTAGGATAGGGCAAGGACTGGTTGGCTCGGTGTCAGGATAATGTGACTGAGTGGGATATCAGGTCATGGTGCTGGCAGCCTGGTCTCCCAGTGGGACAGCACTATAAAGTCGCCATGAGTGTGCACTGTCACAAGTCGGTATACTCGTTCTGATATGACCTTAGATGTTGCTTGGACGTAAAACAATAACAACAAACAAAAAGAAAACATTACATATAGTATATATATATATGTATATAGTTTAAGCTTTGGTTTTGAACATATATACATGTATATATATATATATCTATATATGTATATATATATATATATATATGTAGATCTGTATATGGTTCATGATGGTCTACCAACATGGATAATTTACACGCGTACGAGGAGCCCTACCCCCCTCCCCTACGACCCCCCCACTCTTCTCCCCCCCCCCTTGCACCACTACCACGGATATGAACAGTGGTGTCCCTCCTCACCCTTGCCTACCTACCCACACGCCATCCCCCTTCCTCCACCCTCCAGCCCTCTACCGACGGTGGCGCCATCTGAACTAAACTTCACCAACTAAAACCCTGCCAGAGACAGCCAAAACTACTACGCGAGACTCTGATGTCACGATCTCGCCTCCGCGAGACCCCCACACCGCCTGACCTATATAAGTGAGCAGCTCGCCACTCACCGGCACTACCAACCAGGCAGTCAGACGATCAACTACCAGACCACCGCAACTCAGCTGCCCACCCAACCCATCAAACGAACAATCAAATCCAAGGGTTGAGGGCCTGAGTCAAACTTTATCTACCCATATTGATCTCATATTACTGCACTTACTGTTTTACATGTCTTGATTCATTAACAATTCCATAACATGGGCTCCTCGTTCGCGTGGTTAATTAGCGAGAATTAACATTATTTTCAAGTAAAAATCTTTGATTTAAACTACATTTACATTGGCGTTTACACAATTTTGCGCCTGAACTCTTCATATACACATAACTACATGCGAGGCGCAATGCGGGGGGGGGGGGACACCTGCATACATTCAACCCCACCCGAGGAGGGGGAGGGCCACTCCACCAAAGCGCTTAAGGAGGAATAAAAGTAACACATCGTTACCCTACAATTTATACTCGTATAATTCATTATGCATCACACATATATATATGCAAAATATAATGTATTATAGATGGGTGGAGCGGGGGATACCCCCCCCCCTTTTTGGTGTATTTGATTAATTGATTAAATAGTATAATTATTGACCAATGATATGTTCGATGCATTCCATCCTTATTTGCTGCGGGCCAGTTGGCTGAGCGCTTGTGGCGCCCCCACACGGCCAGATCACCTGGTGCTACCTGTACTGAGTTCTCATTCGCACCTGAATTTTACTAAGATTTCATGACCGTCTGGGTTTAAACTTTTGTTTGGAACACCGATTAAGCGTGGGCTGTGTCCTTGGTTTCAATGCTTAAAGTTGCATAGTCCGATAAAAGCCTCAAATTTGAACAAATCAACTTAGAAACCAGTGCACTTATTAAAGTTGCATAGTCCGATGGTTTTGAGTTTCTGACATTGTTCCGAGATAAGTATATTAAATTGATCATTATAATCTACCTTACTTCAGTTTGAAGTAACTTTTAATTGAAATTGCTGGCTACCTTTTGAGATATTTGAAATTCAAACAATCAAAAATTAATTTTGGCAAGCACGCCAAAACTCTGATACCATAGGCTTCTGCAGTAACAGGTTCTATTAAATTGACTCAGTATTCCCTTCTATGTGGCAATAAATGCTTAATAAGTGCATCAGTATCTAAGTTAGATATGTAGAATCAAATCTAGATAATTGTTTTGATTTTGAAAACTTGATGCTTCATCGGACTATGCAGCTTTAAGCATTTGGTGCTACATAAAATGTCATACTAATTCAATTCAACTCAATAGAACCTGTTACTGCTAAAGCCTATGGGGTCAAAGTTTTGACAAGCACGCCAATTTTAATTTGGCCTGTTTACACTTCAAATATTTCCCAAGTTGGTTATTTTAAAGAAAATTTACTTCAAACTAAAGTAAGGTAGAGATCATAACCATCAATCTAATATATTCATCGAAATGAAAAAAGAAGATAGAAATTCCACTATGTACAAATCAAATGTGATCGCTCCAACGGCTGGAAGACCAGTGCCTCGGCGCTGACAAAATATGTATTCAGATGAATAAAAATATTTACAAAAAAAATAAAAATGTATTCAGATGAATAAAAATATTTACAAAAAAAATAAAATTCAAAAATTCAAAACCATCGGACTATGTAACTTCAACTAGCCCATACACTGCAATATGAGGACAAAACTTTCATCAAATTCAAATGTGACATCCATTTCTTTTTTTTTAAATGGAAAAAAAAACATGCTGCAACAGTGTGGAGAGCAGAGCCCACTGTACGGACGGGATTATCCACCTACTGTCACCTGACCTGATTCAGACTCACTCATCTCAATTATCACATAATACATTATAGCACCATACATATCATATGCAAGGGTCCGAACATATTATGAAGATATGGAATTCAAGGCTATTTCAAAGATTTTCAAGGCTGTTTTTGATAGGAATTCAAGATTATTTTGATTTTGATTTAGTCTGAAATCAGCATTCGGAATGGCGATTTCGGACTAATTTAGATCGGAGGGAACAGTTCAATAGAATTCAAGGCTTTTCAAGACTAATTACCCAAAATAGGTTAAATTCAAGGCTTTTCAAGGCATTGAAATGGGGAAAATGAAGTCTCAAGCAGGGATGAAAATGGTCTCTGGGAAAAAAAGCGGAAATGTGGATATTCTCCCATAGGTTTAGCATTGTCAGGGAATCGCAGAAAATTTCCAGAAATCGGGTTTCATATATAGTATACACTGATAGTGCTGTGCCGTTTGAAGCATGTATTAGTAGTATATGCTGATAGTGCTGCAGTATTTGGAGCATTTATTAGTAGTATACGCTGATAGTGCTGTGGCGTCTGCACCACATATTAGTATATGCTGATGGTGCTCTGGATTGAAAAATCCAGGAAATCCGCTAAATCGCGGAGATCTTTCATACCTACTCAAGACTTTCCAGTCCCCGTATGGAACCTGCCCATGGATTGACGACAGCCATGATATGCTAACTCATTATACAAAGAGCCTATGAATACTGCTACACTTCTTAAGCAGTCTTTGCTACATAGAAAGGAATGCTAGATACATTTAATAGAACCTGCTACTGCTGAAGCATATGGTGTCCGAGTTTTGACTTTGCATACCTAAATTAATTGTGTTCATGTCTGCGCTTCAAATATCTCCAAGTTACTTCAAACAAACCATGTTGTAACAGATGTGGTGTTCTCTGTGGCGGAGTTGTTAGAGTGTCAGACTTTTTTCTAGGTCGGACTCCTAATCTGAAGGTCGGTGGTCCGATTCCCCATGCCCCCACCTCTTCCAATTTGGATTTCCTCCGCTGTGTATAACTTACAGCGACATCAAAGGCCAGTTGCTCTCATACCATGTCTATGTGGTGTGGGAGGTTAAAAATCCCTTGGGTCGGTAAAAGTATAGACTCAGGCTTTCTATATCGACAAACTGTCTAATGGTGAAAACAAGTCTATTCAGACTTATCCATGATAGGCAGTATAAATCTTCAAGAAAAAAAAGATAACAACGATCAGCCTAATATTATAGATAAGTTGTATAATAAGTAATATATATAAGTGGTGTATTAAAGTTACTTGGTCTGGTGGTTTTGAGTTTGTCATTTTCAGAGATAAGTATACTAGGTTGATTGTTATAATCTACCTTAATTTGGGTTGAAGTAACTTTTATTTTTAATGGCTAACTTTTGAGAGACTTGAAGTGCAAACATCCTAAATAAATTTTGGCAAGCATGCCAAAACTCGACACCATAGGTTTATGCAGTAACAGGTTCTGTTAAATGGGGACCTTTCTCTCTCTATACACTTGGTGGCAGCACCTGTTCCCGGTGAAAGTCGGCCATCATGGTTGGATAGAAGGGTGTAGGTGTGTGTGTGTGTTGGTGGTGTAGGTGGGTGGTGGGGGTGTAGGGATGTGGTGGGGGTGTAAGTATGTGTGTGGTGGGGGTGTAGGTGTGTGTTGGGTGTGTGATGAGGGTTTAGGAGTGTGGTGGGTGTGTAGGTGTGTGGTGGGGGTTTAGGTGTAGTGGGGGTGTAAGGTGTTGGGGGTTGTGTGTGTGGTTGAGTGTATGGTGTTTAGGTGTGTGTGGTGAGGGTTTAGGGTGTGGAGGGGGTGTAGGTGTGTGGTCGGGGTTTAGGGATGTAGTGGGGGTGTAGGGATGTGGTGTTTGGTTGTGGTGTAGGTGTGTGGTGAGGATTTAGGGGTGTGGTGGGGGTGTAGGTGTGTGTGTGGTGGGGGTGTAGATATGTGGTGACGGCTTAGGGGTGTGGTGGGGGTGTAGGTGTGTGGTGGGGGTGTAGGTGTGTGGTGAGGGTTTAGGGATGTGGTGGAGGTGTAGGAGTGTGGTGGTGTAGGGTGTGGTGGGTGTAGGTGTGTGGTGAGGGTTTAGGTGTGTGGTGGGGGTGTAGGTGTGTGGTGGGGTATAGGTGTGTGGTGGGGGTGTAGGTGTGTGGTGAGGGTTTAGGTGTGTGGTATGTGTTTTGGTGTAGGTGTGTGGTGGTGCTGTTTGGTGGGGTGTAGGTGTGTGATTGAGGTGTAGGGTGTGTGGTGAGGGTGTAGTATGTGTGTGGTGGGGGTGTAAGTGTGTGGTGGGGGTTTAGGTGTGTGGTTGGGGTGTAAGGGGTACTGTGGGTATAGGTGTGTCATGGGGTGTATGGGGTATAAGTGTGTGTCATGGGGTGTCCTGGGGGTGTAGGTGTGTGGTGGGGGTTTAGGGATACTAAAGATTGTGAGGTGCTGCTCTGTAAGACACCCCTACACCTCCACCACAAACCACCTACACCCCCACCACACACACTGTCAACCCCCACCACACACACCTACACCCCCACCACACACACCTACACCCCACCACATCCATAAGCCCCCACCACATCCCTAAGCCCCCACCACACACCCCTAAATCCATATGTACCCCCACCACACACATCCAAATCCTCACACTTGACAGTAGAAGGAACTGCTTCTATCCAACCAAAGCATTACAGAGACCGGCATGGTGCGCCATCTGACGAGAGACTCATGCAAACTTAAAGGTCCCCATTGACTTGGTATACCCTTCTATGTGGCAAGACATGTTTAATAAGTGCATCAATATCTAAGTTACATGTGTAGAATCAAATCTAGGCGAGTGTTTTGGTTTTGGAAATTTGATGCTTCATCGGACTATGCAGCTTTAATAATTTTAAATCACCGTTCATTTAAATCATATTAATTTTAAATCAAATTAATATTAAATTAAAGTTATTTCAAACTAAAGTAAGGGTAGATTACAATGATCAACCTGACCTTGACATAGTTATCTTAGAAAATGACAGAAAATCAAAGACATCGAACAATGCGACCTCAACGTCCAGATTGCAATATAGACCTTTTCCGCGGAGCATGCGCAGTGAGTTACTACCCACATTAGTTCTTGCCACTGTCATCAGAAGGCAGGTTGGTGGTGGAAAACCTTTGAAAAAGACCTTTTCCGCTGCACAGCCAACTGCTACCTGTGTCGACATTAGTTCCTCTCACTGTCATCAGAGGGCAGGTTGGTGGTGGAAATCTATTAAAAATAGACCTTTTCCACAGTGTTGTGAGGGGGTACCTGTGGCTACATCAGCTCCTCTGTCATCAGAGGGTAGGTTGGTGGAGGAAATCAATTAAAAATAGATATTTTCCACAGTGTTGTGAGGGGATACCTGTGGCTACATCAGTTCCTGTCATCAGAGGGTAGGCTGGTGGAGGAAATCCATTAAAATTAGACCTTTTCCACAGTGTTGCGAGGGGGTACCTGTGGCTATATCAGTTCCTGTCATCAGAGTGTAGGTTGGTGGAGGAAATCCATTAAAAATAGACCTTTTCCACAGTGTTGTGAGGGGATACCTGTGGCTACATCAGTTCCTGTCATCAGAGGGTAGCTTGGCGGAGGAAATCCATTAAAAATAGACCTTTTCCACAGTGTTGTGAGGGGGTACCTGTGGCTACATCAGTTCCTGTCATCAGAGGGTAGGTTGGCGGTGGAAATCCATTAAAAATAGACCTTTTCCACAGAACATGCTGCAGAGTGAGCTGATACCCACAACCGTAGTTCCACCACTGCCAGCAAAGGGCAGGTTAATTGGCGGTGGAAATCGTCTATTGATGCTAAGCCGGTAGAATTGCCCTACAAGTTTTCATTCTCCTCCTCATCATGATATTCTGAAAGAATAAAATACGCCGAAAGTCTGTTAGATTGTGTTATCGAAGCAACATGAACAATTGTATGTGTAAACGCCACTTAAAGCTGCATAGTCCAATGAAGCATCAAATTTGTTAAACCACTGTTTAATAAAATTATGTAAATTTGATTCTACATATCTATCTTAGATAGTGGTGCACTTATTAAGCATGTGTTGCCACATAGAATGGAATACTGAGTCAATTCAATATAGCATGTTACTGCAGAAGCCAATGGTGTTAGACTTTTGGCATGCTTGCCAAAACTAATTTGACATGTGTGCACTTCAAATAGCTCAAAAGTTAGCAATTTAAAATAAAAGTTACTTCAAGCTAAAGTAAGGTAGAATATGACAATCAATTCAATATATTTATCTCAGAAACATGACAGAAACTCAAAACCCTTGGACTATGCAACTTTAATGCAAAGTAGAGTATTGCATCGCTACGCTAACTAGGTCATCAATCAATCAATAGGATACAGCTATAATAGGCCTTGGACCTGTTAGCCGCTCTTAATTAATAGAAATGGAGACAGTTCTTCAGATGTGGTGGATTGTAGCAACTGTCACTGGCTCCAAGATATACGTAATGCTTGACCAGTATGCATCCAGTCGCGAGCCCTCACTACACCTACCAAAAAGCAATGAGTCTTTAATGTTCATGAGGGGTAAAACCCCCTAAGAAATTATCAACAAGTGCATCAGTATCTAAGGTGGATACGCAGGTTTAAATCTAGATACATTTCTTGCTTTTGAAAATGTTATTCTTGAATGGAATCATGTTTTGTTGTTGTTTTATGTCCTAGCAACATCTAAGGTCATATCAGGACGGATACTGACTTGTGACAGTGCGCACTCATGGCGACTTTATAGTGCTGTCCCACTGGGAAACCAGGCTGCCGGCACCATGACCTGGTATCCCACTCAGTCACATTATCCTGACACTGAGCACACCAGTCCTTGCCCTATCCTAATAATGCAGAGCGCCTGGCTAGGAAGCGACAAGTATCAATTTTAAAGTCATTGGTTTGACTCGACCTGGACTCGAACCCATGACCCCACGATCTACCAGCACGGGAGACGGACGCTCTAACTCATTCGGCCATCCCGGCTGGTCAATAGAATCATGTAACTTTAAGTCAGAACATATTGAATTTACAACAAAAAAACAGTTGAACATAGTTCATACATATTTAGTTTATTACAGTTGCAAATGGTATGCAGGTATTGCAGGTATTGCAATACCTCAGGGAGTTTGACGCCCCTGCCCTGCAGAGTTGTAAACCACTGCCCTGTGGTACAGGTTCTTGACAGAACCGAATGCTAAGGGAGCAAACCCTAAACAGAAAACCATGTCACTGTGGCAGCATTAAGGGCGGTTGATGTATGGAATTCCCAACATCTCCCGACCAGCCACTGCAGGGACAAATAGTTTTGCGCCTGTCTGGACATGTTCTTGCCAAGGTGAAACCTCTAGTTGCTCCCCGAGAGAGTGCCGTTGGTAACTTGCAAAAGCCAGCAGCACTTCAACACTTTTGCAGGCAGCTTTCATGAAATGTTTAAGACCGACTCATGGACATCACTCTCACAACAGGGAGCTAAATGGAGAGCGGCAGTCAAGTAATGAAAGCAGTCTTTGTCGCATCGCGACCGACAGCATGATGATGATGACAGTTGCATAGTCCGAAGGTTTTGAATTTCTGTCACTTTTCTGGGATAAATATATTAGATTGATTGTTATAATCTACCTTACTTTATTTTGAAGTAACTTATATTTTAAATGGCTGACTGTTGAGATATTTGAAGTGGAAACATGTCACATTAGTTTTGACAAGCATTCCAAAACTCCGACACAATAGGTTTCTGCAGCAACAGGTTCTGTTAAATTGACTCAGCATTCCCTTCTTTGTGGCAACAAATGCTTAATAAGTGCATCAGTATCTAAGTTAGATATGTAGAATAAAATCTCGATAATTGTTTTGTTTTTGAAAAGTTGATACTTCATCGGACAATGTAGCTTTAAGTAAAGCTAAAACAGAAATTGACGGCAGCCATTTAGAAAAATTGCCGCTTTTATTTGCAACAATAAAAATTATGATGGTCAGAGACATTTCCTTGTAAAGGACATATTCTCCAAAATCATAGACATTAATTTCAGAAATGAACGGAGACGAAACGTAATTCCTTAAAAGAAATCTTAATAAAAATACCAAGTAACATATCTTCAGTAATCAGGCAACGATTAAAGTTGCACAGTCCGATGGTTTTGAATTTCTGTATTTTTTCTGAGATAAATATATTAGATCGATCACTAGTATCTACTTTACATTAGTTCAAAGTTACTTAAAATTTAAATGGTAAACCTTTTAGATATTTTGAGTGCAAACATAGAAAATTAGTTTTGGCAAGATTGCCAAAACTCTGACACCATAGACTTCTGCAGTAACAGGTTCTGTTAAATTGACTCAGTATTCCCTTCTACGCAGAAATGAATGCTTAATAAGTGCATCAGTATCTAAGTTAGTTATGTAAAATCAAATCTAGATAATTGGTTTGGTTTTGAAAATTTGATATTTCATCGGACTATGCAGCTTTAATAGTGGTCTCATTTGTGAGGATGTAAACAGATTAATTTCCACTTACCAAGAAAATTCTCTTCCTTCTCTTCTCGCAGTCTTTTATGTGGATGCCTTAATCGTCTGCTTCTCCAATAACTGACAGTGAATGAAAAATATACAGATAAAGAGATTTACTCACCAAAAGGTTGGCTGTTGGAGTTTTACGACCTGGCAACATCTAAGGTCATATCAGGACGGGTACTACCTTGTGGCAGTGCGCGCTCATGCTGTCTTTATAGTACTCCCCCACTTGCAAATCAGGCTGCCGCCACCATGACCCGATATCCCACTCAGTCACAATATCCTGACACTGAGCGAACCAGTTCTTGCCCTATCCTATTAATGCTGAGCGCTAGGCTCGGTAGTGATAAGTATTAATTCGCAAGTCACTAGTTTGACTCTGCCAGGTTTCCAATGCCCGACCGTCCGGATCGGAAGCAATCTTACCGATTAGTGTTCTCTGTGGCAGAGTGGTTAGAGTGTCTGACTTTTTTCTAGGTCGGACTCCTAATCTGAGGGTCGGTGGTTTGATTCCCCGTGCTCCCACCTCTGCTAATTTGGATTTCCACCGCTGTGTATAACTTACAGCATCAACAAAGGCTAGTTGCTCTCATACCATGTCTATGTGGTGTGGGAGGTTAAAAATCCCTTGGGTCGGTAAAAGTGTAGGCTTGGGCTTTCTCTCGACAAACTGTCTAATGGTGAAAACAAGTCTATTCTGACTTATCCATGATAGGCAGTATAAATCTTCAAGAAAAATAAAAAATAATAAAATATTCAGCCACCACATCTGGGTTTAATCACAAAGACAAGATGGCGACCTCAGAATGCCCTCGATTTGACTTTTAAATCTAGTAATCTACATTAGTTAATCAAGTATTCCTCCAAAAGAAGCGGGTAACTATAAAGATGTATGTGAAGAATACATTTTGCTTCTTAAATTAAGAATTGATGTGCTCATTTCATTTACCCAGCGTTTCGCGACTTAAACATTTTCTAATGGGTTGTTCTTCACCCCTACTTTGGGTATGGGTGAATCTTTTATCTAACTGTTTCCCATAAAAGGCGTATTTTTTTGGTAAACTTTTTTATTCATCTGAATACAGTCTTTTTTTCAGCGCCGAGGCATTGGTCTTCCAGCCATGCTTAACTTCAGTCATTTACACTATTTAATTACAAGAACAATGTTAACATAACAAAATATTGTTATTACATTCAGCTAATTAAGAGTTTGTTGTATATACGAAGAGTTCAGGCGCAAATCCTCATAAATGCCAATCCAAAAATGTAGTTTGAATAAAAGATTTCTACCTGAAAATAATTTTAATTCTCACTAATTCCACTTTTCTTATGATTCCATGGTTTTTAAATAAAAAGTAGGAATAAAAATAAAAACACTTTTTGAAGGTTTGATTCCAATGTTTATCTAAATTTTTGAATTGGCGTTTACGGGGTTTTGCGCCTGAACTCTTCATATGGTCAGTGTATGCATTCAGTGCATGCATTTTAATGTATGTGGTGTCTTAGTTAATTTTCTAGGGGGGGTAGGTATTGAAAAGGAAAGTTTGTTTTATTTACTGACGCCTCAAGAGCACATTAATTATTATCATCGGCTATTGGACGTCAAACATATGGCCATTCTGACATATTTCTTTAGAGGAAACCCGCTGCTGCCACATAGGTTACCCTTTCCGATAAGCAGCAAGGCATCTTTTATATGCAGTTTCCCATAGACAGGACAGCACACACCACAGCCGTTGATGAACCAGTTGTGGACCACTGGTTGCGGGTAGGTATTGAGCACAACCTTTACCTAGAAATAAACTTACCACCAACTTCCGGTTATAATGAACAGTACGCCAACCACACCGACCACAGCAGTCAGCCCTACCGCCCACTTAGGCATCGACACTGATGACCCGGATGCTGGAAGGCGCAGGGAATAAAGATTATTACATGCAGTATTACATGAAAATAGCAGGAGGTTAGCAAATTGCGGAAACGCGTATTAAACACAGTATTAAAAAAACCTAAAAGGTAGAAAATTAAATAATTATTATTAAACAGGTAGGGGCCACAACTAGGAATTCAAAACGTCTTGGTTTCTCAAGGCGTATGGAAGATCTTCTGATCAAAAAGAATCTCCAGTGGACTGGACACCTCATGAGGATGTCATCAGACAGGCTACCAAAGCATCTCCTCTATTCTCAACTGTCTTATGGTTACAGAAAGAGAGGGCGCCCTCATCTCCAGTTCAAGGATACCATCAAGATAAACCTGAAGCTGAGAGACATTAGGACCGACTCATGGACATCACTCTCACAGCAGAGAGCTAAGTGGAGAGCGACAGTCAAGTAATGAAAGCAGTCTTTGTCGCATCGCGACCGACAGCATGATGATGATGATGATGATTGAAAAACCAAGACAGTTTACATATAGAAACAAATAGGGGTGAGCAGTTACAGTCTGGAACAACTTTAATATTGAGGATGGAACCTAACAAAATATATCATTAGAATGGGTGTAAGTAGCTCTTCACAGTTTCTATGAAGATAAGGCTCCTGTGAATAGTATGTTCATAATATTCAATTAAAACTACATTAAAATAAAGAGACAATCTTATTTTGCCTATAACATTGTACTACTTGTATTTTGGAATTAGTCAATTTTACTGGTGAACCACCATGGTCTATTTAAAAAAGTATGTTTCTTAGAATCAAAATCATAGACATAGTTAATGAGAAATAACCAAAAATATGAACAAATCGTGATGCATGGCATCATATAATTATTAGCCATTACTCGAATGTACACACAGGCAGATGGGTTGTTGTTTTAGCAGTCTACACAAGGATGGTCACTGGAGGTGGGTGCGGGTGTTGGGGTGTGGGTGTGGGTGCAGAGTGGGATTTCTCTCTGTGTCTTATATCCACCACACAGTATATGTCTATTTGCATATACACACATACATATATATATATATATATATGCACACACACATATATATATGCATATATATGCTTAATTATATACATGTACACGCATATATGTGCATATATATGGATATATATGTGCATATACATATATATATACATATGTATACACATATATACGTGTATATATATGCGTATACACATATATATGTGTAGATGTGTGTATATGTGTGTATATATGCGCATATATCCACATTTATATATATATGTATATATATATATATGTGTGTATATGCGCATATATCCACATTTATTGGCATATAAGTATATATGCACATAGACAGTTAAATGCAACATGAAAAGAAAAACAGAAAGTGGAAAGTGGAAAATGGAGAAGATGCTTATTGAATACCAAATGAAACACCTAGAAATTAGAAAATGCTTATTAAATACAGTATGGAAACCCTAGAAGGTTCAAAAGGCGACAGATGCTTATTAAATGCAACATGCAAAAACTGACGGTGCACAGTACTGTTGGCTTTATAGTGCTGCTCTACCACCTGCTGCCAGCCCCATGACCCAATGATATCACACTCAGTCATTATCCCGATCCTGAACAAACCAGTGCTGGCCCTATTCTATTAACGCAGGGATGATAGTGGTTTCAGGCCCCAAAAAACGGATATCAAGCCGAGATTATTATCCTGACGGCAAATTTCCGTTTACACCTATATAAAAAATGCCCCCAGGCTGTGAAAAATAAAACCGGGAATCCGCTTAAAAACGGAAAAATATCATCCCAGCTTAAAGTTGCAGAGTCCGATGGTTTTGAATTTCTGTATTTTTTCTGAGATAAATATATTAGATCAATCACTAATCAGCTAATATCTACTTTACATTAGTTCAAAGTTACTTTTATCTTAAATGGCAAACTTTTGAGATATTTTGAGTGCAAACATGGAAAATTAGTTTTGGCAAGCTTGCCAAAACTCTGACATCATAGACTTCTGCAGTAACAGGTTCTGTTAAATTGACTCAGTATTGCTTTCTACGCAGAAACAAATGCTTAATAAGTGCATCAGTATCTAAGTTAGATATGTGTTAAATCAAATTTAGATAATTGGTTTGGTTTTGAAAATTTGATAATTCATCGGACTATGCAGCTTTAATGCCGAGCGTATTTGTTGCAGTAGCTTCATGCAGATGAGCTTGCGTGGAAGGTCATGCACATGCAAGGAGGCTATGCTAATACAGGAATGAAAGTGGTATCTGGCAAACATAAGGCAGGCATCTATAGCAAGGTTGGTTGGTTGGTTGTTGTAGTTTTATGTCCTGGCAACATCTAAGGTCATATCAGGACAGGTACCGACTTGTGACAGTGCAAACTCATGGCAACTTTACGGCGCTACCCCAATGGGAGACAAGGGTCACCAACACCAACACCTGATTTACCACTCAGTCACATTTTTCCTGACACTGAGCCAACCAGTCATTGCCATATCCTAGTAATGCCGAGCGCCTGGCTAGGAAGCGACAAGTATACATTTTAAAGTAATTGATTTGACTCGACCAGGGTTCAAACTTGTGGGTTTGTATCCCACGATCTACCAAAATGGGAGACGGACGCTCCACTCATTTGGCTATCCCATCTGGTCCCCTGCTTAATAGTCACATATTAACTACCGATACTCCCAACTTTTGTTGGACCCTAAATAACTCCCAGCGAAAAGATCCTTCCAAGATATTCAAACGATGACTATCTTAGTCCATCATGTTAGTGGTGAATAAGTAAATTTGTCTTGGCTTGGCTACTGGCCCTTAAAAGTGTGTGGGGTATATCAATGGTCTGATGATATATAGAAGGATTACCTGTGTGACAGAATTGGCCGTGATAGCCTGATAAGCACAAGCATCTTGGTCCATCAGTACCGCTCATACAAAGACCACCATTTGCACATGGGTTGTCAGTGCAGTGGTCTTGGAAATCTGAAAGATAATCTTAATGAAAGATGACACTGACAAATTGACACTGGAATGGGACATGGGAATTCCCCGTGGCCCCCACCTCTGCCAATTTGGATTTCCACCGCTGTGTATAACTTACAGCGTCATCAAAGGCCAGTTGCTCCCATACCATGTCTATGTGGTGTGGGAGAAAATTGAAAATACCTCAGTATTACTCTCCCTTCTCTCCACTCACTCAGTCATGTTCAAAACAGCAACTGGAGTCCCAGCCTCAGCACTCCCCCCCCCCCCCCCCGCCCATCCCCCCAGGGGCGTAGCTAGGCGTACGCGCGTACGCCAAAACGTCCACATCGTTTTGTCAACAACAAAAGAAATTAAAAAATAATAAAGAGAGAGAGAGAGAGAGAGAAGGCATGTAGTAGTCAGGAGTGTCGAAAACTCAAGTCTAAAATGTGTAAAATCCACCAGCTTAAGCTTAAGCGGCCCCCTAAACCCCCTGCCGAAATTAGGAGCACACATTGTTAAAGGTCTAGCTACGCCCCTGCCCCCCTCTGCCCCCCACTGACCTCAGCACTCTCCCTGACCCAGTTCATAAACATAAAAACAAAGCAGTTGTGCTTGGGGAGCATTTGTCGGAGTACGGTCCCCGTCGCCACGAGGTATAACGGGCCCATTTAAAGTTGCATGGTCTGATGACATTCGAATTTTTGCATCATTTTAAATATAAATATATCAGCTTGACTATTATTATTATTATCCGCTTCTTTGATGCAGGCTTGTGGTATCCTATGCAAAGCTCGTAGCTCTCAGCTCTAGTGGTATGCAGCCTCGAAATCGTACATAAATGTTTCTCTGGCCCAGGCCCTGTCCAGTGCATTCTTGAATTGATTTATGGTAGCTGCTTCCACCACTTCTTCCGGTAGCTCATTCCACATGTTTATCACTCGCTGTGAAAAGAAGGCCCCTCTGGGTGAGCTGATTACCTACTATTCATTATTCCGGAGTCATTTGGATGAAACATGGCTAATCGTTTTGGAGCAATTTGAGCTGAAAGTGCCAAAATCATTTCGGCAAGCTTGTCAAAAGTCTTGTCGTTGTGGCCCAGATTCATATCTCGCGATTGTCACCTGATCTGGAATGACAAATTAATGTGTAGGTAGTCTGGAACCTGACTAATGTCATATATGGTACTGGGAATGAGGATAGGACTAATAAGGTCACAAGATTTTAGGATTTTTTTGTGATGGGTGTATTTATGCTGCCCATAACGGATAAGTCTAATGACTTGTTTTCGCCGCTAGACAGTAATAGTCTTGTGACTCCCCTCCTTTTTATCACTTTCAGTTGTTGTGTAGCTAACGACTGCATGCATTCTTTCTCTGTTTGTAAGCATTCTCCCACATCCCCCAACCCTCTGTGAGTTTGTTAGTTCTACAATCGGATAGTTGTTTGCTTACCAATAGTTACTTTCTCTGACTGTCTTCACCTTTCTGTGTTAGTGGTCATTAGTTTTTTATTTAAAGTTTAAAGTTTAGCTTCTGTATGTATCATACCTAGCATGTATACCCTCTAAAACTTTGCTTGAATTATCAGTGTATTTTCTATTTATTTATTTTTCTTTCTTTTTCTTTTTTAATTCATTTTATTTGTTGTTGTCATTAGTCTAGCAGTGCATTTAGCTCTCCTTTAATTAATTTTGTATATGTTTTTATATGTTTTTTATATGTTTCTATTGTCCCTGTACTTCTTTTTTCTACTCCCAGTGTATTCCATTACCTTGCCTTAGATTAGATTAACCTAATTGGTTAGTGGTCTCCCTCCCTGGCTGTCTCAAAGTAGGTGCCCAAAGGGATAGATAGGGTCATACATTCACTGATTATTCTGCATGATGTGTCCCAAAACCCTAGCTAATGCACCAGTATCTAAGTTGGATATATAGAATATAATGTAGGTAAGTGTTTTGGTTTTGAAAAAAATATAACACACTACATTAGCCTTCGCCTTGTGAATTATCATTATGAATATGTGTTATGTGTATTATAATGTATTATAATAATATAAAGGAACGGAGCAATTCCGATATTGATATCATATTTCATTGTACGATTATTTGCGTGTATTCGGATTCGCGCACCCACCCCTCTATGGGCGCGCGATTGGGGCGCCAACTGTTTGGTGCGGAAATGATTCAAACCACTGTCACTTCGCTCGCATTTTTCTTTTTGGTAGGGCATATTAGTCCCAGCCAGAGAACTAATAAAGAACTCAGCCCAACTCTGCTTTGTCTAACCTTATTGCCTAGTGGTTTATACATAGAAATATCCGCTGGTGGGCTGACACTGGTCAACATCCTGTGGAGGCGTGGTGAGCCTAAGGTGGCGCCACCGGTACAATGTTGGGTCTTACAGAGTATAACAATATAATAATAATTCCCTATATATCTTTATACTCGCATAACACGTTACAAAGCACAAATATATACAGCCATTATATACATTTTATGATGTAATTTAACCCCACCGTGACTGACAAGAGCTGGTGGGAGCGGTTAGTGCAATCGATGGCTGCGCGGTGGTAGCGAAACATACTCAATATTAAGAAGCTTCTATTATTTGTATTTGCATTAGTCCTTATAACTCATATATATAATGTATATATTTAGCGATTGTGCATATATTATAAAGTATCATTGCGGGAATGACGATTGGCGCAACAATGCTGTCTAAAGATCCTTCTCATACCTGATTGGATAATTGTATGTGGTTAACATTTACATTGCCATAAAATGTTTACATTGCAGTAAACAATATACTTCAAACAATTGAAGGAAATTTTGTTTTATTTAGTAATTCCTCTAGAGCACATTGATTTTTATCATCGGCTATTGGCCGTCAAACATATGGTCATTCTGACATATTTCTTTGGAGGAAACCCGCTGCCACCACACAGGCTACTCTTTCCGATAAGCAGCAAGGGGTCCTTAATATGCACTTTCCCACAGACAGGACAGCACATACCACAGCCTTTGATGAACCAGTTGTGGATCACTGGTTGGAACGGAAAATAGCCCAAACTGCAAATGTGTCCACTGAGCAGGAGCGATCGGATAACCCAAACCTTCACAGGTGGACACGCTACCGCCTGAACTACATCCCGCTCCTCTTCTAACAATTAATCGCAATAATTGTCTCAAAGAGTCTTTCAATGATTAAAGGCTAAACCAGTGCACTATAATATATGGCGTTTTGTATCCTTGACAATAGATCTATATCTTAGAAGTATTTAATGAAAATGTGCTTGTAATATTGTTATAAATCAGCTCTGTGAAAAGGGCTAAGGGACCAACCCGGCATATCTTGTTGCAAATTTTTTTTTTTGTATATTAGTTGTTTAAGCAGGGGAAATTTCAGTCGCAGATGACTGATCTTCCTCATTCCACTGCTCCTTGCCCTATCCTAATAATGCTGACCGTCTGGCTAGGAAGCCACAAGTATCAATTTTTAAGTCATCGTTTTGACTTGACCATGGTTCGAACCCACGAGACCACGATCTACCAACACGGGAGACGGACGCTCTAACTCATTTGGCAATCCTGCCCCGACTATTATTTACATGGAATGCAACTCTGTAATAAAAGGTTTATTTTCTCATTTTATTCTGCTATTAAATTGGGGGCAAATACTACTTCTTATTTGTTTGCAGATTATACTAATACTACCTACACATGTTAAACTTAGATACTGGCGCACTTATTGAGCATTTGTCACCACAGAAGGGAATACTGAGGCAATCGAATAGAATCTGTTACCGCGGAAGCCTATGGCATCAGAGTTTTGGCATGCTTGCCACAATTAATTTGGCATGTTTGCACTTCAAATGTCTCCAAAGTTAGTGATTTTAAAGCCTAGTTACTTGAAGCCAATGTAAGGTAGGTTAGAGCGATGAACCTAAAATATTTATCGCAGAAAATGATCGAAACTCAAAACCATCGGACTTACTCTATGCAACTTTAACATCGCGGCAATAATCGAACAAATGCATTTAAATGCAATTTCTTTTTTTTTGTTTTTTGGTAAATATGTTTATTCTGCTGAATAAGCCTTTTGTCAGTGCCGAAGCACTGGTCTTCCAGCCATTTTTCAATTTGAATGGGGGAGGAGGGGGGAATTTAAGGTGGGTGGGAAACAACAAAGCGCAAGCTTACCATTAATACAGTGCAAGCCGAGCGGTGGACACGGTTGACTGGAGGCGATGACGGTGAATTGGCAACCTGGGGATCCTGTTCGACATGCTGCTGGTACTAGCCGGATAGTGTTGGGCCCATGATGCTTCACTGATGCCAGCCGCACCCAGCTGCGATACCCGAGTGAGGCGCATACCCGCTGAAACAGGTTTGCGTGTTTGCTTATTAGCGTCTTACATCCTAGCAAATTATGCGGTACTGGATGCGGTGGCTGAGTCGGTAAGAACGCTGGCTGGCTTCCAGTGCGGAAGGTCGCGGCTTTGAATCCCGGCCAATTCAAAACAATGACTTTCAAAATTGATACTTGTCGCAACCTAGCCTGGCGTTCGGCATTCATAGGATGGGACTTGGTTAGCTCAGTAACGTACATGAGTGGGATGTCAGGACATGGTGCCGGTGGCCTGGTCTTCCAGTGGAGCAGCACTATAAAGTTGCTGTGAGTGCGTGCTGTCGCAAGTAGGTACCTGTAGGTACCTGTCCTGATATGATCTTAGATGTTGACAAGACATAAACCCCAACAAACAAGCAAACAAACATATGTGATCATGTCGATAGTACACAGAGCCATTGTAGAGTGCCGCCCGCACCTTCCGCCACCTACAGTGATATGGCATCACTGGCACCATCACCCGATATCCCACTCAGCCACATTATCCTGACACTAAGCCAACCAGTCCTTACCCATACCTAGTAATGCGGAGTATCAGATAGGGTTTCAACTCCACTTTGTTCTGTATCTTTGGTTTGACTCGGCCGGGAATTGATCCCACGGGTGCTCTGGCCAGTCAGCCCTTTCTCAAAGTTTCTGGTCAACAGGACGCAAACTTGTTGGTTGACACATTTGTTTATTAATGGGGAAGATCTTAATTAGAGTAATTGGTCCTTCCTACTTCCATTGTTCCCGTATGGGGCTTTCTGGTTTAAAAGAAAAGAATAACATGTTTGGCATTACTTTATTAACGCATACCTGACTGGTAGAGTAGTACTTAATAAGATTACAGCTAAAGCCAGTTCACACACGCACCTTAAGTCGCCTCAACTAATTCGCCTCATCTAATCCACCTCTCGAAGTGGTTTATATGAGGCGAACTAGTTGAGTCGAATCAGCCTAATTCACCTCAGAGGTGCATTCACGCACACGTTTTGAGTCGACTTAGATGAGGCAAACTAGTTGAGGCGACTTAAGGCCCGTGTGTGAACGGGGCTTAAGATCAGCTAAGACAGAGAGATAATAAGGATGATATTTTCAACAACAAAATTCATTTCGATACATTAGTAGTGTGACCTAATAATATTATACAGTCAAGGCAGAGAAATAATATGGATAGGATTTTCACACACAAAAGGTAATTTAGATAGTTGGCTATCGTGGCCTAATTATATAATAATATTATACATCGATATCAGCTAAGCCAGATAAATAACATAATATGGATGATATTTCCATTTTCGATTTTAATTATGCTTAGCTGACTCGTGAAATGAGACAGCAGATGAAGGGTTCAGATACAAAACCCAACAAACGCCATCCGGACCGAAATGAAAGCATGACTACTAGGTTTCAACTGAAGCTGCCATCATTCCGATAATCAAATCCATTTGCTCGCAGAAGCTGACCAGCATTCAGGCTTTCGGTTGGCTAGTTGTTGGAGATTTATTTCCTGGCAACATCTAAGGTCATATCAGAAGAGATACTGACTTGTGACAGTGCGCACTCATGGAAACTTTATAGTGCTGCCCCACTGGGAGAGCAGGTCACCAGTACGCATGACCTGATATCCCGCCCAGTCACATTATCCTGACACCAAGCCAACCAGTATTTGCCCTACCCTAATAATGCCAAGTGCCTGGCTAGGAAGTGACAAGTATCAATTTTGTAAGTCATTGGTTTGACTCGACCGGGAATTGAACTCCTGACCTCCTGGAGGTCTGCGCTCTACCGATGCAGCCACCGCATTCAGGCGTTCTGATGCGTATTATCGGATAGCAGTGTCATAGATGAGAATGGCCTGACCAAAAACAAAATCAGAAACAATATTTTATGAATTTTTGGGACTTCCTAAGTGACGGAAAACCTATCGACAGATGTGCAAACCCCAGAATGGTCACAAATTTTGACTATATCCGGAAAAAATCGGGCAGATGAAAAATCCGGAATTTCGGATAAATCCGGAAGATTCTCATCGCTTTTCTATGAAATACAGGAAACAAGGTTATTGGACAGGTCCCCTAGCCCAGCCTGACTGTTGTACCATTGAAACAAGGGGCCAGGTTCCCTAGCCCAGCCTGACTGATGTACCATCAAAGACAATGTATGACATTTATAGTGTATTATCTCCTAATATTCATAATGAAAACAATATTATAGTATTCACACTATTCACGATGCGGCCATGTTGAAACCATACCGAGGACACGTACGGGTCTGCGAGGTGCCACTGTATGAAAAGGCATGCAAATACTTTTTTGTCGACCAATACCTGTCGAAATCACTCAAATTTGAGGGTATTCACTTTTTAAATTACCATATTCATCTTTGCATACCTGTTTTCTATCTATTGGCCAATTTTCATGAAGATTGGGTGACCCTTGCATGGTCCTTTTCCCATTCTTTAACTACAATGTGACTGTCAACTTCAAGTCTGCATAGTTATGGTGGTATCATGTACCATGCAGCACTGTCAGCATAGTTTCTGTGTAACACAGTTAAACAACTAGTCTTAGTAATTACAAATTAATAAAAGCTTTAAAAGGGTTCAAATATATTTTTTAAATATATCTATATTAAGAAAGTTATGCAATTTTGAATTTAAGAAAAGATTGGCAACCAAGGTGAGTGACATTGCCTACTGAAATGCATCTGATCATCACTCAATCTTCATGAAAATTGACCAATAAATAGAAAAATGAATATTATAGTTTCAAAGGTGAATATCTTCAAATTTTACTCCCTTAATTTATGTAGTAGTTCATACACATCGGCGCACAGTAGTGTCTTATGGCCATTTCCAATACAGACGCTTACTCAGACTCGTTCTGATGCCGAATTAGGGCACGCTTGAATAGTGTGATAGTAAAGTTCAAATACACTTTAAGCACTTTAAGCTGTGCCGTACATGAATACAATTTGTGATTATGTCTGAGTAAGAAAACTTCTACTACACCTGATCAAAGATAATGCACCGTGTTTGCCGTGGGATGGCACCACATCATGATTATTAAAAAAATTCCTATATGAAACCGCTGAGTGTCGCGGCGCGTCTTGTCATACATTGTCTTCGATAGTATTAAGGTTGGCGATGTTTGTTAATTGCGTAGAAACCTACTTGTCCAGGCAGGTCCTGTGGGTCCGTGTTGCAGACAACTCCCCAGTGGCCATGATAGAACACCTCTAAGCGCCCCTCAGCCTGGGTGGCGCCCTCTACCAGTCGAAAATCTGTCAATCAGAGTAAGCTGAAAGCATTTATTTACCGTAAATAATTTAAATTTAAATACTGTTAAATAATTAATTTAAAGGTTAAAACATGTATTTTTCTTTCTATTTGGGTGGCGCCCTCTACCAGTCGAAAATCTGCCAATCAGAGTAAACTAACATTTATTGTCCCTAAATATTAATCAATATAAATCTTTAAAATAGGTATTATTTCTTTCTATTTGGGTGGCGCCCTCTACCAGTCGAAAATCTTCCAATCAGAGTAAACTGACAACATTTATTTTCCCTAAATATTAATTAATTTAAAGTTTTAGAAATGTATTATTTCTTTATATTTGTGGAAAAAAAATACCATCAGAATAAGCTGAAAGCATTTATTTTTCCTAAATATTAATTAACATAAAGTCTTAGAAATGTATTATTTCTTTCTATTTGGGTGGTGCCCTCTACCAGTCGAAAATCGACCAATCAGAGTAAGCGAAAATCCGCGAAATCGCGGAGATCTTTCATCCCTAGGTTTACCTTTATGAGTAAGTAGCCATTATTCAGTGTATTGATAAAGAAGCAGATCCTCTACTCTCAACTGTATTCTGGTTACAGCCCTCGTCTCCGGTTCAAGGATACCATCAAGAGAAACCTGAAGCTGAGAGACATTAAGACCGACTCATGGACGCAACTCTCACAGCAGAGAGCTAAATGGAGAGCGGCAGTCAAGTAATGAAAGCAGTCTTTGTCGCATGGCGACCGACAGCATGATGATGATGATGATGATGATGATGATAAAGAAGGGCTTGATATTTAATCAGATTTGCCGGTGTTTTAGGGGGAATTAATTATAAACACAATGGTTTCCTCACCTCCTTCTATATTCTCGATGGATCTTCCATCTGAAATGCACATACACACAAAACTTTGTCAGCAATTGCAAAGGAAAAGAAGTGATAAATAAGAAAATTAACGTATTATTTAAAGAAATCTACTCACAACACATTATAATTCAGAAACTACTAGATTTTTCCTTATCATAAATTGCTCATGTTTTGCTTCGACATCTGGGCCATATGCATGGAGCAGTGTTAGGGAGGCAAAACGCGTTTAGCGCGGGATTTCTGGTTTAGCACGGAAAAGTTGTTATGCATGGAGCAGTGTTATGCCAACACCGTGCGTTTAAAGTCGGAGATTCTAACACCCGCTCATATCTGGTTTACAGCGGTGTTAGTGTTAGGTTAGTGTCAGGATGGAACCCAAATCTACTCAATGCTATCATATTTAACAGAATTACATACGCAATAAGTGAAATTTGATCAATTTAACCCTAAATTCGAACCCTCCTTAAGGCTACCGCCGCATTGGCGGCGATATTAATAGTTATATTTTCGAATCGACGAACGTAAAGTAAACAAATCGCCGCCGCCGCCGCATCGACGTCGCTTTCCATACTGGCGGTGGCGGCGGTTTCTTGACTGTACGTTCGTCGATTCGAAAATATAACTATTAATATCGCCGCCAATGCGGCGGTAGCCTTAAGGAGGGTTCGAATTTAGGGTTAAATTGATAAAATTTCACTTATTGCGTATGTAATTCTGTTAAATATGATAGCATTTAATAGATTTGAGCCTAATATATGGCTACAAATGCAGAGGGATTTCCCAAATCTATAAATACATTCACGTTTAGCTAACACTCACCGTTTAAGCGCCCATGCATACGGCTTGACATAGTTCTCGACGCCGCCGATAACCGGTGTTAGCTACCCTGTGTTAGAGCGATAACACCACACGCCGCTAACACTGCTCCATGCATATGGCCCCAGGTTGAACTGCACAATGACGATGGCACCACCTATCGCATCATGCCCGAACTAGCCCAACCCAATGTCACTTCCGGTCGCTTTAGAGAGAGCATCTGCACAGCATATATATTTACATGTATGTATATACACCCTCCCAATGTGTTGCTGCCTTGTCGTGGTGGGGAGGCTTGTGTGCCTCCGTGACCATGAGAGCTATACCGGCGGGGGCTAGCCCCCTTGCAGGTTTAACCAAGCCGGGCAGGACTCATGGTAGAGGACAGACTAAGAGCAGCAACTGGTCCTCCAGGTTGGGGGTTGGGCGTGGGGCCAACAACCCCACCCCGGAAAAAGAACAACATTACAGAATCACAAACAAGAAACTCAAGGCCCAGGACCGGGAAAACTGGAGAGCCCTTGTCTGTGGCCTATGCCCAAAGTTGGGCGGTAGGCGACACGTTCATCTACGACATGGCTGAGGAGGTGTTTGTGTGGACGGGCGCTGACGCCTCAACGGGTGAAGAAGAAGAAGAATGTATATACAACGAAAGACAGTCTGAGGTAGTGAACGCCATACACGCTAACAAATCCTTACTGCTTACTAATACTAGGTATTTCTTTCCATACATGTATCTCTCTCTATATATACACATAGATACATGTATCTATATCTATTTATATAGATACATGTATCTATATATGTATATATAGATACATGTATGTAGTAATATATATATAGATACATGTATCTATGTATGTAATATATACATACATGTATATATATATGTATATGTGTGTTCCTAGCCAGGCGTTCGGCATTATTAGGATAGGGTAAGGATTAGTTGGCTCGGTGTCAGGATAATGTGACTGAGCGGGATATCAGGTCATGGTGCTGGCAACCTGGTCTCCCAGTGGGGCAGCACTATAAATTTGTCATGAGTGTGCACTGTCACAAGTCGGTACCCTTCCTGATATGACCTTAGATGTTGCCAGGAGGTAAAACTCCAACAACCAGCCAACTGAAAGCCTGAATGCTGAGGTGTGCATTGCATTAGTCCATATGGAGGTTTCAACCCAAAACCCAACAAAATTCATTTTAGTTTTCTGTCAAATAGAATGTATTGTTGTGCTTTCCCGTTCAAATCTATCAATTTCATATTGTGCATGGCATTATATAGGCTTCTGCGAGCAAATGGATTTGATTATCGGAATGATGGCAGCTTCAGTTGAAACCTAGTAGTCATGCTTTCATTTCGGTCCGGATGGCGTTTGTTGGGTTTTGTATCTGAACCCTTCATCTGCTGTCTCATTTCACGAGTCAGCTAAGCATAATTAAAATCGAAAATGGAAATATCATCCATATTATGTCATTTATCTGGCTCAGGTGATACCAATGTATAATATTATTATATTAGGCCACAATAGCCAACTATCTTTTATGTGTGAAAATATTATCCGTATCTCTGTATAAGAATTATATGAGTATAATAACCTGGAATATCCTTCCTTTCCCTCATCACTCACTCAACTCTATGGTCATCTACTGCTCCAGCCTCCCCAATCACAGCTCCGATGGTGGCACCACCACCCCTGCACACTGTAACCACCACTCACTGTGCATATATATTATTCTCTTAAGATTTATACTGCCTCTCATGGATAAGTCTGAATAGACTTGTTTTCACCGTTAGACAGTTTGTCGATAGAAAGCCTGAGCCTACACATTTACCGACCAAAGGGATTTTTAACCTCCCACACCACATAGACATGGTATGAGAGCACCTGGCCTTTGATGACGCTGTAAGTTATACACAGCGGTGGAAATCCAAATTGGCAGAGGTGGGGGGGGGGGGGGGGGGGCACAGGGAATCGAAACCCCAACCTTCAGATTAGGAGTCTGACCTAGAAAACAGTCAGACACTCTAACCACTCCGCCACAGAGAACATATGATATATGTATATCTAAGATACATGTATCTATATAAACATATATGTATATTACTGCTTACTGTCTGCTATACATTTGCAAACATGTATCTATATATTATATATATAATGTGTGTATATATATTATATTCAAAATATATACACTCAGGTATATATATGTGTAGGGCGATGGGCTTAGGCTTTCCGCTAGGCGGTTGGTTCCAAGGTTCCTTGGTTCGACTCCAGGTGGCGCCTCTGGTCGGGTGATCCTACCTCGCTTCCGCTTCGGCTTCCCATTCTCTCACTTCTCCACTATCGATCTTCGGCTTCAGTTCAGCCATACTTGTTTTATATATATATATATATATATATATATATATATATATATATATATATATATACATACACACATATATATACGTACACACATTATATATATAATATATAGATACATGTTTGGAAATGCATAGCAACCAGTAACTGAGTAAGCGTTTGTTAGCGTGTATGGCATTCAATACCTCAGACTCTCTTTCTCTGTATATATAGTATAAATATAAAGATGCTCTCAACGCTCAAAATATCTACAGCGTTGTGTTTAGGGTACCGTTGAACAATTCCATTCACTATTAATCGTATCTACTATATTTGAGAGTGTTAGGTCAAGTACAAGAATTTTTAACTAGGCGAGTTCTGGAACATTCTAGGCTATGCCTAAGAATTATTGTACGGACTGTGGTACCTCACACAAAACAACTGATACGGACGTCTGCCTAAGGCGTAAGGCAAAGCAGGCAAAACAGGCAGCTGCTTCTCAGGCGACGGCGCGACAGACAAGGCAAGATACTTTACAAATGGCGGAGTCTGACCTAGAAAAGTTGCCGGCGCACATAAGCAGCATGTCGTTGGATGAACGTGAACGCGCTGTCAAGGAGGACGTTCAGCGTCTTGAACAGGAAGAGCGTATCATGGAGCTGGAGAAGCGTCGGGAATTTTTAATGAGGCTTCGTGATCAGCGCGCGAGGATGCCGGTGTCAGATGATGAAGCGGAGTTGAAGGTTGGCGGAGCCGAGGAGGTCATAGTGACACCTCGACTTGACAAGGGCCACCATGAAGGTCATTCATCATATGGCCTAACACGATCGCGTCACCGCTCGCGGGATTGCACTCGCCGCCACAGAAGCAAGTCGGGTTCGGGTAGCAGGAGCCGAAGCAGTTCGCGTCGGCGTAGAAGTAAGTGGTCCCTCAAGCGCTATACAGTCAGTTCAAAGGAAGTTAAGAAGCTCAATGCATATGAACTGATTGAAGCATCGTCTAAGTGGGTGTTAGACCTGCAGGGCCTTACTCTAATGGACTACAGAGTCTTCATACAGCATGTCAATTTCATAGCAAATAGGGCAAAAAGTGATGAATTCAAGGACACTGCTCACACGGAGTATGACGCTGGGATAAGAAAGCTAGCCGAAACACTTGGTTTCGCGGCTTTTGGTAAACTCCATAATGGGGAGAGTGTCCTCCACTACGGTGTTGCCAACACTCGTCAGCGTAGAATGGGCAAACAGGAGATCTACCGGAAGTCGAACCAGAAACGAGATGGGAAACGCCCTTGCTTCAGGTGGAACCGTGAGAGTGGCTGTGACTTAGGGGAAGATAAATGTGGTTTTGGGCATTACTGTGGGAAGTGTTTTTCGCGTCTACATGGCCGCCACAGTTGCACCAAGGTGTGACGTGATAGTTCTCCCGCCAATGGCCCCGTGGTTACAAGAATCCCTGAAGTGCAAGGATCGCCGTCATCGAACACTGAACACCGGCGCTTCTCAAGTGGTGCAGACATCGCCCCCCATAAAGGGACTCCATGTGGCTCTTACATTAAACGACTCGGTCAGCACTGTATCCCAGCCGACCCTGACTTGTCTGTTGTGAAGCCAAAAGTGTCTAAAGACTGTCAGTATACTAATTATGAATTTAAAATTCCTGCGTTCGATAGTAAGGTTGTTACTGATGCCTCAGTTGTAGGCGCAAATGGTTGGCCAGAGGCTACCGCCCAGACTTTCTACCCTGTTCAACATGTCGCTTATGACTGTAATAATGATGTGGTTAATGGACTCTCGGTTTCAGAATCTGGGGAAGCTCATAGAGCTGAAGATACTGTATGTAATGTTGGTAACCGTTCATATAACGGAAGTGATGACGCTGGTAGTAAATTATTAGTCACCAATATGGTGTTTGAAGGTGAAACTTTCAATTGTAGTGGAACTACTCCAAGTAGGTGGATAAACCCACATAGTGAGCCTAATGGTATCCTAACGGTTAGTAATGTGTTTGAAGATGACTGCTATTACAGTGTAACTATACGTGATTATCCAGGCGGGCCCCAGTCTCAATTCTATATTTATCGCTCATGTGTTGCGGGCGAATGTGGCTGCCGTCATGATATTGAGGGCGTCACAGCTCAGCTTAAGCCGTGTCGGTTTTTCGTAGAACTGTTTCTTCGGGGGGACTGATTGGCTATACATACTTCGGGGGGTTACCTTTGGATTCTACGCAATAAATCCTGAATGTAGTCTAGAATATGACACCAAGAAGGCTAAGTCACGGAGTATCCGTGATAATGAAGATATTACAGAACGTCTACTAGCTGAGCTTGATCAAGATATCCTCATACGTGCCCCAGACAAACCTGCATGCTCTCACAGTCTTTTTTGTGTTCCAAAGGGGGACGGCAGAGTAAGGACAATAGTAGATTGTAGTAAGCCGAAAGGCGAATCTGTTAACACTTGTGTTCAGGACGTTTGTGGGAAGTTTAGTTATAACAGTGTTGATACTGTCATAGAATTGATGGAGGCTGATGATTGGATGTCAATTGTGGACATCAAGGATGCTTATAGGGCGGTATCTATTCACCCGACTAACCGTAAGAAACAGGGGTTAGTCTGGGATCTTGGGGGCGAGATAACCTATCTTCTTGACACCCGCCTTTGCATGGGCCTCTCCTCTAGTCCTTTCATTTTTCAAAAAATCTCCGACATGGTAGTCAGATGTGCTATGAGACAGGGGGTCGGTAGAGTGGTTAATTATCTCGATGATTATTGCGTACTAGGTAGAACAATCAAAGAGGCCACCCATGCTCAGCTCTCTGTTATAGCTATTCTTCGGAGGCTTGGGTTTTTCATAAATTTTAAGAAGTTAACTCCTCCAAGCACAAAAGTAAGGTTCCTAGGTATTATTATAGATTCTTGTAAATTAGAATTAACCCTTCCAGAAGACAAGATGGTTAAACTGATATCGACCCTATCGTCTCTATTTGATCGTAAGAAGGCTACTCGGACGCAGCTCGAGCAGCTCGCTGGGCTGCTCTCCCACTGCTCAAAAGTGGTCAGAGGGGGTCGGACTTTTTGTAGAAGGCTATATGATCTGATAGGGAAAGTCCAAAAGCGCTATACAAGATAAGATTGAACGCCGGAGTCAGGGAGGACATTGCTTGGTGGTTAGGCTTTGCAAGAATCTTTAACGGTAGGGCTATGATATTGGGGAAGTTCGCCCCCACTTACTCAGTCTATAGCGATGCTTCCAAATGGGGCTTCGGCGCGATGCACGGCCATGACTGGCTGGCCGGTTCATTTTGTGGCCAGGATCGTGATTCCTTAAGTCATTATCTCGGGCACCATTATGTCGGACCTGACCCACGTGTAGATGAGGCTCATATTAACATTCAGGAGATGTTTGCTGTCTATGCAGCAACACTCAGATGGGCCGGTGCTTGGGCCAATTCTTCTATATTGTTTATTACTGACAGTATGACAATACTTTCAGCCCTATGTACGGGCAGATCAAAATCAAAAGAAATAATGTTTTATGTTCGCCGCCTGTTTTGGTTAGCAGTGCAAAACAATTTTACCTATTCAGCTGCGTATATTAGCAGCGGTGAGAATCGGGCTTGTGATAGCCTAAGTAGATTGAATGCTGACACTAGTGCTCAGAGTCTGAGAGAGATAGACAACAGCGCGACCCTCTGTTGCTCTTTTATTTTTGATAAAAGTTTTTCTTCTTACAGGACAGCAGTTGATGAAGGAGCAAAGGAGGTTCCAAGAGGGGGCTTACGCCCCTAATTCCCAAGTGACTAGGAGCGCTCAGGTCAAGAAGTATCTGGAATTCATCTCAGAATTTTCAGATTCTCATTCTCCTTTTCCTTGTCCTTCTTCCCAGGCTGCATTATACGCAACTTGGCTAGCTAGATCTCTTCGTTACCGCTCTATTTTAAATTATCTGAGTGGGCTTAATAACTTCCTAAAACAAAATAATTCGCCTGAGCTTAATTATAATGACTATTTTTTCTCTAGCACTCTTCGCGGTATAAGAAGAGAGTTAGGAGATTCTATAAGGCAGTCTCTTCCAATCCTTCCAGCTATGTTATTGAAGATATTCAGCCTGTTGACGCTTAATTATGGACACGTTGCTTGGCGCGCTGCAGTGCTTTGCTGTTTTAGGGGTTTGTTAAGGAAATGCCAGGTCACCCTCTCTGAATCTGCCCTCCGCCGGAAGGACTTTAAGTTTTTCAACTGGGGGATGCTGCTTACAATTCGCAGATCAAAAACAATTCAATTCCGCCAGCGTATTCTCCAAGTTCCTATTGCTCGGTGCTCTCAGACTGATCTCTGTGCGGTCTTTTGGACAAAACGCCATTTTTCCGAGCTGGTGGTGGATCCAGAGGGGCTTGCATTTCGTGTTCCATCTGGGGACGGAGGTTCTGAACCTATGACTTATGAAATTTATGAACGAACATTGAAGACCTTTGTCCACGAGGCGGGGCTTAACCCGGTTGATTTTTCTTCTCACTCACTCCGGCGAGGAGGTTGCACTTTTTTGTCCATGTGCGGTGCAACCATTGAAGAACTAAATGCCAGGGGTGATTGGGCCTCAGAGACAGTCTTCACCTATTTACGCACCCCTCTCTCTGAGCGAATTGTCCATGATATTCGGGTTGCGTCCACCCTTTCCTCTACAACTTTCGACTCTTCTGGGTTGGAAGGCTCACCATAGGTGAGTCTTGGCATTTTTCTGTGCCAGAGGCAAGTAAAACTCTCTCAACCCAGTCGTGTCTTTTGTTGTCCTTCCCTAGCCACTATTTATTTGAGGTATAAGAATTATACAAATATAAATTTGCGGAGGAATAGTTAAGCATTCCTGATTAATCTGATATTTATTAATATATTACTTCGATGTTTACCCGATTTATTATTATTATTTATTACTATTCTATTTCGAATCCCTTTCCCCTCCCGTTCCGGCATTCCGGCTGGACGATCCTGGCCCTCGTCCGCCGCGTCACGGGTGATCAGACTGCCTGTAGCCCGCAGTCCTTTCTGAATTTTTTAAATTTTTTTTATTACTACGGTATGGGCATTTTTCTGTGCCAGAGGCAAGTAAAACTCTCTCAACCCAGTCGTGTCTTTTGTTGTCCTTCCCTAGCCACTATTTATATAGTATAAATATAAAGATGCTCTCTTTGCGTGTTTGCAAAATATTCTGACAAAAAAGTCTTCAAATGGTGATGAATATGACATTGGTTGGGACTATGACTGGGACTATGATGTCAGCGAAAACCACAATGTTGGCAACGTCCATGTCAGTGGTGTCCACCATGTCGGCAGCGTCTATCACCTCGACCACGGCCGTCTAATGTAACGAATGTTGGATGTTCAAGTGTTGGAAATAGAACAAATTTATTCATCCTCACTCCGAATGGAAACATAAAGATTCTTATATACCACGCTTCCTTACAATGATCTTAAATTGATTGCGATGTTGAATCATGATTGTCAAAACATTTAGTAAAGTACCATACGTACCACATGAGCTCCTGACTTTTGACTCTGAAAATAACAATGAAAGACAAAACAGTGACTACAGTGCCAGACTAGATTAAATATAGGAATGCTCTTGTTATTTTCACAAGATGTAATGGCAATTGTCAGGGATGATACTGGTTTCAGGCACATACAAAAAGCGGAAATCAAGCCGGGATTATTATCCCGACGGCAAATTTCCGTTTAAAACTATATAAAAAATGCCCCCAGGCTCTGAAAACCCCCCGGAAAACTGCTTAAAAACTGAAAAATATCGTCCCTGGTTGTGATGACTCACCATTGTCAGTGTCTTCGTGGGTTAGGAAATATAGACGAGGGTAAAACATGCAAAGGCCTGTGCTCTCAACACATGTTTCTGATCTGGAAGCGTTTGGGCAGTGAATTCTCTCAAAATTCCTGCTCCAAATTTGATGTGATCAAATTTTCCCCAGTTGGGATCATTCATGACAATAAATGAATGAATTGGGTGATTTGTAACCTTTCACGGTTACTGGCTGCAAAAACTGCAGCATTAGGTTCTGGGACCGATGAATCGATCCGAAGGCAACGAAAGAGGGAACTTTCGTGGAGGGCTAATGGTGGTGACTTGAGTCTATGCGCCATAGGGAAGTAGACGAGGGAAGTGAAGAGTAGTTTCCAGCAAAGAAGAAAGTGCAACAGTGAAATAAAGGCCCCCACCCAAGCAAACACTCTCCCCTAGTCTGGGGGAGAGGAGGTAAGCTTTGGGTGGTGGGGGGGGGGGAGAGGGTAGTCAGAAGAAAAGAGAAGTGAGGAGAGTTGAGTCAAAGAGTCATGATTCCTAGCTCTGTGGTGACAAGTCGGCGAGTGGGAGTCACAATCATGATAGAGGTTAGACGGTGAAAGCCAACCGCGCCTCCTTCTGTAGTGTTTTCTGATATCAGACCCGGAGGAGGCCGGCAGCTTGAGAGAGGATAGATTGATTGATTGGTGGTTGCTTTGCGCCGTGTCGGCAGCATAGGCCATATTCACGGCGAGAAATGTTTGTTTTTTGTTCAAACCATCGCTTTTACGTGTAAAAGCAGACAATCAATGATGTGTCAATAGACACTCATTAAATTAGAAAGCTCACAATCATATATTTGTGGTCAAGGGAAACAAATTCCCATAGAAAAAGAAAAGTTGTATTAATAATTGATAGAATCTATTTAGTAAACTATATGAGGTGGTACAGTCCAGCTGCCCTCAAAAAGGCTAAAATGTTTTCCTGTTTTACCTTAGTAAAAAGTTCATGCATACTGTCTGCAGTGTAGAACCGTTGGCGCAGGGCCATAAAATCAACGCAACTTAGTCAAATGTGTTTGAGTGTCAGCGGGGACTGACACCCAATACATTCAGGGGGAGGTTCCCCCTTGAGCAGTGAAGCAAGTGTAAGACACGAGTGGCCAATACGGCAGCGGCTAAGGACCACTTGGTCCCGCCGACCTCCCGCATGAGAGGGGATAGAAGAGAGTGGATGTAGCAGTGTTCAAACAGCAACAAAATCATGATAAACGGCAAAAATGTACTCATATTATTATAGATATTTTGATTTTTGCTTAAAGCTGCATAGTCCGATGAAGTATCAAATTTTCAAAACCAAAACAATTATCCAGAATTTATTCTACATATCTAACTTAGATACTCAGGCACTTATTAAATATTTGTTGCCATATAGAAGGGAATACCAAGTCAATTTAATAGAACCTGTTGCTGCTGAAGCCTATGGTGTCGTAGTTTTGGCATGCTTGCTAAAACTAATTTTACATGCCTGTGCTTCAAATATCTCAAAAGTTTACCATGTAAAATATAAGTTACTTCAGACTAAATTATGGTAGATTGTAACATGGCTGATAAAAATGACGGAAACTCAAAACCATCGGACTACGCAACTTTAAATGATAGCCTCCGAAATTAACAAGTTTTCATCAAAATGACTCCGGACTAATGATTAGTAGGTTATAATGATCAATTTGATATATTTATCTTAAAAAATAAGGCAGACATTCTAGCGCCATCGGACTATGCAACTTTAAGGGATTGATAATGATAATTATGATGATGTATTGACTGATTAACTTGGGAGACGCTTACTGGAACACGTGACACCTGCCAGATGCCCTGATTGGTCGGCACAGGTCGAGTTGGTGTGCCGACAATCCACCAGTCGCGTCTCGTTGCCTTGGCAACCTACGTCGTTCAACCAGACGTTCTTCACGTCCTGTTGAGTTGACACCACGTCACGTGACCACCCTGACTGAAACCCCATCTGGCGGCAGGCGACAGCTTCAAAAAGCAAAAGATGTACAACTACAAGCTATGCAAGGCATATGTGATGTATTAAGTATTATGCGAGTCTAAAGGCGCGGAAGGGAATTCTATTGTTATATTCTTCTTTTTATATATATATTATTTTCTGTCGATACCTGCAGCTTACTACTATCAAATACATACAGAAATAGTTATGACCCTGTGAAATATTGATGAAAAAAGTACCATTCCTAGGTACTAGTACTGCACTGCTGGGAAGGGTGGCGCCACCACCGGCCCTCTTCGTCCCTAACGGCGTGCCCACATGTTCAGTTGTGCTGGGGATTTTTTCTGTTATTAGACTATCCCGCCTGCCCCTGATTTCTTTCTTTTTTTGTAACTCTTAAAAATGTGTCGAGCTAGCATAGAATTGACATATTACTCAACAGGATGTCATTCAATCTGTGTTTACTGTGGCACAAAAGAAAACATTGTGGGGGAAAAGACAGTCACTACTGTTAATTAAAATATTTTACTCCAAAATTGAAACTTCTAGAACTGTATGATATAGACATATTGTACTGGGGAAAAAAATTAAAATAAAAATAAAAACCACCCGCCCGACCCGGATTTTTGTGATCAAAGGGACAATCACCAACTTATTTGGAAAAAGATGGTTGCTCCTATTAATTCAAATATTGGACTTCCAAAATTGAAACTTCTAGAACTGTATGATATAGACATATTGTACTGTGAACAAAATAATAAATAACAAATAAAAACCACCCACCCTACCCGGATTTGTGTGATCAAAAAGACAATCACCAACTTATTTGGAAAAAGATGGTTGGTACTGCTAATTAAAATATTTTACTTCCAAAATTGAACCTTCTAGAACTGTATGATATAGACATATTGTACTGTGATTTGTGTGATGAAAAGGACGATTTAAAATTTATTTTTATTTTGATGGGATGTTTATGCTGTCCATAGCATATACACTCGAATGATCGAGCTTGTTTTCAATCCTGGGCAGTTATTGGTGTGTGTTTCTTATTTGGAAAAAGATGGTTAGTACCACTAATTAAAATATTTTACTTCTAAAATTGAAACTTCTAGAACTGTATGATATAGATATTCTACTGTGGGAAAAAAAACACACACACACAAAAAAACTAAAAACTTTGGCCTAAAGGATTGTGGACCTATAGTATCCTTGGATAAAGTAAACGCTGCTAGCTCCACCTACCGGCGTCCACGTCGTCAAAACTCGGAGCACACACTGCCCCCCATCGGTGATGGGAGTAAACTAACAACTGCCCTTCCACTGCGCATGCTCCATTGCCAAGCTTCAGACCTACGGGGAAATGATCAGTAACTGATTGGTTGGTTGGTTGGTTGTTGGAGTTTTACGTCCTGGCAACATCTAAGGTAATATCAGGATTGGTACCGACTTGTGACTGTCAGCTCAGTGTCAGGATAATGTGACTGAGTGGGATATTTTGTCATGGTGCCGGTGGCCTGATTTCCCAGTGGGGCAGCACTGAATGTGCACTGTCAGGAGTCGGTACCCGTCCTGATATCACCTTAGATATTGCTAGGACGTAAAACCCCAACACATAAACAAAAGCTTAGTAGTCACCATGTCACCGCCTGTGAATTAGCCCTGGTATTCGAACATGAACAATTACTCCCGCAGCACCGTCTCCAGGACAGAGCTGCTAATACCCCAGTCGCACGAGAGCCAGCGTTTGCCGCCAACCTGCTTATGGCAAAAAGGACGCCAACCTCCCAGCATCCCACTCGATACGTTGATTAAAATATGCGGTCGGCGTCAGGGCGGTGCCAGGTCGGCGCCAGATCGGCGCCAGGGTGGTGCTGGGTCAGCGACAGGGCGGCGCTGGGTCAGCGCCGGGTCGGTGCCAGGGCGGCGCCAGGGCAGCGGTGGGTCGGTGCCAGGGCGGCGCTGGGTTGGGGAAAGGCAGCGCCAAGTCGGCGCCCTGGCACCGACCACACGGTGAGTGCGCCATCGCATGTGTTGGTGCCACCAGGTCGGCGCCAGATCGGTGCCAGATGGCCGGCAACTTGCCAACCAAGAGGTCAGTGCCAGGTCGGCGCCAACCAGTTTTGAATGGCGCTGCCGGAACAGGATGCAAGGAGGTTACAAGTGCAGCAGCTGCAACCTCCTTGCGTCCAAAATTTCCTAAATGGATGCCGGGAGGTTGGTGTCCTCGCCTCGCCAGCACTTAAGGAGGGCGTAAGGAGGGCGCAATGAGGATGTTTTGATGTCGCGAATCAATCGTAAGCGAACGCAGGCCTCGTGTGACCAGGGTATCAGCCAACCCATTCAAAAAAGTGTCGGGAAGCTGGGTTATGGAAATAACCACATGAATTTGCAATGTAAAATGCTAAATATATTATTTCAAGTGCTTATCTATCATAGCGTGTAAATGTAAAATGATTTGATGTACTTCTTACTCATTACTTATTGCATTGCGCAGACTGTAATTTCAAAATTTACTTCAAACTTCTATTTTCTATTTAAACCATTTAAGATTTTGCGCGTAAATACCTATATATATATCTGTAACACTTCCGGTCAGAAAACCAGTGCTATGACACTGATCAAGGATATATATGAATAAAGTTAATTTTCAAGAAAAAAAAGAAACCAAACATGTGCTAGGAGAGTGACAGGAAAACTAGGCTATAGATTTGTGTCGAATAAAACGTGTGTATGTGTTAATTCCCGAACCCTTATCGAGAAGTATTATATAAACTGTGCATCTTGGTTATATTGAACTATCACAAAGATTTGACAACTTAAAGTTGCATAGTCCGATGGTTTTGAGTTTCTGTCATTTTTCTGGGATAAATACGTTAAATTGATTGTTATAATCTACCTTACTTTGGTCTGAAGTAACTTATATTTTAGATAGTAAACCTTTTAGATATTTGAAGCACAGGCATGTAAAATTAGTTTTTGCAAGCATGCCAAAAGTCTGACACCATAGGCTTCAGCAGTAACAGATTCTATTAAATTGACTCAGTATTCCCTTCTGTGTGGCAACAAATGTTTAATAAGTGCCTGAGTATCTAAGTTAGATATGTAGAATCAATTCTGGATAATTGATCAGTTTGGTTTTGAAAATTTGATACTTCACCGGACTATGAAGCTTTAAGAAATGTCCTGAACCCTGCTAAAGAACCAAGGCGTTCTCTGTGGCGGAGTGGTTAGAGTGTCTGACTTTTTTCTAGGTCAGACTCCTAATCTGAGGGTTGGTGGTTCGATTCCCAATGCCCCCAGTTCTGCCAATTTGGATTTCCACCGCTGTGTATAACTTACAGCGTCATCAAAGGCTGGTTGCTCTCATACCATGTCTATGTGGTGTGGGAGGTTAAAAATCCCTTGGGTCGGTAAAAGTGTAGGCTCGGGCTTTCTATCGACCAGCAGTGGAATGAGGAAGACCAGTCGTCTATGACTGAAATTTCCTAATGGACCAAAACAAAAAAAAATCCCAAAATACTGTAATCATATCCTGGTACTTATTATAGCATGTGTATTTTAATTATACTTATAAAAATCATGCATAACTTTGTGTCAATGACTGTACCATTCATGGCCAAACGACAAGTGTTACATGACTGAGAAATGACATGAATAAAATTGACATACCCCCAAAAGAAAGGTGCTGGAGATAACGAGGTATATTGCCTCATATACTTATGATATTGAGGATTTGCGTCAAACGATTAGCACCACGTGACCAGTGCCTAGTCGGCCATCATGGTTGGATAGAAACAGTTCCCTTTAGTATCAAGTGTGTGTGAATAGTCACTACTATGATCTAATTCTGTTATTTAGAACCATGAATATTCACTGGGGGTTTCAAATAATGTTATTTAGAAGCATAACTTACTCAATAAGTGAAATTCTGGTCAAATTAAACCCAAAATCCCAGTGAAAGTACAGTGACAACGGCAATAATGCTGTCCATGCGGCGGCGGCCTTAATATCGCACGCATTTTGGGTTTGATTTGAGCCGAATTTCACTTATTGAGTAAGTTATGCTCCTAAATAACATTATTTCAACCCCTGAGTAAATATCCATGGCTCTAAATAACAGAATTAGATCCTAGCAGTTAATAGATTTGTGCTTTTTGTTTTATTTACATTCACAATAACTCTGCCTATGCAGCAGCGGCATTAATATCACTAGAATGTTCAGTTTAATTTTAGCCAAATTTCACTTATTGAGCAGGTTATGCTCCTACATAACATTATTTCAACCCCAGAGTGTTATTTAGAACCATCAATATTCACTGGGGGGGTTGAAATAATGTTATTAAATATATCAGTGACTTAACACACACACTGGATAGTAGAAGGAACTGCTTCTATCCAACCACGACACAGGAGTAGTGTGATGCCTACATCACAAGAAAATCCTCAATAGGCCAGGCATTAATATACAAATAAGCCTAAGTTATGCTACATTCTTGTTATTTCTGATTATATTATGTAAATGTGTATGTGAGTTGCCGGAATTGTTAGAGTATCTGACTTTTTTCTAGGTCAGACTCCTAATCTGAAGGTTGGTGGTTCGATTCCCCATGACATCACCTCTGCCAATTTGGATTTCCACCACTGTGTATAATTTACAGCATCATCAAAGGCCAGTTGCTCTCATACCATGTCTATGTGGTGTGGGAGGATAAAAATCCATTGGGTCGGTAAAAGTGTAGGCTCAGGCTTTCTATCAACCAATTGTCTAATGGTGAAAACAAGACTATTCATACTTATCCATGATAGGCAGTATAAATCTTCAAGAATTTTTTTTTTAAGGAGTCACGCTTACTTACCTCCTTCTACTTCCACAAGGTCCACAGCTTGTTGATTGGAAAGAGCAAACATGGAAATAATCACTAAATGGAGAAAATAGGCAACAACATTTATCATGTGACAATATATATATATATGTGTATTTATATATAGGTGCATATGTATGTGCTCTATAATCTATTATGGGAGTATTAACAATGACACTACCACATCTCAGTTCCCTTTCTATATGTGCTATATTACCTATTATATACTTCTCCAGGGCTTAGATACAGCTGTGGCCATACCAGAGCCACCTGTGAGTGGCTCCTTGTCACCTAGGTAAAGGATTCACCCGGTACTCACAGTACACGGGTGAATACCAGCCCTATATAAAAACGGTCGAAAAAGCGGAGAAATGAAATGAGAGCCTAATTTCACAATCTAAGAATCAACATTTATTCTTTGTATATGTCTTCATATTTCCCCGCTACCTTTGAGTTGAAAAATATAATAAAATATCTAGTTTAATAAGATTTAATAGTGAAATCGACTGCGTTCTATGCCCGCCATCTTGTCGTTTTGCATTCTCTCCCATTTCACCAACTATGTGCCTATATAAGTATCCATTTGATACTGGAGGCAGGCATTCTACTTCCTGTTCTATACGAAAGCTATTTTCGCCCGTATTTACACTACGTTGTCGTTCACCCGTGTACTACAAGTACTGGGTGAATCTTGTATCTACTTGTCACCCTGATACCAGCTGCGTCTGATACCCTGATATCTGCTGCGTAGTGACCTCAGGACCAGCGCTAACGGTCAGATTATAAATAGATTATAGAGCATATATATATATATATCTATATATATATTTATATAGTCAGTATATACTCGTACATACTAGTGTAGGCACCCCCAGGGAGCCTTTCCTCCTGAGTTAATTTACGACAGACGATTCTCGAACCCGGGCGTATCGCCTCTGATTACAGGTATTTCCGCTAGTCGCCGCCACCTACGTCAGGCCCCGGTTCGATTGAGCATTGGTCGTAATGCGCGAAAAGGAAGAAGGCAAGGCGGTGGTGGAAAGAAAAGGCGTTTATTAACGCCTCAAACAGAGCATACAGAGCAAGGTAATAAGCAGGCTTTTATTACCCGCTAGTCGTCGCCACGAGTGCCTAATATAACAAAGGCGCTCGCCTGGCCAGGCGCCTTTCAATGCTGCAATTCTGCAGCCAGTGACCACTAGGTCACAAACCCCCCAATAAGTAAGTAAGCCAGGCGCCTCATTAGATACACGAAGTCGGCCTTGTTCGGCTGTGGAGAAAATATTTACCACATCCATTCGTTCTCGTCTGACTTAGCGGGCTCTACATATATATATATATATCTGAAACTGTTAAAAAGTGGGTCTGGAGGCTCGGGCTTTCTATCGACCGACTGTCTATATATATCGCAAGTCGGTGCACGTCATGTTGCCCCAGGCCGTTGGCATATATAGGCATATTTGATTAATCAACTCTTTGGCGGATGCGCACGTCCTACAGACTCGAGTTGAATAAACAAAGACGCTTCTCCACGGTTGGGGTGGGAAAAAATGGTGGCTTAATCCAAAACCTTTTTTTTTAAATAACCGATATAACTACAGCAAAATAGGATTTAAAGTATTTTATAATTGCATAGTTTAGTTATATTTCCATTTCATTAAGCTGGGTTATTAAAAATAAACCCATGTAGGACTGGTACTGGTAGCTGTTATCCTACAGGCCGGTACCAGCGCAAATGTGACGTCATCGTTCCTAGCCACCCCAGCCAAGACGTGGGTTACTGGGGTCGGGGCTTTTTGCACACAGCACTTCGTTTTTAGCACCTCCACCCGCGGTGTTCGATTTTTAATTCTAGCAACTCACATGACCCGATTCACCTGGGTCGTAGTAATCAAATACGGCCCAAGTGTCAAAGGCTATGACTATTGGCTCTGGTGTGGCCGAATCTGGAACTACATGCAAGCATGCAGTAGAGCCTAGATAAATGGTATATAATAATAATAGAGCAAACTGGAGAGAGTTAGTGTCCTTGTTTATATTCCTATAATAATATATTATAGAACACCTATATTTATGTATGATATATAGTTTATTTGATGTATAAAATATTATATATGTGTGTGTTTACCAATATTTCACTTTGAATTCATCGAAATCAATTCTTATCAATCTAAATTGTTGAAAAGGGTTCGAATCTGGTTTTCACTACACTAGGTATTACCAAAGCTTAGTGAATTTACTCACTTTTTTTTTCTTCTTTTTTTTCATATTTCACACTTCAAACAGCATACATATATCTTAAGTTTATTTCAAATCACAAAGATTTGTGTTGTCTTACCACAGTCGACCTTTGCGTCTTTATCTGAAAAGATATTTCAAAGACGGTCAATTAAAGCTGAACAATTTCCATTATGTTCTGATCGAGTAAAACAGTTTAGAAATCGATCCTGATGAGACTGAGAAATAACCCACAAAATTTCATGTGTATAGCTAGTTAGTGTAGTTCTACATCCATAGGCCAGTCAGCAGGGTTCAGGTGTATAGCTAGTTTGTGTATTTTTAAATCCATAGGGTAGTCATCAGGGTTCACGTGTACAGCTAGTTTGTGTATTTTTAAATCCATAGGCCAGTCAGCAGGGTTCACGTGTATAGCTAGTTAGTATAGTTGTACATCCATAGGTAAGCAGGTATTGCAGTTATAGCAATACCTCAGGGAGATTGGCGCCCCTGCCGTGCAGAGTTGTAAACCACTGCCTTCTGGTACAGGTTCTTGACAGAACCGAAGGTTAAGGGAGCAAACCCTAAACAGAAAACCATGTCACTGTGGCAGCATTAAGGGTGGTTGATGTATGGAACTCACAACATCTCCCGACCAGCCACTGCAGGGACAAATAGTTTTGCGCCTGTCTTGACATGTTCTTGCCGGTGTGAAACCTCTATTTGCTCCCTGAGAGAGTGCCGCTGGTAACTTGCAAAAGCCAGCAGCACTTCAACACTTTCGCAGGCAGCTTTCATGAAATGTACAACCGCACATAAAATGGAGAGCGGCAGTCAAGTAATGAAAGCAGTCTTTGTTGCATCGCGACCGACAGCATGATGATGATGATGACATCCATAGGCCAGTCAGCGGGTTTCAAATCTGACATATCATCATCATGCTGTCAGTCGCAATGTGACAAAGACTGCTTTCATTACTTAACTGCCACTCTCCATTATATTTTGTGCAGTTGTACATTTCATAAAAGCTGCATGCAAAGTGTTGAAGTGCTGCTGGTTGTTGCAAGTGACTAGCGGGAAGCAAATAGAGGTCTCACACCGGCAAGAACACGTCAAGGCAGGCACAACCTATTTGTCCCTGCAGTAGCTGGTCAGGAGATGTTGGCAGTTCCATTCATCACCACCCTTAATGCTACCATGGTAACATGGTTTTCTATTAGGGTTTGCTCCCTTAGCCTTTGGTTCTATCAAAAACCTGTACCACAAGGCAGTGATTTACAACTTTGCAAGGCAGGGGCATCAAACTTGAGCTATTTTAGCACCTAAGGTATCAGATGTCCTACAATACCCGCATACCTATACTCTGACATATGCACAACATATAAACCTTCATATCAACATGGATTCTGCTATTATTTTTAATATTTTCTGCTATTATTTGGATTGTTTTCGCTTTTCGTTTTCATTTCACAAAAGTGGTACACAGTTTCTGAACGACCCATTATATGCATATGCAGGGTTCATACAGCTATTCAGCAACCAAACGTAAGGGCTTTTTATGGCCTTTTCAGGTAAGAAATTCATTTTTTAAGCAACACAAAATAAGACTTTATGATGATTATATACACATGAACTCTTTATAGTCTTACTTCACCAGGTTTCTGTTTGCTATTTTTATCAAGCAAAAGAAGCAACTAGGAAATTACCATCTTTATTATGCTTAACAATTGTCCTGGATTAGTTAATAAGCCACACACCTAGCCATTCAAAACAATGTTATCGATCAATTTTGACCTCTCTCCTCCCTCAAAATTCAAATATTTAAAAAATCAATTTATTTTTCGACATATGGTCAATTTACAAGACCTTTTCAAGGTATTTTCAAATGTAAGGCCTTTTCAAGAGACACCTTCAAATTTAAGGCCTTTGTAAGATTGCACAAATCCTGATATATGCTGTATTCTCACAGGTTAACCCCCATGTGTGTGTTAACGCCCACCCCCCACTTGGCCAATATTTTGTAAACACCCACCCCTTAAATTCCCATGTGTTGGTAAACGCCAACCCCCCACTTCAGTGATTTATCGATTTAAACACCCAGGGTGTTAACCCGTGAGAATACAATATATATATATACACATACTCACAGTAGCAATGTGCTCCAGCCATGGCGTGTTTCAGGCACTGACCAGTGCCACCCCATAATACCCCAGGCATTAAACAGTCACTCACTTCTGTCACATCCCCAATGCATGCCAGAGCTGTCAGCCACACCAGGTCGCCTGTTGAACAACAAAATAAAACAAAATAGGGTTATTCTCTAAAACTGGTCACCATACATTTGGTTTCCATGTTACGATGGTGACAATTAAGTCTTTCTTTTATTGATAGCAAAAGAAAGTTTGTTTTATTTAACCACGCCTTGAGAGCACATTGATTTTTACTATCGGCTATTGGACGTCAAACATATGGTCATTCTGACATATCTCTTTGGAGGAAACCTGCTGCCACCACATAGGCTACTCTTTCTGATAAGCAGCAAGGGGTCTTTTATATTCACTTTCCCACAGACAGGACAGCACATACCACAGCCTTCAATGAACCAGTTGTGGACCACTGGTTGGAACAGAAAATAGCCCAAACTGCAAATGTGTCCACTGAGCAGGATCGATCGGATGATTCATACCTTCACAGGTGCACGCTCTACCGCCTGAGCTACATCCCACTCCCCTTATTGATAGCAATTCAAATAATTACTATAGCCTCTGTGTATTAAGAATGCTAACAGTCCTACATATATTTAATCTATATCCCACAAAGGATATCAAAGGTATACTTGTATGACTTAAAGTTGCATAGTCCAATGGTTTTGAATTTCTGTATTTTTCTGAGATAAATAAATATATTAGATCGATCATTAATATCTACTTTACATTAGTTCAAAGTTACTTTTATTTTAAGTGGTAAACTTTTGAGATATTTTGAGTGCAAACATGCAAGCTTGCCAAAATTCTGACACCATACACTTCTGCAGTAACAGGTTCTATTAAATTGACTCAGTATTGCCTTCTACACAGAAACAAATGCTTAATAAGTGCATCGGTATCTAAGTTAGATATGTAAAATCAAATCTAGATGATTGGTTTGGTTTTGAAAATTTGCTATTTCATCAGACTATGCAGTTTTAAGATAGGACGAGGACTAGTTTGCACAGTATGAAGACAATGTAACTGTGTGGAATACTGCGTCATGTTGCCAGCGGCCTGGTCTCCCAGTGGGGCAGCCACCTAATAGTATAAAGTCGCCATGAGTGCGCACTGTCGCAAGTCAGTGCACATCCTGATATGACCTTAGATGTTGCTGGAATGTAAAACAACACCAAACACACAATGTTACCTGCTTTCCCGCGCATCCGCCTGGGGGCGCCACTGTCGTAACCCAGCTCGCTGCATGTGGTGGTGGCGTCCTTTTCGCTGAAGCCTTCAAAACAGATGTTGCCCCATTTACCAGTGTGGAAGATTTGGACAATGCCCTCTGAGCTGCATGTTGTCGATTTCAGGCGCACTTCTGGAATGGTATTGTATATATATGTTTTTATATATAGAGGGAGTGCACGTGACGTCATCACTCAGTGGTTAGCCATCTTGGATTACACTTAATACCACCTATGGTGCCCCTGTCTTATACCAAGAACACTACAGCCACCACTGGGCCTACCTATAGTCATGGCCGCCGAAGTATGTGGCGCCACCTAGTGGGTACTGCCCAAACCTTTTTAATTCTTTGAAATAGCATTCAAAGTGTCAAAATACTGTGCTTTTGCAACAATGTGAGGCTACATAATTTTTAAAAAACTTCCCCTCCATCAAAAAACCATTTTCCACCAACTTTTAAGACCAAACTGCTCAAAACAGTGACAAATAAACCAACAAATTGGTAAATAAACACAATGTAAGCACTTCCAAGCCTTTCATATGTAATCCAATATGGCCACCGGAAGTTGTCTCGTGACGTCATTACAACCCCTCTATAGGTGCATATGTATGTGCTCTATAAATTATAATTTACGAGACGGAGACAGAGGTTTTATATAATAGTTATTTATCTCTCATCGGGAAGGGCTCACATATGATGCAACAGGTCAATATGATACATAATAACAGGCACAGTTCAATATGTCAGATAGATACATATAGTCAATTAAGATATCAGATATGCAGAACAGTGGTCAGCTATAATGGTACAATATAAAGTCATAAGTGTGCACTGTCACAAGTTGGTACCCATCCTGATATGATGTTAGATGTTGCTAGGACATGAAACAACAACAAACAAATAAACCAAATAATCTATTATGGAAATATAAACAAGGGCGCTACCACATATCTCAATTACCTTCTCTATAATATATATTTTATTATCTACTATCTACTAACACAGGAGTTAGTTACTACTTCCACCACACTGGCGCCACCTGCGAGTGGCTCATGGCCACCCTGATACCAGCTGCGTCTCCAGCAAAAAAAGCGGGAAACACAGATATTCTCCCTTAGCACTGAGAGGGAATCGCGGAAAATTAGGTGGTGTAATGGTTATCACACTGGCCTGGAATGCAAGAGATGTGGGTTCGATTCCCACTCTAGGCGCAATATTTTCCATTTTCATCACCATCACGACAGTATTACTGCATTAAGATTGAGCCACAGATACATGTTTTGTTTGTTTGTTGTTGTTTGACGTCCTATCAACATCTAAGGTCATATGAGGACGGGTACCGACTTGTGACAGTGCGCACTCAGGGCGACTTTATAGTGCTGCCCCATTGAAGACCAGGCTGCCAGCACCATGACCCACTCAGTCACATTATCCTGACACTGAGCCAACCAGTCCTTGCCCTATCCTAATAATGCTGAGCGCCAGGCTAGGAAGCGACAAGTATCAATTTTTAAGTCATTGGTTTGACTCGGCAGGGTTCGAACCCACGACCCTACGATCTACCAACACGGGAGACGGACGCTCTAACTCATTCGGCCATCCCGTCTGGTCCCACAGCTACAAGCGACTACAGAGAAAGTGTATCACATAACCTGCTATGTTAGTACAGGTCCTCAATCCAAAACTAATGACCAAGGACACAATAAGCTGAAGACAGTCAGGGAAAATAACTATAGATAACCAAACAACTAACCGATTGTAGAACTAACAGACTCACAGAGGTTGTGGAGATGTGGGAGAATGCTTACAAACGGACAAACAACTAATCAATTGTAGAACTAACAGACTCACAGAGGTTGTGGAGATGTGGGAGAATGCTTACAAACGGACAAACAACTAACCAATTGTAGAACTAACAGACTCACAGAGGTTGTGGAGATGTGGGAGAATGCTTACAAACGGACAAACAACTAATCAATTGTAGAACTAACAGACTCACAGAGAGTAAGGAGACGTGGGAAAATGCTTACAAACAAAGAAAGAATCCATGCAGTATATAGATACACAACTGAAAGCAACAAAACAAGGGGAACTACGAGACTATTATTGTCTAGCGGCAAAAAGTCATTAGACTTAAAGTTGCATAGTCCGATGCTTTTGAGTTTCTGCTATTTTCTGAGATAAATATATTATACGAATCGTTATAATCTACTTTACTTTAGTTTGAAGTAACTTTAATTTTAAATGGCTAACTTTGGAGATATTTGATGTACAACCATGCCAAAATAATGTTGGCAAGCACGCCAAAACTCCATAGACTTCAGTAGTAATGGTTTCTATTATTTGACTTATTATGCCCTTCTATGCAGCAACAAATGCTTAATAAGGGCACCAGTGTCGGGGGTGAGTCGCTCAGGGCCGAGGTTGTCGGCTTCGAGGTGGTTGTGAGGCGCCGGAGAGGGCCCCCCCCGGGCCGGCCGGGGGGGGGGGGCCGGCGGATCAAAAATCCGCCGAGGCGGCCGGGGTCTGTGCCCCCCGGGGCGGTGCTTGAGGTGGTGGGGGGGGGTGGGTGCGCTCCCCTGGTGAGGTGTGCCCGAGGTGATGTGACGGGCGGTGGGCTGTACGTCGTCCGAAGCCGACGGGCCGTGATGTGTCGGAGGGCAGCCTCGGCGCCCGAGGGCTGGTCCCGCGGCGCCGGGGAGGGACCCGGGGCCGAGCTGGGCGAGGCGCCTCCCGGCGTGCCCGAGGAGGGGGCCGGCGTGGCCGCGGCAGTGTCCGGGGTCCCTTCCGTGGTGCTTGATGCGGCGGCCCCCTCCTCGGGGCGGGCGGGGGCGTCCCCTCGGGCGCGGCGGTGAGACGGCTGCCGCGCGGTGCTTGAGGCGGCGGGGGAGGGCGCGCCTCCGTGGGGGCGTGTGCCCGAGGTGCTGGGATGGGCGGTGTGCCGTACGCCGTCCGCCTCGGGGCGGGCGGTGGCGTGGTGCAAGAGGGTTGCCCTCGGGCTCTCCTCGATTCGATGGCGTCCAGGCGTGCGTGGAGGGCGGCGGTGGTGGCGCGCTGGAGGGCCCGAAGGTCGAGGAGAGCCTTGAGAACCTGAGTTATCTCGGTGCCCGAGGGTGCCGACGGAGAGGCCGGGGCCGAGGAGGCCGACGCGCCTCCCGGCGCGCCCGAGGATGGTCCCGGCGCGGCCAGGGCGGTCGCCCGGGGGCTGTGGCGGCCCGTGCCTTTGCCGTGTCTGGGCATCCTGGAGCGGTCCGAGGGGATGCAGCGGCCCGAGGTGAAGAATCCCAAGAAGAAGAAGAAGGGGCAGAGAGCTGGAAGGCGGCTGGAGGCTGAGTGCCTGAGGGAGGCCGGCGGGCGGCCTTATAAGGGGGGAAGTGAGCAGAGGCAGGAGGGGGGTGAGTCGCTCAGGGCCGGGGGGAGGTGAGCAGTGGCGGGGGTGAGTCGCTCAGGGGCGGGGGGAGGTGAGCAGTGGCAGGAGGGGGGGGTGAGTCGCTCAGGGCCGGGTGAGTCGCTCTCCCTCCCCTCGCATCAAACGAAATGCTTCGCATTACGACCAAGTTGAATATGTAGAATCAAATCTAGATTTTGGTTTTGAAAATTTGATGTTTTCATTGGACTATGCAACTTTAACCATTATGGGCAGCATAAATACACCATTACCCCAAAACTAAAACCCTTAGTTATAATAGCCAAAATCGTTGGCGCCAAATGTATTTCCCAAGGGAGATGGTTTTTCCTTCAGAATAAAGGTAGAAATCGATCATTTAATACCGCAATTAAAAGCGCATGCATACTCACACTAATTAAGATAAATAAAGGACGACTGGGCCTTTCCATGCGAATATCAAAATATTTCTTTACAAATTCCTATTCTACTGGGACCGGAAGTGGGTTTCTATACATACTATTCGGATGTGTGTTGTGGTTCCATCCACAAGGTCATGTGGTGTATTTGAACATGGCTAATATGGAAAGGTTGAAAGATTCAGTGGTTTCAGCCAATCAGAGCTGTTGTTTTCTAATGCAAATAGCTGGCCCATAGGGGGCAGCCATTTGCAATGGAACAGAACAGCTCTGGTTGGCTGAAACCACTGAAGCCATTCGACTGGTCCTATTTGCATTTGAAAACTAAGTTCACTGCGCAGGTGGGCGGAGCCTAAATCATGCGGATGGAAAAGTCCCAGTCGAATATGTCCAAAGAGTCATTTGTCCCTGCCATCCAGTTAGTTATTAAAGCTGCATAGTCCGATAACAACATTCTCCAAAATGTATAGAGTCTTAACATCAAGTAAGATATTAATACAAACAAGGAAGCGTATTCTTCAGTGTTATGTGTGGTCTACTCTAATGTATGGGGCTGAGACATGGACAATCTCTAAGAAAATGTACAAACGTTTAGCAGCATTTGAGATGTGGACTTATCGAAGGATGATGAAAATATCATGGACAAAGAAGATCACCAACAAAGAAGTTCTCAGAAAAATTAAAAATAAGAAAAGCTTGGACTTGCCATTATACAGACAAAGGAACTTATTTATTTTGGCCACATCATTCGTCAGAGTTCAATATACCGTACATTGTTGGAAGGGAAGGTGAATGGCAGCAGAGGGAGAGGGAGACCAAGAACATCATGGTTTACAAATATTGCACAGTGGACAGCACACCATCTGGACAAGTGGAGAACCATTGCATCCAACCCTCGACTAGAGGACAGAACTATTGATTGATTGAGTCCGATAAAACATAAAAAGTTCAAAAGCAAAACACTTATCTAGATTTAAATCTACATGTTCAACTTAGATACTGGTGTGGTTATTAAGCATTCGTTGCTCTAACAGTGTAGAAGAATAACCGAATCAAATTAAAGGGACCAGCTATAGGTCGCTGAGAGACGACCCGTACTCCGACAAATGCTCTCCAAGCATTCGTTTGCAGGTTTTCAGTTTATGCAACTACATATGTGGGGGGAGAGTGCTGACATTGCTTGCTTCTGTTGTGTTTTATTTAGTCCAGCAGCACTGACACATATAGACAACCATATAGAGAAATAAATGTTAGAAATTGCAATCTAAAATAATAAATATGAAGTTCAAATGTCTATTTATCATAACCAGCTACTTTTTGTGCGAATAATTGATTAAATCATGTAGATTAATAGACTTTAAAAGTTTAATTGAGAGCTTTCTGTGACTGCCATCTTGGTGGTTGCCATGGCTTCCCCTGTGTGTGGGGAACCCCTCTAGGTCATGTGATGAGGGAATCCCACCTATGATGTCATTCGTACATCACAGACCTCAACTCTCCTCCCACATGTTCAGTGGCATGACCTGAACAAACTAAGCAAAGGTATGTTTGTAGAGCTTTTGATGCTGGATTTGTTTGTATCTGGGTGAGGTATAACCGGCAACTTTAAAGCTGCATAGTCCGATGAAAACATAAAATTTTCAAAACCAAAACAATTATCTAAATTTGATTTTACATATCTAACTTATATGCTGGTGCACTTATTAAACATTTGTCATCACATATAAGGGGATACTGAGTCAATTAATAAAAACCTGTTACTGCAGAAGCCTATGGTGATAGAGTTTTGGCAAGCTTGCCCAAATTAATTTAGCATGTTTCCATTTAAAATATCTCAAAAGTTAGCGATTCAAAATAAAAGTTACTTCAAACTAAAGTAAGGTAGATTAAAATGAACAACCTAATATGTTTATCTCAGAAAATGTGAGAAACTCAAAACCATCGGACTATGCAACTTTAATTGAACTTGTTAATGCCAAAGGCTATACATCTTTTATCTAGGGGTGAATATTTAAATTCGACTACAAATCGATTTCCTTACCTCCCTCCGTTGATGCAGACTGAAATATAAACAAATGACATGCAATTACAAAAATGTCCATCCTGATTGATTGGTTGATTGGCGGTAGAAGTTAATAATTATTATAAACTAAGCCACTATAGGAGTTCCTTATTCCATAATTACTTCCGCAGACCCTTAGAGAGGGATGCTGGACAAACCATTAGAAAAAGTGTCGGACGGTAAAGGTAAAGGATATGATTATAAGCACATCAATTCTTAATCAAAGAAGCAAAATATATTCTTTACATACCTCTTTATAGACCCCTTTCAATGTTTGTAAACATCGGGTATGCGTGCGCAGCTTGGCTGCAGAACGAATGCACACTGCCACTGAGTTTGCCAGTACGCGCAGTGTAAAACGTGTATTTTATTCAAAATTAATAGAAATGCAGAAGCCTAACCATATATTTTTATTTAATCTATTCGGTAAATATGTTTTCTATATGTGTTCCAAGCGGTTTGTCTCCAGGTGGTGTGGTTTTAGAGATATTTCACTTTTTCTGTAAGAAGATTGCTCATGGCCATTGACAATGCACCGAGTTCGCCGGTATGCGCAGTACAAAAAGTTTATTTTATTCAAAATTAATAGAAATCCAGAACCCTACCCATATAAATTTAATATAATCTAGTCGTTGAATATGTTTTCTATATGTGTACCAAGCGGTTTTCTATATGTGTACCAAGCGGTTCTATATGTGTACCAAGCAGCTTGGCTGCAGGACAACACAGGGTCACACTGCAAACTCAATGGCTATGAGCAATCTTCATACAGAAAATGTGAAATATCTCTAAAACTACACCACATAGACACAAACCGCTTGGAACACATATAGAAAACATTTTTAATAAACAGATTATATTAAATTTATATGGTTAGGGTTCTGCATTTCTATTAATTTTGAATAAAATTGAAGTTTTGCACTGCGCATATCGGCAAACTCAATGAATTGTCAATGGCAATGGCCATGAGCAATCTTCATACAGAAAAAGTGAAATATCTCGAAAACTACACCACCTAGACACAAACTGCTGGAACACATGTAGAACACATATTCAACAAACAGATTATATTAAATTTATATGGTTAGGGTTCTGCATTTCTATTAATTTTGAATAAAATTGACGTTTTGCACTGTGCGTATCGGCAAACTCAATGCATTCTCAATGGCCGTGAACAATCTTCATACAGAAAATGTGAAATATCTCTAAAACTACACCACCTAGACACAAACCGCTTGGAAGACATTTAGAAAACATATTCACCAAACAGATTATATTAAATTCATAGGGTTGGGTTCTGCATTTCTATGAATTTTGAATAAGATTGACGTTTTGCACTGCGCATATCGGCAAACTCAATGCATTCTCAATGGCCGTGAACAATCTTCATACAGAAAATGTGAAATATCTCTAAAACTACACCACCTAGACACAAACCGCTTGGAACACATTTAGAAAACATATTCACCAAACAGATCATATTAAATTCATAAGGTTAGGGTTCTGCATTTCTATGAATTTGGAATAAAACTGACTTTTTGCACTGCGCGTATCGACAAACTCAGTGGCAGTGTGTCCTCGTTCTGCAGCCAAGCTGCGCGCGCATTCACACAATGTTTATAAACATTGAAAGGCATCTATAGCCGACGATAAAAATCAATGTGCTCTAGAGGCATCGTTAAATAAAACAAACTTTCCTACTCTGGGTAGGGAGGGGTGAGTCTTTTATCTATGTAACTCTGTGTTATATAGTATCCCATTAATGCCGACCGCCAGGCTAGGTAGTGTCATGGGGGGTGATGAAAATGGGAAATATTGTGCCTAGAGCGGGACTCGAACCCACATCTCTTTGCATTCCGGGCCAGTGTGCTAACCATTACACCACCTAGGCTGCCTGATATCAACACACTACCCACGCCTACCTGTCTATGTGGATACTTCCCTGAGAGGTCAGTGCAGACCACTACACTCGTCTCCCTGGAATTGTAAGTCTTTTAATGCTTACAATTACATACATACAGGCAATGCACTAACACATACATAAACAGGGTAGGTTCAACAATCATACAGTGCAAAGCTTGTATAGGATCCTGGTCACGGCACCAGTGTCATGGGGGTGATGAAAATGGGAAATATTGTGCCTAGAGCGGGACTCGAACCCACATCTCTTTGCATTCCAGGCCAGTGTGCTAACCATTACACCACCTAGGCTGCCTGATATCAACACACTACCCACGCCTACCTGTCTATGTGGATACTTCCCTGAGAGGTCAGTGCAGACCACTACACTCGTCTCCCTGGAATTGTAAGTCTTTTAATGCTTACAATTACACACATACAGGCAATGCACTAACACATACATAAACAGGGTAGGTTCAACAATTATACAGTGCAAAGCTTGTATAGGATCTTGGTCACGGCACCAGTGTCATGGGGGTGATGAAAATGGGAAATATTGTGCCTAGAGCGGGACTCGAACCCACATCTCTTTGCATTCCGGGCCAGTGTGCTAACCATTACACCACCTAGGCTGCCTGATATCAACACACTACCCACGCCTACCTGTCTATGTGGATACTTGCCTGAGAGGTCAGTGCAGACCACTACAGTAGTAACAAGTATCAATTTTATAAATCATGGGATTCGAACTCCCGACCTTCCGCACGGGAAGCCTGCGCTTTAGCAATTCGGTAATCGCGTGACTAAGTCGTATATATCATGTTAGCTCAGTTGAGCCGTGTTTACACGGGCAATTGTGAAGCGAATTAGGCAAATCGATATATATGAAGCGATGTAGTGGCACGTTTACACGAAGCGAGTTTGAAAGTGTTTCGGCGCCGGGAACCAGCAGCCTTAGTTCCACCTGTAGCCGGCGAGCACTGCTATTTGTTTAGTTTACACTCGGCGATTCGACGCCGATGCAGCTGCTACGTTAATATCGCTTTTAATTTAGGGTTAATTTAATTAAATTTCATTATTTGAGTATGTAATTCTGTTAAATATGATCGCATTCAATAGATTTCGGCCTAATCGGTCCCTAACACTGCCGGGCACCAGCGATAGTTACAGCTGCGCATGTAGCCGGCGAGCACCGCTATTTTACACTATCGCCGCCCGGGAACCAGCGGAATCGCTTCATATAAACCACCTGGCAAGGTGGTTTACATAAAGTGAATCATATGAAGCGAATCAGCCCTAATCCGCCTCAGAGTCGCGTTTACACGGCGAATGTGAGGTGAACTAGGCAAGGCGATTTATATGAAGCGACTTAACTTGCCCGTGTAAACACGGCTTTGGACGAGTTTTAGACTGAAGAACTAAAGGTCCTTCATATTGTAAAATATTCCGATAAAACGCATTGGTGAGGGAATGCAAATGGTCTATAATGGTAAATGGTATATAGTGCCAGGTGCATGAATGTCTTTATGTAGTTGCTGGTGATACTTTACTCATGGTCAATACTCATTGTGTATTAGTCAGATAGTGTGAAAGAGGCACTAGGAGATAGTGTGTAAGGGGCACTTAGAGCTCTACCCACTACCCCTTCCCCCCTCTGTTAGTCACGGATCACGACACACTCAGCTCAGGCAGGTGGTAGCCAAGCAGCCACACCGCATGGTGGTTGGTGGTGGTAGACAGATCACTGTAGCCATGGTGACACAGGAATGTTTGATGTTCATTGGTGGAACTGTAAATGTTTGATTCTCATTGGAGAACACGGTCAGGTGGTATGCCATACCAGATCCAGGTACCACTATAAATAATAAACCTGAGGGCATTGTCTCTCTCGCTCTAATTTCATTCTTTATACTCTTCCTTTCTCTTCTTGCCTGTATTGATTTCATTATAGCCTGCCTACACAAACCACAGATTCCAGCCGTGGACTTTATAATATGTTGCTTAAAAAAAGAATGTTATAACCACTTAGTAAAACGGGACCAGGATGTTTGGTGCAACATGGTGGGACTTCTCAGTAACCATGAGACCCAACTTACACAGGCACGGGAATTCCTGAAGGTGACCATATGTGGGAAATCAGGCCCCTCAAAGTCAAATCAGATGTGCTGACTCATCATGAAGTTGAACATAGCTCAGCTGCCCCTTAAGATATTTCGATCTCTTTGATCGTCCAATTCTCTCTTTTTTTCCACTTAAAAATGTCTTCTATTTTTGTATTCCAGTTGAATAATATCGTTTTTCCAGCACCAAGTAACTTGTCTTCCAGCCTTAAAATCATGGCGCATATGAACTATTTATGGATGAGATTGGTTGGTTGTTGGAGCTTTACGTCCTGGCAACATGTAAGGTCATATCAGGACGGTTATGGATGAGATGATGAGATGGTATGAACAATATAGACAGATTGAACATTATAGGCACTACAAATATTATGGGGATCTTATTTAGTACATGTAGGTTATTGGAGTTTTATGCCCTGGCAACATCTAAAGGGGCTGTCACATTAGGGTTTTTTTGCGGGAGCGTATGGCGGCTTAGGCGCGTTACGTCATATACGTCGGCATACGCTGTATACGTTAATCATACGCTACGCATACGCTACTCATACGCTACTCATACGCTACTCATACGCCGCCAGATGCCGGCTTATGAGGCATACGCCGCCATACGCTTTCATAAATCCGTCCGTCCACATTTTTTTGTGCATGCTAATAAAATCTTGACCTATGAGGGCGTATGGCCCATACACTGCTCATACGCTACTCTTACGCCGGCATACGCTCCTCATACGCCGGCATACGCTCCTCGTATGGTAGGGGTACGCCGGCATAGGTTTTTCATATGCTCAGCTTGCGTCACCGGCGTATCTCTAGCGTATCTCTAGCGTAACCTACGAGTTACGTATGGTAGCGTACTCCTAGCATATGCACAGCGTATGCACAGCGTATTCCAAGCGTATGCCATAGGTCTCGACATCGATCTTGACTCATATGCTACTCATACGCTCATACGCTACGCATACGCTATGTGTACGCTACTCGTATGCTACTCGTACGCTCCACATGCCAATCAAAACCATAAAAAAATGTAACAGCACGCTCCTATACGCTCCTCATACGCTCCTCATATGCTCCTCATAGGTTCTACATATGCTCAAAACCACCCGAAAGGTCACCAAATGTCATCATAGGCCGGCACGCGCAGGACCTACGTAGGTTTTCAATACGCTCCCGCCATACGCCATAATGTGACAGGGCCTTAAGGTCATATCAGGACGGGTACCGACTTGTGACAGTGGGAACTCATGGTGACATCATAGTGCTGCCCCACTAGGAGAGCATGGCACCATCACTGTGACGTGATATCCCATCCGTCATGTTATCCTGACACTGAGCCACCCAGTCCTTTCCCTATCCTGACAATGCCTAATGCCTGGCTAGGAAGCGACAAGTATCACATTTTAAGTCATTGGTTTCACTCGACCAGGGTTCCAACGCACATACCCCATGGGTTCGGATCCCCCGATCTCCCAAAATGGGAGACGGACGCTGAACTCACTTGGTCACCCCGTCTGTTCCCAATGATGATGTAATGTGAGTCAGAGGGATAAAACACTTGAACAATAACAACAAAAATGAAGTGAAAATAATAAGACCAAATAATGACAAGAGCTGCCAGTGCCAGTAAGTAGGAGTTTGTTGATTTAATACCGGACGCGGTGGCCGAATCGGTAGAGCGCAGGCTTCCCGTGCGGAAGGTTGGGAGTTCGATTCCCAGTTGAGTCAAATCAATGACTTACACAATTGACACTTGTCGCTACCTAGCCTCGCGTTCAGCATTACTAGGATAGGGCATGAACTGATTAGCTCAGTGTCAGGATAATGTGACTGAGTGGGATATCGGGTCATGGTGCCGGCGGCCTGATTGCCCAGTGGGGCAGCACTATAAAATCGCCAAGAGTGCACACTGTCACAACTCGGTACCCATCCTGATATGACCATAGATGTTTTACCAGGACGTAAAACTCCAACAACCAACCAGGATCAGGATAACATGACTGAGTGGGATATCGGGTCATGGTGCCGGTGCTCTGGCCTTCCATTTTGGCCAGCACTATAAAGCCACCATGAGTATGCACTGTCACAAGTCAGTTGGTATTTGTCCTGGTATGACCTCAAACGGTGACCATGTCAAATGACCTTTGACCTCGGACCCGTGTGGCCATACTCCCACCCATTGTTTGGGCAAGCGTGAATTTATCACATCAGTAACCGAATACGCCTGTCTAAACTGTAAAACATGGCTGTAAAAGGGGACAGGGACAGGGAAATTCTAGAACGCCAGCTAACAATAAACACTTACAACAACAACAACAAAATCTGTGTGAACATTGTTAATTCCTGAAAGAAGATTCTTAATCTTAAGCCCTAGTCACATACACGTTAGTGAACGTAGTTGAACGTAGGATAGATTACCGTGGGTCAAACATGGTGTAAGTACGTTAAACTACGGTGAAAAACCTTAAGGTACGGCAGGATTTGGTACGGATAAATATGTTACGGCACGGATGTCGGTATGTTCAACTACGTTCAACATACGTTAGCCTCCACTACGGTCAAGTACCTCCAAGTACGCTAAAGTACACTAGAGTATGCTAGAGTATGCTAGAGTACACTAGAGTACATTAATAGTATGGAGACTTCGCTACAGCACGTTAGCCTCTAGCGTAGCGCTCTTTTGAACATGTCCAAAGATTAAATTGGAACTCATGGCCCACACACGTTATTACCAAGTTAGCATGACGTAGAAGTATGGATGCAGGTACGTTCAACTACGTTCAACTATTTTAGCGTGCACTACGTTCAACTACGTCCACTAACGTGTATGTGACAGGGCCTCCAGAGTGAAAACAGAAAGAAAGTATGAAGCATTAACATGATTAAAGCTGCATAGTCTGATGAAAACATCAAATTTTCAAAACCAAAACAATTATCTACATTTGAATCTACATATCTGACTTAAATACTGGTGCACTTATTAAGCATTTGTCACCACACAAAAGGGAATACTGAGGCAATTTAATAGAATCTGTTACTGCAAAAGCCTATGGTGTCAAAGTTTTTGCATGCTTGCCAAAATTCATTTAGCATTGTTGCACTTCAAATATCTCAAAGGATAGCCATTTAAAATAAAAGGTACTTCAAATTAAATTAAGATAGATTATAATGATCATCCTAATATATTTATCTCAGAAAATGACAGAAACTCAAAATCATCAGATTTATGCAACAGTAATAACAATTCTTTTCAAACATTGATATATTGCTTCTTCTTTTTACCCCTGCATTCTTAGAAGTCGGTCTGTGTACAGATGGGGGGAGGGGAGGGTGCCTCACGACGCCATCTCATCGAATAAAGCCGAGAGTCCATTCAATATGGTTATGGGTTTCAGGGGCGTAGCTAGACCTTTAACGATGTGTACTCCTAATTTCGGCAGGGGGTTTAGGGGGCCGCTTAAGCTTAAGCTGGCAGATTTTACACATTTTAGACTTGTGTTTTCGACACTCTGGACTACTACTACTAATCTCTCTATCTCTCTCTCTCTCTCTTTATTATTTTTTACTTTTTGTTGTTGTTGACAAAACGATGTGGACGTTTTGGCATGCGAGCATACGCCTAGCTATGCCCCTGGGTTAATTCGGCCTAATAAAAATGTTGTGTTTCCTGTTGCAAGCAAGTTTTTACAAAAAAGGGTGGATAGGTAGGAATTTAAATAAGTTTATGTGCTCTATAATCTATTATGGGAATATAAACAAGGACACTATCACTTATCAGTTCTCTCTATAATAATTATTACCTACTGTACTACTCTCATATGACTTAGTTATTACCTACTGTACTACTCCATAGGGGTTTAGTTCCTGCCTCCGCCACTAGGGTGCCACCTGTGAGTGGCTCCTGGTCACCCAGATACCAGCTGCATCTGGTCACTACCGCTGCCAGACCCGCTCGGATGGTCAGATTTCAGACCCGCTCAGATGGTCAGATTTTAAATTGAATTCTCTCCGTTCCTCCCCTTGATTCACCGGATTATGCAATCCTGATCCTTCGGGGCAACTGTATGGGATCTGCTGTGATGTCAGAGTCTTTGTGTCCCATGTGGGAAGATTCATCCCGGACAGAGGTGCATCCCAGACGTGAAACGTGAGGACGCTGCTGGGGAACAAATCCGAGTCACTCAAAAATTCTCAGCCTTCAACATGGCGACTGGGGCCTCAGGATCCGAAGAATGAGCAGTGGAGGTCATCACAAAAGACGTGCAGGAACTCTGTATCGACAAGGACGAGAAGCAGATGATGGAGGAAATCAGGGGGTTGGAGCGGGAGAAGCGAATTTCTGACCTGACAAAACGCCGGGATGCGCTCATACGGGAGCGGGACGGGTGGGAGGCGCTCAGCCCGCACTCACTGGTGGTGGCTGGGGCAGCTGCCGCCAATACGGCCGCGGCAGCCGCGCCGCAGGGCACAGACACTGGACACTCAACGTACTGGGAGGTGTCATGGAGGAACCAACACCAGAGGCGGCCCTCACGATCCTACAGCACATAGAGATCCAGAAGTTGCACCAGGAGTACGTCGAGGAGGAGGAAAAGTAAGTGGACATTGAAGAATTTCACAGAAGAAAAAAAGGATGTCAGAAAATTGTCGGTGTCAGAATTGTATGAGGCGTCGGGCCGGTGGTTCTCCAGCCTGGAAGGTGTAACAGTAATGGATGCCAAGGCCTTGTTCGGACACCTTTCCTTCATTGCGTCTAAGGCTAAGCACGAGATCTTTAAGGACACGGCACACGGCCGATATGACATGGCGGTCAGAAAACTGGCTGAGAGGGAGGGATTTGCCGCCTTTACAGGCGGAAACACTGCGGCCAGTCTGCTCCACTATGGCCATGAGTCGATGAAGCCCAGGGCTAAGAGTCTAATAGGTACGGCAACAAAAACAGGACGTGTGTTTGAACGTGAGGGAAAACGAGCTTGTTTTAGATGGAATAAAGAAGGTGGATGCAATGTCACTGAAGAAAAATGTGGTTTTGGACACTGGTGCACTCGGGGTGGCACCAGGAGCCACTCCAGGATTAAGTGTACCAATGACTGACGGGACACTGGGCTGGGCTACACCTGCCGACCCGTACACCGAACGGACCTGGTGGAGCGCGCGGCCGATGGGAGGAGTAGGGACGCTAACGCTGACCTGCATCCAGTTTTGGAGTGAGCACGCACCACTGAGACGCGTGGGCCGGAGGCCGGCGTGGTCTGTGGGGGCGGGGGGAACCCTCCAGTGCGGCCATGGTGAGGTGGTGGTTGGGGGGGAGGACGCCATGGAAACGGAGGAGGCAGCTTGTGGTGCTCTCCCCATCCCCCATCACTACCACCAACCAGACCGTGATACACAGGGAGATAGTGTTGGACCGACACTTTGTCGAATCGGCCGGACACCCGCCGGAGGAGGCGTGGACATAAATGTAAACATCGCCGGTGGCGGTGGGGACCAGCCTGTGGCCGACAGCGTGGACCTGGGTGTAAACACGGGCGTGGATGTAAACAGCGACACCTGGGAGGGTGGAGCGGGGACCGGCACAGCCAGTTCTGGGGGGGGAGGGGGGGGCGCGTGGCCGGTGGCCGGCCCTAAGCATGCCTCGGTTGAAAATAGCCTACGTGGAGGAGCGGGACCAGGCTGTGCCCTTGCCTTGGACTACAGTGATGCGGAGTGCCGGGCTGGCACGGACACGCCCCTCACAGGGGGCAGGGCCACTCACCCCTGGATACAACGGTCAGATGGCCATGAGCCAGACTGGCTACAGGTGGAGAACGGAGACCGCGCCGACGGCCGGGTCTTCTCAGTGGAGATCACGCGATAGAGTTTGGCGTCTGGGATAGCTGCACTGGAGGGGTGTGTGGATGCATACACAGGATTGAGGGGGTAGTCTCTCAGATGAGGCCCTGCAGGGTGTTTGCGGGACTTTTCCTGTAGGGAGACACCGACCCGGATGCGGAGTACATACTAAAAGGGGTGTGTTTTGGTTTTATGGTCATAAACCATGATTGCACTGCCACCTATGACTGCCTGCATGGCAGCGGGGGGGAAAAGGCTGACAGGGGCGCCATGTAAAAAAAACTCTATGCAAAGATAGACAGTGGTGCGCTGACAGTGGTCAGAGAGCGGCCCACCTGTGTCCACAGACTTTTCTGTATCCCCAAGGATGGGGGCGGTGGGGGGGGGGGGGGGAGTCTGGGGCATAGTGGACGGCAGTCGCCCCGAGGGAGAGTCAGTGAACAACTACACAGACGGGGTGTCCGTAAAATTCTCCTACAACAGCGTTGATGACGTGGCAGCCCTCATACAGAGAGGGGACAGCCTCACAACTATTGACATCCGTGACGCATACCGAGCAGTCAGCATCCACCCACGAGATCGTGAGAGGCAGGGTATATTCTGGGACTTTGGTGACGATCCTGTATACCTCTGTGACAACAGACTATGTATGGGCCTGGCCTCCAGCCCATACGTATTTAGCAAGCTATCTGACTTTATAGTGCGCTGCGCGGTCGGTGAGGGGGTCAGTGAGGTAGTTAACTACCTTGATGACTTCTGCATGGTGACGCATGACTTTGATGCCGGGTGCGCTGCCCAAGCCACACTAATTTCCATCCTCAGGAGGCTGGGTTTCCACATTAGCTTCCACAAGGTCACCTCCCCAGGCACCCGTAACAGGTTCCTGGGGATCGATATTGACATGGTGGCATTGGAGATGTCACTGCCGGACGACAAGCTTGTCAAGATGACGGCGGCCCTCAGGGACTTGGATGGAAAGCGGAAGACCACAAGGGGTCGGCTGGAGCGCCTGAAGGGCCTGCTCACCCACTGTGCCAAAGTGGTCCGGGGTGGCCGGACCTTCTGTAGACGAATCTACGACACGGTCGGTGCAGTGGCAAAGCCACACTTCATGGTCCGCCTCTCGGGCGGGTTCCACGAGGACAAGATGTGGTGGCTGGCCTTCGCGAGGAGAGTCAAAGGGAAGGCCAAGATTATTGGTCGCCACACCCCGTGCGTTTTCACCTACAGTGATGCCTCTGGTGAGGGGTTTGGTGCCATCCACAACCGAGACTGGAGGGTGGGGGCATTCGACAGGGAGGCCGATGACACGATCAGGCACCAGGTGGGCCACCACCATGCTCCCCCTGATGATACCTGCCAGGGAGCTCACATAAATGTGCTTGAGATGTGGGTGGAATTCTGTGCAGCCCAGACTTGGGGCAACCAATGGAGGGACAGCAGTGTGGTGATGATAACGGACAATGAGACAGTCCGAGCGGCCCTGACCACCGGCAGATCAAAGTCAAAGGGAGTGATGTACTTCATCCGGAGGCTCTTCTGGATAGCCACAGAGCACAACTTCGACATCCAATCAGTGCATGTAAAGAGCGCCGACAACACCATCTGTGATGCCCTGAGCCGTTGGGGGGCCAAGGACAGCAGAGCCCGGGTCAAGGCAGCAGACACCGCTCAGCTACTCTGCTGCAACCAGATTTTTATGGATCGCCTGCCTTCTTCTACTTCCAGTTGCGGATCTGCAGAGGGAAAAACTGGTGATGCAACACCAGTACTACGCCCCTAATTTGATAACGACAAGAGGAGTCCAGGTGAGACGATACCTGGACTTCATCGAGGAGTTTGGGGGGCCACTTCCCTACCACGCCATGCTCTCCAGCCCAGACGGCGCTGTACACTGTGTGGTTGGCCCGAACGCTGAAATACACATCGGTATGCAACTACCTCAGTGGCTTGAACTTCTTGAAATCTGAGGGCACGGAGGCCATTGACTACAAGAACTTTGAGGTGGCCTCCACTCTGAAGGGTATCAAGCGAGAGCGGGGCTGCCATCCCAAGCAGGCAGCTCCGATACTACCAGACATGCTTAGGCGGATATTTTCCAGCCTAACCTCCGAGAGGCACACCGCTTGGAGGGCGGCGGTGCTGTGCAGCTTCAGGGCACTACTGAGGAAGTGCCATGTGACCTCCTCAGATTCATCTCTTCGTAGAAGAGACTTTTCATTTCTCCCCTGGGGGATGTTGGCGAGGGTCCGCCGATCCAAGACCATACAATTCTCAGAACGTGTGCTGGAAATCCGGTGCCTAGACCTGTCACTATGTGCTGTCCACTGGGTCGAAACACACTTCAGAGAAGTTCCAGCGAGGCCCGATGACATGGCGTTCCAGATCCCAACACCCACAGGCCCCTCGACAGACCTGCTGTACTCGGGCTACCAGGGCATGTTGAAGCATTTCTGTGGGATTGCTGGTCTGGACCCGGTGGACTACTCCTCACATTCCCTGCGACGAGGTGGATGTACCTTCTTGTCCCTGTGTGGTGCCACTCTGGAGGAACTCAGGGTGAGAGGGGATTGGGCGAGTGACACCATCTTCGCCTACTTGCAGACCCCTCTGAGTGTGCGCATCATCAACGATATCAAAGTGTCGAACACGCTCACCGAGATGCCGGAGGCGGAATATTAAGACTTTCGGGTTGGGGGAACCTAGGGGTCTCTTGGCAATTAACATATTCCCGCCAGAGAATATATACTCTTCTCAACCACTCCAGTCTCTTGTTATTCTGTTTACCAGGGGCCAACTGTTTATGTGCTCTATAATCTATTATGGGAATATAAACAAGGACACTATCACTTATCAGTTCTCTCTATAATAGTTATTACCTACTGTACTACTGTCATAGGACTTAGTTATTACCTGCTGTACTACTCCATAGGGGTTTAGTTCCTGCCTCCATCACTAGGGTGCCACCTGTGAGTGGCTCCTGGCCACCCGGATACCAGCTGCGTCTGGTCACTACCCCTGCCAGACCCGCTCGGATGGTCAGATTTTAAATTTTTAGGTGGGCAATTAACATATTCCCACCAGAGAATATATACTCTTCTCAACTACTCCAGTCTCTTGTTATTCTGTTTACCAGGGGCCAAATGTTTATATATATATATATATATATATATATATATATGCTGCATAAGAGTTATACGAGTATAATAACCTGGAATATCCCGGCATTCCCTCATCACTCACTCAGCTCCATGGACTGATGGAGTCTGTCCTAGTCATCTACTGCTTCAGCCTCCCTAACCCCAGCTCCGATGGTGACGCCACCACCCTCTTCACACTGTAACCACCACTCACTGTACCGCTTTATATATATATATATATATATATATATATATAATATATATGTAAGCTGTATAAACCGTTATATGAGCATAATAAGCCAGAAGATTCCAGCCCCTCAGTCATCGGTTGGTTAACTCTATACATTAGGTCATCTACTGATACAACCTCAGCTCTCCATGTGGCGCCACCTACTCGCCCACGCCTCAGCGACCGTTACGCTCACTCACTGCACTGCTAAGAATTTAGATGTGACGTATAATGCATTATTCAAGTATAAATGCAAAGGGAACATATATACTTTGCAACTTCCTCCATCGGAGCATTGTTGGAGTACCTCCCCAAACTGTTGGGGAGTTGCATACGGGGCCCCCCCCGTCGTGTCACACACACTTATATATATAAATACCATGAATCCCTTGACCATTGTAAAAGTTTACGGATTTTTGGTTTGGAATTATATATTGGCAGAGAGCATTATTATTCTCCGGTGACGGAGTGGGGACCAAGGTTATGTAATAGAAAAGCAGTGGGTGCCCCACTCGCTGTGTGACATATTAGGCTATGTGAAAAATATGTTAATACATAGTGCCCGAGATTATGACTAGATGTTCCTATATATGAGACAGCTAATGTTTGGTGAAATGTTCCCTCTATGCACCAGTAAGGGTGCAAGTGGAGGAGAAGGACATTTTTAATATATACGTTTATTGTAACTGTCTGCAACTACCTGTTACCACAGGGCCGATGGGCAAGCACACCCAGCCACTCTGCATATATTATGGACACCACCTACAGCTGGGGTTGAGTGACAGCTGCCCATTTTAGGGCGTCGCCCCCCCCCCCCCAGCCCCAGTATGTGGAGGGTGTCTGATTGGCTGCCTGTGGGAGGCCCAGTCACCTGCACCCCTTTTCCCCACCTGACCACACAAGCCTCATTCTGATATTGATTATTCTAGACACTCTGATCTATATGATGCTACAGGCACTACTAACACACTTCTGGATGGACTCTTGAAGTGAACACACTCTTCTCTTGGCCAGGAACCCAGAGACTCTGTCTGAGGCTCCACCTTTCATATACAAACTCAGCTGTGTGCAGCAACCATGGGACTCCAGTTCAATGGGCTGTAGGCACCGATTCCTATACATACTAAAGAGAGTAATGAGGATCTGTGTGGACAGGAGGTAAGGAGTGAGGGTGATAGGTCACTAGTAGGTGAACAGGAGTTGATGCCAATAAAGCACAACTTCTTCACTGAGAGTGTTGCATGACTTGTCTTCCCTTTCTTGCTTATGAGTTTGTTGGAGAGGGGCATCAGGTGTGAACTGACAGACAGTTGTCATAAAGCACCTGGGGAGAGTAAGTGGTATATCTGGGGCTCAGACGGCCGGGCATTCAGTATATATTACACCATGATGTAATTTGACATATATATATATAAAAGGTACAACCCATGTAATTTGTCAGAAAATCTTTATTGAAGCAATGAACTCTCTGTCGTCAAGTATATCTGATGGTTTGAAAGGGTTTACTCATAAAAGAAAGCTCATACAAAAACAAATCAAACCAACCAATTACTAGATTTGATTTTACATATCTAACTTAGATACTGATGCACTTATAAGCATTTGTTCTGTAAAGGAAACTGAGTCAATTTACAGAACCTGTTAGTGCAGAAGTCTATGGTGTCAGGTTTTGGCAAGCTTGCCAAACTAATTTTCCATGTTTGCACTCAAAATATCTCAAAAGTTACCTTTAAATAAAGTAACTTTGAACTATGTAAAGTAGATACTAGTGATCATAATATATTTATCCGAAAAAATATTAAATAATTTCATTACAATAAAAATTACGCTTAGCAACTTTTTCAGGGGTCGGTCGTGCAATTAGCTTTTTTTTCAACACTGAAACACAAAATTTCCACCTCCATATGAAGATGGATTCTGCTATTATCAGGGGAAATTTCAGTCATAGACGACTGGTCTTCCTCATTCCACTGCTGGTCGATAGAAAGCCCGAGCCTACACTTTTACCGACCCAAGGGATTTTTAACCTCCCACACCACATAGACATGGTATGAGAGCAACCGGCCTTTGATGACGCTGTAAGTTATACACAGCGGTGGAAATCCAAATTGGCAGAGCTGGGGGCACGGGGAATCAAACCGCCGACACTCAGATTAGGAGTCTGACCTAGAAAAAAGTCAGACACTCTAACCACTCCGCCACAGAGAAATGTCATCTGCTATAACTTGGAGGGTTTTCACTTCTGGTTTCTGTGTCACACTTCAGTGCCCAGTTTCGGAGGATGACCCATAAATGGAATTTTACAAACGCGTATCGCTTTTGCATGACATATGACACATGCCACGTGTCTCCTATTTAATTGCATGGTGCACATATCATGTAGCACTATGCACTAATGGAATCATACCTAAAGCGGCTGTCACACCTTGCCGGATTGAGCAACGGATAGAATTGTCTAGTCCGGTGGGGTTCGGGTGTGATAAGTATTAAAATGTGTCAAAATGATGCAATATCGGGTCAAAGGACGCTGGACGAACGGACATGAAACGGACATGAATGGATAGCCAATGAACGAAACAAACTCAAACTGGACAAGAACCGTAGACATCAATCCGGCGGCATCCATTCCAAGTTTTGTGCATGTTCAAAACTTGTACGGACACAAACCGGACATCAACGGACTTTGTTTGGTTTCTTTCCATTTCCCCCAATCCGGTGATGTGTGACAGGGCCTTTAAGGTCAATCTGCTGCACTACACACTAATGGAATTTCACCTTTAGGTTGATCTGTCGCACTACGCATTAATGGAAGCTCACCTTAAGGTCGATCCCACACTGCACGTTAATGGAATCGCGGCTTAGGGGCAAGGGCATACGCATTCTGGGACCGGTAGGGAGCCAGATAATTATTTTGCTTCACCCCCACCCCCCACCCCACAAATTCCCAGACAGCCCCCCCCCCCTCACACACTCACCCCCGTTGACACCAAATACGTGACAGCAGGGTGTGACAGCTGCCTTTGACACCAGTCAAAGCAGAGGTTGAACTTGGACTTTTAAGAACAGATCGTGTGTTGGGGTTTTATATCCTGGCAACATTTAAGGTAATATAAGGATGGGTACTGACTTGTGACAGTGCACACTCATGACGATTTCACAGTGCTGTCCCACTCGGATACCAGGCCACTGGCACCATGAACTGATTTTTCCCACTCAGCCACTGACCTAACCAGTCATTGCCAAGCGCTAGGCTCGGTAGCGACAAGTATCAGTTTTGTAGGTCATTGGTTTGACTCGGCTGAAAACTACCCGGCCTCCTGGTAATAGTGCTGGCATCCGGGTCTCCCAGTGGGGCAGCACTATAAAGTCGTCATGAGTGCGCACTGCCACAAATCGGTGCCCGTCCTGATATGACCATAAATGTTGTCAGGACGTAAAACAACAAACAATCACAAACAGTATTTTTGCTCTCTTTAATATTTGTTATTTTGTATTTATTGGTTATGTCAGAAACTGTCAAACAATAGCGATCGGTTTTGTTCACTCCAAATATACCTCTACCTACTGGGCAACCCATTCTCTCATTGACTTGAGTGTTATGGGGCTGTCACACTACGACGTTTCTCCCGGCGACCCGTCAGCGTTGAAAATAAAATCTTGCGCGTCGAGAAACGTCAAACTTTTCGGCGGTTTGGGGGAAAAGATCGGCGTCAGCGCGGCGCGTTATGCGCGCGCGGCCAACGTGTGTCGACGCGCTGGGGAAAAAAAAAAAAAGTTTGGCGCGACGTCTTCATTTAACCTTAAATGTTGCTAGGGCGTAAAACAAAAACGGCCCAGTTTGCCGCAACGTGTGAGCAACGACCCTCCCGCGCGCGCGCCGTCTTCCTAGCGTTCCCATAACGTTATTCCGGCGCGTCCAACGCAGCGCGACGCGCGCCTAACGTCCTTACCCATATATTTGCGCGCGCTGGCGGTCGTTGGGTTGTTTTTGACATGTTGAAAACACTCAGCGACCAATAACGCGCGCCGACTTTCTCCGCCGACCGTCAACGTCAAACATAGTGTACCGACGTGTACCGACGCGCGCATAACGCGCTCCCAGCGTTTCTCGATATTTCACCCATTTTCGCCCAAATACACCACACGTTGACGGGTCGCCGGCGAGAAGCGTCGTAGTGTGACAGCCCCATAAGACGGTGCGGTTTGAAGAAACGGGGGCGGGAGGTGAGGGGGTGGGTGAGGGGGGGTGGGGGCTGAAGGGGGGTATATTTATTCATCTGACCAAGTCTTTTTTCAGACACACTTGCTATCCGGACCGCACTTCGTCCACACCTCTCTCTATCTCCTCTCCGCTGGCCTTGCTCCTCCTTGATATGTCTGAAAAGAGTTCCAAGAGGGGGAGCCCGCCGGCATTTCACTTTCTACTCTTACTCTGTTTGTGTCTTTGGCTCGCCGGCTGGTCACCATAGAGCAAATAGACACGGTCCTTTGACTCAACTCTCCTCATTTCTCTTTCTAGACTCTACCAGTTTTTTTTTCTTCCAGGCATACTCCTCGCCCTGACCAGGGGAGTTAGTTGTGTGCTTGGGTGGGGCCCTGTACCTTTACGTTTTCTCTCGCTTTGTTCTCGTTGCTGGAACCACTGCTGCACCCATCTTTACCTGCCCTTCCTCGAAACCCTTGCTGCTGTTGACTGGATACAAATGCTCAACTACCGCCAGACCGAAGAGATTCGGCGCCGTCACAACATTGTAAAGATGTCCCCAGCTTCTGCAACGTCCCTACTGAAGATTAAAATTGCATAGTCCGATGCTTTTGAATTTTTTACATTTTTTTAGATAAATACATTATGCTAATCATTATAGTCTACTTTAGTTTAGTTTGAAGTAATTTATATTTTAAATGGCTAACTTAGGAGATATTTTAAGTCAAAACTTGCCAAATTAATTTTGGCAAGCATGCCAAAACTCTGGCACCATAGACTTCAGTAGTAACAGGTTCTATTAAATTGACTTATTACGACCTTTTACGCAGCAAAACATGCTTAATAAGTGCACCAGTATCAAAGTTGAATACGTAAAATTATGTCTATATAAGTGCTTTGGTTTTGAAAATTTTATGTTTTCATCGGACTATGCAACTTTAATCTTCAACCAAAGATTGGGCCGATTTATCGGAGCCTCTCTATAAATGTTGCAGTTCTGCAACCAGTAACTGTCGTAAGGTTACAAACCACCACCCCCAGCCCGCCCCCCAGCCCAGTCTTTTTTCAGAGCTGAGGCACTAAAGGAAACCACACTTGCCGTACTTGATTCCTTTCTTTTGCTTGATTTACAGGGTGGATTGTGTGTGTTTTTTCCTTCTTTTTTTTTGGAGGTGGGGAGGGGGGTAGGGGATGTGGACAAAGATGCAGGTAAGAAAAAAATTAACAGTGTGTGTTCGGTCTTTATTTATCTATTGTCCGAGGGCAGTGAAAAGAGCTAATGTGGATATCAGTTCAGTGTGCCGTTTGCCATGTGGAAAATGCCTTATACTTATAATAGAGGAGTTTCCACCACCGCTCCTCCCTCTGACGGCAGTGGCAAGAACCAATGTTGTGGTTAGCAGGTCAGTGTGCTGCATGCTTTGTGGAAAATTCCTTATTATACATAATAGGGGATTTCCCACAACCACTCCTCTCTGATGACAGTGACAAGAACTAATGTTGTGGGTAGCAGTTCAGTGAAAAATGTCTTATGCTTTGTAGAGTATTTCCCACCACCACCACCACACTTCCCTCTGATATCACCCTAGATGTTGCTAGGATGTAGAACAACAACAAAACAAACAAACAGACAAAACAAACCTCTAATGGCAGTTACAAGAACTAATGTTGTGGGTCACAGAGCAATGTGCCATATGCTCTATGGAAAAGGTCTTATAGAGAGGATTACCAACCACCAACCGGCCCTCTGGCGGCAGTTGGCAAGAACTAATGTTGTGGGTAGAGGCCAACCTCGTAGGCTGCGTGGAAAATGTCTACTGTTCTTGTAATAAATACACGATGATTTTAAACTCTCCGACTTGAAACCGTCTCGAGACCAGACGGGATGGCCGAATGAGTAAGAGCGTCCGTCTCCCGTGCTGGTAGATCGTGGGGTCGAGGGTTCGAACCGTGGTCGAGTCAAACCAATGACTTAAAAATTGATACTTGTCGCTTCCTAGCCAGGCGCTCGGCATTATTAGGACAGGGCAAGGACTGGTGTGCTCAGTGTCAGGATAATGTGACTGAGTGGGATACCAAGTCATGGTGCTGGCAGCCTGGTTTCCCAGTGGGACAGCGCTATAAAGTCACCATGAGTGTGCACTGTCACAAGTCGGTACCCGTCCTGATATGACCTTAGATGTTGCTAGGACGTAAAACAACAACAAACAACAACAACCGTCTCGAGAGCTGCCACTATCAATCTAGCCCCTATTGAACAGCCATGAACATGGGATGAGGAGTGGGTGTGGGTGTGGGGGGGTCGTGGGGGAGTGGGGTAGTGCTTGAGTATTATCAGCGCAATGAAAGCCTAGCAGGTGACCGACAACCATACCACTACACATCACCCACTCACAGACATGCATACACGCGTATGATAGTGGTTTCAGGCAACAACAAAAAGCGAAAATCAAGCCTAGTTTATTATCCCAACGGAAAATTGTCATCCTAGAGGCTAGGTACCGTACGCCCATCTTATATCAAAAATGCCCCCAAGCTGTGAAAAAACTCCGGAAATCCGTTTAAAAATGGAAAAATGTCATCCCTGATATATATACTAGCATTCTGTGACAGAAGAGTTCTACAATAGCAGAGTGTCATGGCATTACAGTGACACTGGCATTCCGTGACAGCAGAGTTCTATGATACCTGAATGTAATGGCATCAAAGTGTCACTGGCATTCTGTGACAGCAGAGTTCTTCAACACCAGAGTATCCTGACATCATAAGCTGTATTCACACGGGCGAGTTAAAACGCCTCACGCGAAACGCCTCGCGTACTGCGACTCACATTTGCCGTGTGAACGCGACGGTGAGGCGTTTTAGGGCTGAATCGATTCATATAAATCGTTTAATGTAAAACGCTTCGCTAGGTGGCATACAGGAAGCGATCTATGTTGAAACGTTTTATCTTGCCCGTGTGAACGCATATGAAGCGATTTAGGACGTCACACGCATGCGCAGTCGACACCTCAGTTTGTTGACTTTCCGGTCGATCAAAAGCGCATATTATATAATTTAATTAATGAAACTGCTATCTATGCACAGATTTTTTTTTCATCATTTATTTTTAGGGTTTCACTGGCCAGCAGAAGTTTTGACCGTTCCAAACCAATACGATTAAAGGGACCAGCTATAGCTCGCTGGGACACTGCGCGTACTCCGACAAATGCTCTCCAAGCACAACTTTGTTTAGTTTTTATGTTTAAATGAACCAAGTATGTGTGGGGAGAGAAGCATTTGCTGGCAGCTGTTGTTTTAAAAATGGCTGGGTGAGTGGAGATAAGGGAGAGTAAAACTGGGGTATTTTCAATCTTCTTTAGAGTAGTTCAATCAGGAAATATATTTGTGTAATGTAAAATATATGTTAGTACAATTACAATGCATAATTCAATGAGAAACAGAAAAAATGAAAAACGTTTTTTTTGTTGATGAATGTAAAAAGTGTTCTGCTGTGGATGGGGTTTGAACCCACACCACCAAACAACTTCAGATTACAAGTTCAACACTCTAACCACTAGGCCACAGAGACCCCACATAATTAGTAGTCTCACTTCAGGGTATTTGTGTATAGGACATCACATATAAAAGGTTTGTACATACGTACGTACGTACGTACGCACACATATATTTACATGTATTTACGCATGTATGTATGTATACAGACATACGTATGTATGTACATACATACGTATGTACATACATACGTATGTACGTACGTACATATGTATGTACATATGCACATATGTATGTACGTATGTATGTACATATGTATGTATGTATGTATGTACATGTGTATGCATGCATGTATGTATGTACATATGTACGTACATACGTATGTATGTATGTACATACGTATGTACGTACATATGTATGTGCGTACATACGTACGTACGTTTTTTGTGTGTTGTTTTACATCCTAGCAACATCTAAGGTCATATCAGGACAGGTACCGACTTGTGACAGTGTGCGCGCATGGCAACTCTATAGTGCTGCCCCACTGGAATACCATGCCACCAGTACCATGACCTGATATCCCACTCAGTCACATTATCATGACACTGAGCCAACCAGTCCTTGTCCTATCCTAATAATGCCGAGCGCCAGACTAGGAAGCAACAAGTATCAATTTTAAAGTCATTGGTTTGACTCGACCAGGATTCGAGTTAGAGCATCCGTCTCCCGTGTTGTTAGATCGTGGGGTTGTGAGTTTGAATCCTGGTCGAGTCAAACCAATGACTTTAAAATTGATACTTGTTGCTTCCTAGTCTGGCGCTTGGCATTATTAGGATAGGACAAGGACTGGTTGGCTCAGTGTCAGGACAATGTGACTGAGTGGGATATCAGGTCATGATGCTGGTGGCCTGGTATTCCAGTGGGGCACGATAAAGTTGCCATTAGTGCGCACTGTCACAAGTCGGTACCTGTCCTGACCTTAGATGGTGCTAGCATGTAAAACAACAACAAACAAAACAAACACATACACACACACGTTTTATATGTGATGTCCTCTACACAAATAGCCTGAACTGAGGGTAGTAATTATGTGTGGTCTCTGTGGCCTAGTGGTTAGAGTGTAGGACTTGTGATTACAAGTTGTTTGGTTGTGTGGGTTCAAACCCCCTCCACAGCAGGACTTTTTTTATATTCAACAACAACAAAACTTTTTCATCTATATCTGTTTCTCATTGAATTATGCAATGTAATTGTACTAACATATATTTCACATTACACAAATAGATTAGGGTTCTGGATTTCTATTAATTTTGAATAAAACTAACGTTTCGCACTGCGCGTTCCAGCAAACTCAATGCCAATTACCCTCATCTAGGTCACTCTCCTGTACACCACCAAGTGGAAAGGTTCAGTACTAAGCATGCACCACCCCTGTGGCACACATCTGAACTATTTCCGAGTTCGTTTGTTTTCCACGCGGCGGATAGCTGGCCGCTTTAATTAAATACATATCTAGGTCGAACCCACACTCTCTGGTGCCTTCGTCGTCGAACCCAAAATGGCGCTGGTTAGCCTGGACTTGCTCATGCGCAGATATCCACTTCCGCCTCACGCAGTGTCTGTGTGAACGCGCATCTAAATCGCTTCATATGATTCGCCTCCTGGAGATCGCTTTAGATTTTGCCCGTGTGAATACAGCTATAGTGTCACTGGCATTCTGTGACAGCAGAGTTCAACAACACCGGAGTGTCATGGCATCATAGTGTCACTGGCATTTCTATGACATCAGAGTTCTACAACACCGGAGTGTGAGGCCTCATAGTGTCACTGGCATTCTGTGACAGGAGAGTTCAACAACACCTGAGTGTGCGGCCTCATAGTGTCACTGGCATTCTGTGACAGCAGAGTTCAACAACACCGGAGTGTGCGGCCTCATAGTGTCACTGGCATTCTGTGACAGCAGAGTTCAACAACACCGGAGTGTCATTGCATCATAGTGTCACTGGTATTCCGTGACAGCAGAGTTCTTCAACTCTGGAGTGTCATGGCATCATAGTGTCACTGGCATTCCGTCCAATATATGTATAATATTTTTGACACTGTCATAGGCATTTACTTTAGGAGAGGCCTCACGAGTGGAATAGCCTGGAGCCTCTCTTCATCTAAATCAGACCAGACGGAATGGCCGAATAAGTTGAGCGTCCGTCTCCCGTTTTGGTAGATCGTTGGATTCGTACCCACGGGTTCGAACCATGGCCCGAGTCAAACAAATGACTTAAAAATCGTTTCCTACTCAGGCGCTCGGCATTAATAGGATAGGGCTAGGACTGGTTGGATCTCAGTGTCAGGACAATATGACTAAATGGGATATCAGGTCATGGTGCTGGTGGCCTGGTCTCCCAGAGGGGCAGCACTATAAAGTCGCCATGAGTGTGCACTGTTGCAAGTCGGTACCCATCCTGATATGACCGTAAATGTTGCCAGGAGGTAAAACTCCAACATCTAAATCCGGCATTGACACCATGGCATCAGGCTGCTACACAGGGGCCGTATGCACCAAGTTGTGCTAGGCTTAACCGGAGCTAGGGGTTAGCTCCGGTCAGCTAGCACCGGGTACCGGGGGTTCTGCGAAAGATGTGAAGTGGTATGCACCAATGTCTTAGCCGGGGTGGGTAGCTGACCGTGAAGTTATTTATAGATTTGGGAATTCCCTCCAATCGACGATATGAATAACGACGCCAATGCGGCGGGAGCGTTAATAACGGTTCGATTTTATGGTTAATTTGAATAAATTTCACTTATTGCTTATGTAAATCTGTCAAATATGATCGCATTGAATAGATTTGGGCCTAATATATTGCCGCCGATTCGGCGGCGACGGTGGCGGCCATGTTTATTTGACGTTGGACAGTATGGATATCGACGTCGCTGCGGCGGCGGCGGTTTGTTTACTATACATTCGTCGATTCGAAAATATTAATATCGCCGCTGCTGCGGCAGCAGTGTTAATATCGCTTCGCATTTAGAGTTAAATTGATCAAATTTCACTTATTGCGTGTGTAATTCTGTTAAATATGATAGCATTTAATAGATTGAGACCCATACACGCACACTAACCGCCCCGGCTAGCAGTTAAACCCGATTTGAAACTGGGGTAGCTTAGCCTAGGCTACGGTCGGCGGTTAGCGCTGGCACCGATTGATGCATACAGATTTTTCACAGTTAGCCCTGTGGAGATAGTCAAACCGCGGTTAAGGCCCCTGGGATCTACGATATCATTATACCACAACACTAGGGCGCCTATGCATTATGGTGCTACAACACTGGGGCACCTCTGATGTTGCTAGGACATGAGTTTTGGGAATGGCAGTCGAGTATTTCGGTCACGTGACCATCCAGGGTGGGTCGAGGGTGTGAGGGTGTTTTCTCTCAGCCAATAAGGCTAGTTGAAATTAGGTCAAGTATGGGGGGGTGGCCTAGTTTGTTGGTGCATGAGTGCCATTCGACGCTTAATGCTTGTTTCTATGGAATGGTACCTATACAGTTTGCACACTATGATGCCATTTTTGCAGCTTTTTAGCGAAAACTCTGTGTGTGTGCAACTCCAGCTTAATTTTGATTGACAGTTGGTTTCCGCCAATGAGCGTGTAGTATTCGGATGATTGACAGAAAGCCAGATGCTTTTGGGGGGTATTGGGGGGGGGGGGTGCCATGTGCTTTCACCGATGTACACAAAAGACCACATGCTTTTTTGGGGGTATTGGGGGAGTGGGGGTTTGGCTGCCATTCCCAAAACTTCCTCCCCATAGGAAACAGTACATTAACTAAGGACTAGCATATTACTAGTTGGGGCACCTCTGATGTTGCTAGGACATAATACCCCAACAATGACCCCGTCCTAAAAAAGAACCACACACAGACACACCCAGGTTAAGTCAGAGCGAATATTAATATAGGAAATACACGCTAAAATCACGTGACCAGATACATACTTTAAACGGACCCGGTATAGGCTGCTGAGACACGAAGCGTACTCCGACAAATGCTCTCCAAGCATACCTTTGCAGGTTTTCAGTTTATGCAACTGTATATGTGGGGGGAGAGTGCTGAAATTGGTTGCTCCTGTTGTGTTGTAGTTAGTCCAGCAGCACTGACAAGACTTTTAGACAACCATATAGAGACAAATGTTTATTTCTCATAACCAGCTACTTTTTGTGTGAATAATTGATTAAATCATGTAGATTAATAGACTTTAAAAGTTTAATTGAGAGCTTTCTGTGGCAAACATCTTGGCAGTTGCCATGGATTCCCCTGTGTGTATGGAACCCCTCTAGGTCATGTGATGAGGGAATACCACCTATGATGTCATATATATATAACAGACCTCAACACTCTCCTCCCACATGTTCAGTTGCATGAACTGAAAAAAACTAAGCAAAGGTATGTTTAGAGAGCTTTTGATGCTGGATTCGTTTGTTTCTGTGTGAGGAATACCAGCCGAATTTAAGGGCCATAATTTTGGGTGCAAAACATAGAATTGAATGTAACGATGCCTGGCCACACAACGGTCACACAAAGGTCACACAAAGGTCACATGGCCACCTATTGATACAGCTGATACGAGAGGGCATTCTGAATCAAAGTGGTCCATGGGGTCCATCCTGCTCCAATAACTTAATTCTGTCACTATCTTGATGTGCTGTGTACTTCGTTATTTCAGATAACAATCAGAATACAGTAGAGCATTGTTAAACTGAATAGGACCCCTCTGCTTAAGGGGATCTGTTCTTAACAAAGTATTAGAATGGGTGATGCAGCTATATATATATATATTATATGTATATTATATAAATATATTTAATATATATAATACATATAATATAGATAATATATATAATGTATATAATATATATAATATATAATAGATATAATATATATATAATATATATAAAATATACATAATATATATAATGAATGTTCTCATTGACAAAACCATGTTTGTTGTTTTTTTGTTTTTTTTAGAGGGGATTAATTGAAATATCACATATATAACTTAGATACTTGTGCACTTATCAAACATTTGTTCCCACATAGAAGAGAATATGGCAATTTAATAGAACCTGTTACTGCAGAAGCCTATGGGGTCAGAGTTTTGACGTGCTTGCCAAAATTAATTTGTCATGTTTGCACTTTAAATATCTCAAAAGTTAGCCATTGAAAATAAAAGTTACTTCAAACTAAAATATGGTAGATTATAACGATCAACATAATATATTTATCTCAGTAAATGACAGACACTCAAAAACCATCGGGTGATGCAACTCTAAAATGAATCGTATCTAATTAGTAACTTTTCCAAATTGATCACACAAAAAATAACTATATCAGCAGCAAACAATGTTGAACGTGAACATAAACAATTCTATTAAGTCAAAGACCCTATAATACTAAGACGGCTCACTCCCTCCCTATCTCTCCCATGGTAATGTAAATTTTGCAGTGCCACCTTGTGGAGGGTTTGATCAACCCAGCTGCTGGTTGTTGTTTCACATGTAAACACATACAATTATATTATACATGAGATAGGTAAATATGAATACACACCAATATGAAATTGCTATGAACAAACACACATCATCATCAGCATCATCGCCATCATCACACATCTTTCACATTCATATATACATTTATACATATAATATAGCATTTTTTAACCAAGAGAACAGCCAATGCACCAAGTGGTGAATTCCAGCACCATTGTGGCATTTTCCATGCCGAGGGTGGGTAGGGGTGCGTGTCTTGGGGTGGGGTTGGGTGGGGGTGAGGGTGGGGGTGATGGTGGGAGTTCCACACACTTAGAAGTAGTATAGTGGGGTTCTTTTCAGCGTAAAATTACGTAATCCTGGCTCTGAGAGAGTCCCATTGCCTTAGATTGACCCCGTCCGAGGAAGTCCATGACCATAGATGACCCGTTCTTTCAGGGTGGGGGGGTTAGGTTGCCTTAGATGAACCCGTCTATCAGGGTGGGGGGTAGATTTGACCTTAGATGACCCTTATTTTGTTGTTGGGTGGGTGGTTTTTAGTCCTTAGATGACGGTTTGTCCTTAGATGACTCTATGATTGTGTGTGTGTGTTGGTGTGTGTGCCTGTGTGTGTGTGTGCGCGCGGTGTGGTGTGTGTGGAACCGAACCGTGACGTCATTGAGTTATTTTCAGCCTTGGCTACCATCTGTCCACCCTGCCCCCCCATCATTACCCCCCCAGCCGACCCAAACGAAGACGTCCTTGAGTATTTTTTCAATGTTGATATCATCGTCACCCCTTCCACCCCACCCCCCCATCATTCACCCCTCCACCTTTTGCCCCCCAGCGGACCCAAACGAGGACGTCATTGAGTTCTTTTCTGGTGTTGAATACCATCTGTCACCCCCCATCTTTTCCGCCCCCCAGCACGACCCAAACGATGACGTCATTGAGCCTTTTTTGGGTTTGATACCATCTGCCACCCCCACCACCCCCCCCCCCATCTTTCCGCCCCCACCGACCCAAACGATGACGTCATTGAGTCTTTTTTTCAGGGTTGGAATATCAATCCGCCACCCCAGCCCCCCTCATCTTTCCGACCCCCCCATCTTTTCGCCCCCAGCCGACCCAAACGATGACTCATATGAGCATTTTCTGGGTTGGATATCATCCGAACACACCCGAGGCCCCCGCCCGCCCCCATCTTTCCGACCCCCCATCTTTCCCGCCCCAACCGACCAAACGATGACGGCATTGGAGCATTTTTCCTGGTTGAATACCATCTGCCACCCCGACCCCCCCATCTTTTCCGCCCCAGGCCGACCAAAACGATGACGTCATTGAGCATTTTAATTGGTTGGATATCAGCCGCCACCCCGGCCCCCGCCCCACCATCTTGCCGCCCCACCCCGAACCCAAACGATGAACGTCATGAACATTTTCTGGTTGGATAGCATCCGCCGCCCCCCGCTAAAATAGAATGCTTCCCCACAATCCCTTCCCTCCGAAAACTCGAAGCGTGGTAACAATCATATCAGTTAGTGAGGAGATTTGATGAAGTAGCACAATATTTAAGCGAAGAACAACAGCAATATTTAAGCGAAGAACAACATGGAAAACATCAGGTATGGTTTACTCATCTCTTATTTATTTTATTATATAAATTTATATTTGATTAATTTATGTTCTTATTTAAATTTAGATATTTTCCAAAATAAAAAATATGTTGTAATACATATTTTATGATTTATTTTTACGATAATGTGGATGATATATATATATATATATATATTAGATTAATTTATGTACTTATTTAAATTTTATGTTTTTCAAAATAAAAATGTTATAATAAATATTTTTGTATTCTAATAAAAAATCTTCATCACCTTTCAGCATTTTCGTGTGACTCCGTGTTCGAAGATATTCAAGTCTATTTCAAGTTTGGCGAAGCATCAGCGACTTGCATTTCGCCTGCCGTGCAGAGCTTCAATCGCTGGCTTGCATTCACTGTCGTAAAACTTACGCTCCCAGTTTGGGTCGAAGAAGACAATGAAATAGATGTAAACTTGGGAAGAGTTTACACCCACTTCTCCCTCTTACCTTCTCCTATTTCACAATTGGAAAGACAATTCCACAAGGTCTTCTTGTTATAAGTGTGGAGAATGTGGTGAGAATATCCATACATGAAGGAGGCTATGCACCATATGAAGAAGCATTTGGCGGTTTTTTTTAAAGTTTACTACTATGTTCTGCGGCATTTGGAAATAGTAAACCTTCTCAATAAGCATATGCGGTTATATCATGCGATTATGCCACAACTCCCACCCCATCTTCTTCGTTCATCTCGTTCGCGTTTCCATGAGAACTGTTACTAATGATGATGATGATGATGAGATATGATAAAAAGGAATATTCTGCTTGTTGAGTGGTGTGGATGATGGTGGTGTTGGGTGGTGGAGGGTGGTGGTGTGTGTGAATGAAAAACTAACTTTTTTTTAAAAACAGAGAGATTCAAGTGGAGTAATTCCCAACCTGATTTCTTTTCAAATCTCATTCCGCGCCCATTACTTTTGCGAAGATTGTGGTAAGCTTTTTCCGCATCAAGGCGTCTTTTGATATCCCAAAGATTGGATTCACGCTTCAAGAAGGTTCTCAATACCGATCAAGAACACAATGATAACAATTCAAATATCTCCCCGCCTTGGGGAGAAGGAGAGATAATTGACATTCCTTTGCAAGTGTTTATACAGAAAATCGTTCACTATTCTAGCGCCTTCACAATATTGGAAGGGTAGAAGGTATCTATAATTTTCCCCATGGCGGATTAATACGGGAGATAGTTTGAGTATTAGAAGAACAAATTCGTTGTATTTATGAATTTGAAAAGAATTCATTTAAGATCAATTTTGCTTTTTGGTTTAATTTTGAAATCGATTGAAACTGGTGAATATCGTTATTTTACTTACCGCTTATTTTAATTCAACAATAATTCAATTTTCCACGCTTGTTAATAACCAGGCGATCTATTGAGCTTATTTGATCAATATTAGAAAGATTGAATGTGGAGCGATTTATTTCAAGCAGTGGGTGAAACTCCAAATGGCATAAGGTTTTACATAACATGTCAATTACTATGTTTTTAGAAAATCTTTTGTGATTGGAGAAGATCCAATTCAATTATTTTTCCAGATTTCAATTAAAAAAAAAAATCTATAAATAACATCCTAGATGCGGAAGGAAATTAGTGATTCGAAACTCTCGGAAAAGAGCAACTATGTTTTTTTTCATTGCTAGCTTATCATACAGAAGGAATATACATAAGTTGCGGAGTGTAGTTATGAACTACGCGCCAAATGGTTATTTTTCCTCAATCCGGTTTTGGAAATAATTCCACAAGAATAAAAAAAGAGTTTTGCAGTATTCATTAAAATCTACCAAATTTTAGAATCATGCTTTTGTGTGTTATATAAATGTTTACCTTTGCCGAAAGACGATTCATGCATATCCTCTCTACTCCTCTCAATTCTCCTCTCACTCCCTCCCCCTCAATCTTAATCTATTTAATTTCACATTTGGTTATATCTCGAATATGGAGTCGTATGCTAGCAATAGCTTTGCAGGATTGTGATAAACTATTCTCTTTGAAACACAAAGTCATAAGACATGAGAAAGTTAGTGCGGAACAGGTCATTTTTAATATCCGGAGGAATGATTCACCTCATAACTATATTTGAAGGAGTTGCGAGATGGTTTTTGAATATAGATACACCGAACTTCACTTGCACAACACTTTTCCCTGGTTTGCGGTTTTACGATTTTGAATGTCTCCTACTCCAACCACAAATATTCATCACCCACAGCAAAGAGAATTAGAAGTTGGGTTGGTGTCGATGTTGGTGAGCAAATGGAAATGATGAAAAAAGATGGAAGATGTATGATGATGATGATGATGATGAATGAGCAAAGGAAGTTAAAGTGGTGTACAGAGCACAAACCCATTTGTGTTAGCCATTTCTTCCAAATGTTCCGGGTTATTTTAGAACCTAAAGCAAATGATGAAAAATTTAAAACTCTTGCTTTCTAGATGGAGATTTACCTGAGTGAGATACAGGAAGCGTATGAAAAAGCACTATCAAAAACTCCGCTGGAATCTATACATAAGAAACTAAGATGAGTTATGTATTTCCTAATAGTCCAACCTCTTACAGCTCCACAGCGTCTTATATTCCAAGTGAGAGTTAAAGAGGAGAATGAGGTTGTTATGATATTAATGCAGATGATGATGATGAATGATGATGTTGATATTGATGTTGATAATGATGAAGATAAATTATTATCACTAACACTAATAATTAATAACTTCACTAAAAATAATAATGTAATAATAATGCCAATGAAGAGATTGTCTTCCTCTACTGAAGCGAAAGATATGGAGTTAGGAGAAAACTCACCTATGAAAAAAGTCTGGAGTGGAGGAGGAGGAGGAGAAACCGTCTAAAGCGTTGATGAGGACTCGCCTTCATCCGATTGCGTTCGGAACAGTGCGCTGAAAAGATAAGATTGGCGAATATTGAATGCGGGGGGGGGGCGGCTAGAACGGTTAAAGGAGCGGCTTAACACTTATTGCAATCACCCTTCCTTGCCTCGGTTTTAACTCTATAATATGAATCTTCCAGCTGTACGATCGCTTTCCCCAAACTCTTCAAACTTTGTGAGTGAGTTGAACTATATTGTTAAAAAGAGCAAATCAATACAGGTGCTATGTACCATAAAGTTCGCATTTTTTAGAACATCAGTCCCTTTTTCTTGCTAGCGGGAGTAGTTATTCAAATTTCTCATCGCTTATTCAGCCACCCGATTTCAAAGAGTTTTCTAACCTTAGAGTGGTTAATAAACCGACTTTTCAAAACTTCCTCATCCGCACTCCTGAAATATGATGCTTCTATTCTAAACTCAAAAGTTTAATGAGTTAGAGGAAAATACCTTGACTGGGAAAGGAAAGGATAGCAATTCCGCTCACCCAAAGACGGTCGCATGAAATATAATTATTTAACAAATCCAGTTGGAAGGAGCGGGAATGACTTTCCTTTCGCGATTTCCTAATTTACTATGCGAATCTAGATACAAAACTCATGTGTTTACAGCTGTAGAAAATATGTTAGCATTTAATATATCTATGCGAATCGATCATTGAAAACCGCAATCTCCGCACCAGGAATACACGAAAGATTGCTATCCAGTGCGCCAAAGAGAATGAATGCTCTTTTTCAAGTTTTTGGAGCGAGATGCGGATCTTTAAATAACTCAAGATTAAGACTTGCGCTTTTGGAGGACGAGTATAATCTTTAAAAAGATATGCGAAAAGGTGGGAGAGACGGTTCTCGTAAATAATCCTGAGAAACCCTGTCGTCTATACAAGTTATGACTCTAATGCGATGTATCTATATTGTCTCTCTCAAAAACTTCCTGTTTTTGTTTTCCTTTAGAACGAAAGTAAAACAACTTTTAAAACTCAGGTGACCTGGAACTCATCTTGATATGTCTAAATTGGATGAATTGGGAATCTCAGACACATAAAATAGAATTGAGCATAAGATCAACACTGGAAAAGAGTTTCAAATTGGACCCTATTTCGCTGATGGTTACTGTCAGAAACTCACACTACACCATTTATGATTAAAAAACGGGTGTTTGGTATCACGGCCAACCCACCAAGTGAGTGTTCTTTTCATTCCAACATCCCCTCCTCCATCACACCGTCACCACAGAATCAATAGCGAAAGACAAAAAGCAGAAAAGGCTCATCTTCAGACTTTGGCTAGAGCACAATACATTCGACAGTGTGGATTTAATTTGGTGGTGCTTTATGGATGTGCGTTTAAAAAAAAGCTTTTGCGAGAGAATAACTCCATAGCGCAAGCTGCAAATGAATTTTCTCCCAACCATTCTACATTAAACATCCCCGACACTTTCGCTAGAACTATCCTGAACGCGATTGAAAGTGGGGAGCTAACAGGTAATGGTGGAGGTGATATTTCGCGTTCCGCTGTATGGCCTAAAGGGAAGGAGCAAGGAGAACCTCTCCTAAAAGGAATTCTTTTCAGAAATGGCTCCTATATTTTTGTAATGTCCGACATTCCATTGAATGAGTGGAGTCCCCCTTATGCGACAATTTGCATTTAAGAAAGTTCAAAAGATCCTGTGAATACAGTCGACTTTTGGTGGGTGGAATGCGCGTGAGCGTATACTTCAAGCTACTAACCTATTACAAATTCCTATCTTAGTATGGGGCTTCTAGTCACAAAAATTTGGGAGGGTTGTTTAGTGGAAATTAGAGTTTTGCTTTAGAGGATTTTGTGATTTTATTACAAACTCACGTAGGGAAATCAGATTCGAATCCCGATTTTCAATAAGGGAGAGACGCAAAGGTTATGGGTAAAGCGAGTTACGAAGTCCCTGATTGGATAAGACAAAGCATACAAATATTTCATATGTGCATTCTAATCAAAAAGCGAAATTAGCTGTTAAATCAATAACTCTTTAAAATAATGACTGAACTAGATGATGATATTTTTGAGATTGGAGCAGTGTAAAAACGATCAATTTCGCTAGACATCCCAGTGCAAACTCGTTTCTTTGTTTTAAATACCTAGTTGGTTCTTCTACAATGTAATACTGCTTTCTAAGAAATTCATTGATAAAGCGACTTTGAATTAACCCATTGTGATACGGATAGTTTATAAATGTCGATTTCAGGGAAAGATCACATCGATGTCGTGAACCGACAAAAAGAAAGAGTTTTTGAGTTGCTTTATGGACTAGTAATGATTATGGTATCCTTTAAATGGGAAAACGGTTTCTATTTACACTAGAGTATTGTTGTCAGAAACATCGTGGAACATGATAAACGTGAGATCGGAATCTTTAAGAAAGAGTATACAGCAACACTTCATATTGTTTGAATTCTAAAAAAAACCTATCTACTTATAAGTCAGTTGAGTTGGGGGAGAGAGTGGAATGAAATCCCATGAAAAGGTGTCTTGTAAATCCATTAATAAAAGATGTTTAATGAAGAATCGACTTCGCTAAGGGTTATATGCAGACGCGTTATTTAGAAATGAGAGTGGATCGGTTATAATACAGATTCGAGCTCACCACAATCGGTTTGGACATATAAGGAACGACGAAGGGTTTTACATTTTTTATACATTAAGAGACATGTTGCTGAAAAATGGGATAGACACACTTCCAATGGAAATGACGCTCACCGAACCCCTGGAGATAATTACAACTCCTTTATTATTCTTTAACTATTGCTTGTCAATGATTCCCGCAGAAACTTGACAAGTTGGAAAAACCTTTGAATTTGTTGGCAGTTATTCTATTAAGAGAAGGCTCTGTTTCCATAGTATCCCTCTATTTGCTGCTCGCATTATGAGTTCCCATCACACCAAAGCAAATTTTTAGGGAAAAAAACAAGAGAGCTCACATTCTCATCATCAACATCATCATCTTCTTCTCATTCATCATCATACAAAAAAAAAAGAAAAAAGCATGAGTGATGTGCCGAGAGAGAAAGATGGTTGAATACAAAACATGAAATTAATGAAAATCAGAAGTAGAATATTGACAGAGTTTGAATTCACTCCCCCTCAGGGATTCCAATTACTTCATCCGGGTGAATCGCTATGATTAAAATGTGGACTGCGTGGAATTGGTCACGGAATGTGTGAAACTTTCCAATCCTGCAGAGATAATGGCGTAATTTCATTGGAACGATTTTGCTTACACTTAAATTTCCACATTCACGGCATCCCCCCACCTCCCCTCCCTCCTCCCCTCCTCCTCAATAATCTTTACCTTTATCAACTTTATTCTAACCTATTCTCCTACTCCACAAGGTGAACTCACAACCCCTGCACCCTCTCATGCGATTACATCTCTCTCTCAACCTCTCTCATCAATTTACTCCTTATCCACCATCACCTCCACCACCACCACCACCACCACCCACCTCCACCATCACCACCACCACCCACCCTCCACCATCATCTACATCCGATTATGTCGATCGTGACAATTGAAGTGGATACTCATTCATTTCAGGGAATGAAATCTCCAGCGACAATAAATGAGTGGAATCACTGGAAGTGGAAAAACTTCATTGATTCATAGGATAATAACTGAACGTCAAACACTATTTGAGCTTCCTGTCATAAAACACTCTATTGCTTATGGGGTGGAACAACCTTTATTTGCAAAAATGGAATCGGAGTTTAAGGATATTGAATTCATGGAGGGTCCTTCCAACAAAAAAAAGATCTTTGCCTTTTCAGATTCTTTCCCCCACACAATTTGATTATACTAGATGATCTAAATTGAAAGAAGTTGTAAATAACTTAGGAGCTCAACATCTAGTTAGCCAAGTTAGTCATCATCGTGGATGGTTCAGTGATTCTGGTGAGTCACAAGTCTATGAACACGGTAAAATGTTCTCGTACCATTCTTTGAATCTGCAGTAATATGATATAATGAATAATTCAAGAGACCATCATGCGTCAATACCGGCGAGTCGCTTCACAGACTAATTTGGGGAGATGTTTTGTTTGGATAGCTATAAAGACGCTGTTGAAACTAAAAGATTTGGTTTATCTGTTTGATTTTAATGCATCCCTCGAGATGTATAGATGTTACTGCTCAATTCGTCTTACGTTCAAAAATACACACTAACATCTTTTTAGGAGAGAAACTTAATTTCCCTATACCCCCATAGTGAGAATGATCGTTGTGTGTGTGTGTGTGTGTGTGTGTGTGTGTGTGTGTGTGTGAGAGAAAGTGAAGATGCATGTATGCATGCGTGTGTGAGTCTAAAGAGTAGTAGTAGTATTGCACTCGGACAGACAGAGCATGTCATCACATCGAGTACACAACATTGCAAGGAGTATATTTTGTTGTTTAGTGAGTCACAACCTGAGGCAAGCTAAAGCGCTACCTGGTGACTGCAAGCTGGAAAACAGATCGACTTGCATTGCAAGAGATTTTAACTTGCACATCTCGATTATCAGTCTCCAAAGTCCACTAATCGTTTATTGAAAAACATCAGAAACTAATCCATAATCTGATTCATTTGAATAATCGAGCCAAACTACGACTTTCTTCAACTCCATCATAAAAGTTGTAATGCTATATTCATTTTCAATAAGCGAGATTGTTTAGACGTTCTATATGAGGAATATGTTATAAACAATAACGTATGATACATACCTCCGATTATAAAGAAGGAGGAGGAGGAAGGGGTAAAAAAAAAAGCGAACCACTCGATTATGAGGAATAACCTTCATGACTCGGATGTGTTGATGGAGGTCGGGGTGGAGGTGGGATGCAGCGGCAGTGGAGTTGTTGATGAAGAAGGTGTGAGCAATGATAACAACACTGACATGAGAAAAAGAAGAAGAAAGAAGAGAAAGGCCTCACCTTACGCATCTTCAATCGCTTCGAACGCGAGGAGGCGATCTACAGACGACTGGAGACTCGCCAACGAACAATCCTCTTCGTATTTTCTACTCCTCCTCCTCCTCCTCCTCCTGGAATTTCCAAGCAAAAATCATTTCAAAACGAGAATATTACAAAGCAACGCTAATAAGCAGCGGAAAATCAAGTTAAAAAAAAAAAAACCGTTTCAAAAAGAAGAAGAAGGAGATTCGCTACAAGAAAGAGACAGAAAATCTTCTTTTATCCTTCCACCTATGCATCTTCCCTTTCACCTGGTGTGACCACTAGACAGCGTAGAAGGCAAACAGTGAATGCGGAATGCGATAAGTACTTCTCCACCGGAGTCCAAGCGTTTAACAAGGAGGAGAATCGCTATTCTCCATGGATTTACTTCACCCCTAGCCATCCCGAGTTTATCGGGTTGTCAATAGACTTTTACACTGAAGTTAAAAAAGGAGAAGAAATTTAAAAATCTCCACTTCGCAAAATAACGCGAGTGGTTTGTGTGCTCAGAAACATTTTCAACTTTTAAGAGAGCGTCTCGTAGATATAAACGAGAACGATTAATAGCATCTGATAAACATATCAATTTGATGTCGATAACCTTTCTATGGTAGTTTTATAAAGATCATAATTCCGGATATGGAATACATATTAGTGGTATTGATGTTTTCACCCAGGTTTCTAAGCACTAGACCATTACTTAATCTTCCAAGCATCCACAGTTAAATCAGCTTTCGCAAGCATATTTAAAAAGCAATCCCCCTCCTCCTAAAAATATTTTCGCTCTGATCGAGGATCAGAATTCCCATAGCGAGTGTGGTCGTAATTATCCAAAGTCCCGCTAAGCATCACACATTTTACTACTTTGAATACTGAGACTAAGGCGCATAGGCCGAACCGTAATTCAATCACTGGTGTCGAGCCCCGCCTTGGCGAGATAATTCAAAGCAAGACATATGTCAACTGGATTGACTACATTGCAAGCGATAACCGATCATATAATGAGAGCGACCACCGCGTAATTGTACCACTCCAACGAAACGCGTTCTTGAAAAGAATAGAAATGAACTATGGCACTATCAATATCTCAGAAATGAGTCAGCTTCTTCCATCGCCGGTAAGCTTCTGATTAAAATTTCCCAAATCAACGATCGAGGATGCTCCCTACTTAACTTCTCCATTTACGCGACATTATGATGAGAAATGGGACAAAGGGAGATTTTTCACCATAACAGGAGCGAAAGTTTAAGCAGGGTTTGAAAAATATAGAGTAAAGGCTTGGGAAATTCTTCTATTGAAGGTTGGTTTTTATCCAGAAGAATTGCAAAAGGTGGAAGTAAATGAAGAATTACTTTATTCGAAATTGAATCAATTATTTCTGAAAGTGTAAGGATAGGACAAAGTATTCGTAGTGAAATGGAAGTCATATGACACCTCTTAACAATAGTTGGCTCTTAACAAGTGGGGTACACAGTTGGGCCTGGAGAAGAAGAAGAAGGAAGACGAAGAAGAAGAAGAAAAAGAAGTAAATTAAATAAATGGGATATGTATGTATGTATGAAATTCTACGTCCATCTCCCTCATTTTGATTAACGCGCGTGAATAACGACACATGGATTCCTTTTCTTGAATTCATTAATGATAGTGAAACGTCATTCACATAAACACTTGGCATGACTTCACTGTTTCAATCAATCCCCTATTCATTTTGGAACAGGTGGGGGATGGGCTATATGTCTGCTTCAAATGGATTTTGAAAAAGAAAATTGTTTCAGAAAGATAACATCCATCATTATCTTCATCTCCCCCATCAAACAAATTCCATCATCATCATCATCCCATCATCAATAACTCAAATGTTGTTGATGAAACAACTGTTAGAAATAGATGGAGAAAATGAGAAAACGATGATTATTCAACTACACCCGTTTCAAATCGAAATATGGTATGTTTTTCTGTAATCTTATTACTCCTGTCACAATAGGTGAGTTCTTCCCAAGGAATCATAGCATACGGCTATAAATGACTGAAGTCAGTGAGAGCTTTCATCTGTTCGCTGACCACCCCACTAGCACCAACCCCATCAAATACTCAATACATTGAATCTCTATGGATCTCATCAGGAAGACGAGCGAGGAGGAATACCCACGATAAAAGCTAACGTTACTCGTTTAATGATACAAATTCACAAAAGAACCATGCCTTAGTAACCGCTAGTACAAGCTCTAACACAGGTTGGATAGTGCATTCTAATGATAAGTGCATCACCGCATGCAAAAATGCCAAAAAAAAGAAATGCGTTTAAAACCATCTCCAGCTTGAAGCGTAAAGGAAGCCGCTCCCAAAAAAGAGGATATTTCACCGGTTAGTCATGTCTTAGATCAGCCAAAGAGAAACAGAGAGACCTAAACCTAACATCAGAAAGCGTGCTTGGGGGAAATCGAACTCAACACTCTTCCATCTAAGTTAGGGAAGGTAAGGAGAAAGAGGAAAAACCAGCAGGTCCACTATAGTAGACTGATGCCAAGGAGCGCATGCGTCAGTCGTACGGAAGAACAAAAGGGGGAGAGTTAAAAATAGTGAAGAGAAGAAGAAGAAAAAAAGAAAAGAAGAAGAAGAAGCGTGAGAAACGTAAATCTAAAACCTCTCCTCCTCTCACTAAGCAAAAAGAAGGAAATGAGAAAGTGAGGAGTGAGGCGAGTGAGTGAGTGAGTGATGAGCGAGGAAGGAATGAGTGAAAGTATCTGAAGTTCACCAACACTACATCACATCATCATCATCACAAAAAATGCCAGCAGGAGATATCTTCTACAAGATGCCGTTGGGAAGGATATACCGAGAGACTCGATATCTTTTACCAAACCACTGCATGATGCGGGTAAACTCTATTCTGATTATGTTCAAATACCACCCAAACCTCCACCCTTTCAATGAGGGGGCGATTCATTCAAAGTCGATGGAACAAATGGAGGTGATCTCAATACACGGATCTCCCAGATGACGTGGGCGATGAAAAAATGTTAAATCTCGATAATTCTCCCAGTGACAATAATGATGACGTGAGTCTAACAAAAAAACCAACCATTGGTATAGCGTTTTCCGTCAAGTCAACGCCATCAATCAATAACTCATACATCAACTCTGATGTCGGGGGGCTGTATGCGCATAAAAACTACTGATATAAAGACTCTTTTCGGAAACACTAAGGGAGAATTCTAGTTACGATAGAATGAGAGGTTACTTCCCGGATTGATGATTGATAATCTTGCGGTGTGAGAGCAATTCCCCAACTGCAGAATAACGTTCCATGATGGAGTGGCTTTTCTTCGTCATAAACTCACAACACACAGGACAAGTGGCGGAATTTAAAAGGACCACTGGGATTGGATTTCATTGATGACTTAGATAAGATTTTAGTCAACGGTTGTGAACTAGTCTTTGAGTTCCAACAACAAAAAGTGACGCCTTCAAGACTTCTATCGCCTACAGAAGGAGCAAACTATAAACTTTTAATTACTAAAATGTACCTGACTGTACACTAATTCGTATTAGACCAGAAATATTGCAAGCAATTCAGAGAAGTTTGCTCAGATTCCGGGCTTAATGCCGCTCAGTTCACTTATCCGCGAACCATCTGAGGTTATTCACAATTCATGCTGGTGTTAAGTCATGGAGGCTTCAGTGTTTAGGAGTATAAAATCCCATAACAACTCGCTTTAACCCTGGGAATGAGTAGCCTTTTTCGGGAAGTTACAGTAAAAATCTTTCAATCTAGAGCATTGTAAAGTAGAGTACGCTTCCTTTGAAATTGATGGGCGAAGAGTTCCATATAAACCTTTAACGCCTAATTTTGCAACAGGAGAAGTGATTTGAAGCTTTTCAGCTATGGTTAAAGCTCATAGACAATCCGGAATTTATGCACATAACTCCTGTAGAGTTGCAAAAAAGGGAAGGAGGTTTTTCGTTTCAATGTGGAAGATTCAACCTATGGAAGACTGATAGAGGGTTTATCCTATTCTGAAGCAGATCTACCAGATTAAACATCTCGTTTAAAGAAGCTTTGATCACCTCCAGGTAGTAATAATTTTTCGGCACAAGTTTTATTGGTGATTTCACTATCAGTAAATCCAAAGGCTTGAAACAGTAAAACCAGTGAGATGCTGCGTGAGAAAAAAAATAGAGAAGGAAAGAGAGAGAGAGAAAGATAGAGCGATAGAGAGATAGAGAGAGAGAAGTGGGAAAAGAGAAATGGAAATAGCAATAGTAATATGCGTTCTGCATGATGAAATGTATGGTATCGCATTGTATTGACTTGTTATTGCACGAGTTGATATTTGCCTCAATGTTACAATGATGTTAACCGATGTGATTTAAGGAATGTTGCTATGTGTAGAGGTTAGAGAAACTGAAGCGAATAAACCTATAATCAAGGCCAGTGTTTCTGTGTGAGATGAAATTACAAAATGTTTTACGATGATTTGTTAACGTGATGTAGTTGCTAGATGAACCTATGTGTAGAGTTTTATTGAAACTGAAGCAAATCAAATCTATAATAAAGCTTGTATTTTTGTGTATTTTCCCTTCCTTCATTGAATAGATTCAATAATTGATAATAGTATAATAAATAATATGCAAACCTCTCAAATGTTTCCTACATCATTCCCACACTCGCTTGTTCCCTGCTTTAGTTTTGAGGTGGAGAGATGTGCTGCTTATCACTCAATAGTCTAGTAATCGGTGGGAGATTTCATCTAAGTTCATAGAAAGTATTTAACATTTAAAATAAAATAAAATAAAATATTTAAAGAGCAATTATATATATATATATATATCAACGAGTGCTTCCCTAAGACGTCAATTCCTTCTCCCCTAAATACTAAACCATATCGCAGACTCACATCTCACCAGTCCTAGCAAATACGGTTTCTGCATGTGCTCACAACCACACCCACACCTCCACACCACACACACACACACACACACCACACAGCGTAAGCGTGCACACATGTGCGCGCCCAACTACAGAGCGCTTTCATTGGTGTTGGTACTTATTATTATTATTATTATTTCTTCCACTTACAATATAGGTGAATGGAAGAGGAATCAGATAGGATAACACGAATCAATATTTATATTATTATATTTATATATATATATATAAGGTTGGTTAGTTAGGGGAAAAGGAATCAAAAAATTCTAAAAGAAATCCTACACACTACAGCTGCAGCTTTCACTACACACGTCAAATACACAATGTGGAGGAAGAGAAATTTAAGAAGGGTCAAGAAGAGGTCAAAAGAGTCAGAAGAGGTCATAATGAAGGGGGTTATGTTTTATTTTGAGTAATTTCCTTCCACGATTAAAAACTAAAAGCTATTTTGTGTCAGTGTATGTGTGGCATGCGTGTGGAATGAGAGTTATTATTATTATTATATCTATTATTATTCTCAATCTCTTAAAATTAAACAAAATATCGACGATAACCAATCAAGTGTTGCCGGGAACCACTCGTTCAAACTTCTGCAGGTGTGTCATCGTGATGAAGGAGGAGGAGGAGAGGAGGGGGAGGGTAGGAGAGGGAGGGGAAGGGGAGGGAATTTCTTCCCGACAGTGCGGAAAGCGTCACGCGCAGCTCAGTGATTGGAACGGTCCCTCGGATAGGCCATTCACAGAACGTGTGTCACCCACACAACGCGAGGTGAGGTGGGCGGGAATCTCCTCCATTTCCTTAATGCAGTGGTGGGTGGTGGAGGGAGGAGGTTGAACAGTGGAGTGATGGTGTGTCGGTCATTCGAAGGGTATAGAGGTGAAGGTGGGGGGTTGGAGGAGGGAGGACATGATGGGCGAGGGTTTACTCCTCTCAGCATCTGTTTCTTTTTTAGCTATTTAAAAGTTTTGTGGGAAAGAAAGAAAGCGAAATAAAAGAAAATTAAAAAAATTATTAATTATATAAAGTTATATATGTGTGGGCGCGTGCGTGTGTGTGTTGTAAATATATATATAGATTTTATATATTGTATATGTGAGTGGCGCGCGTGTGTGCGTGATTATTGTTAGTGTTTTTTTATGTTTTATTGATTTTGATCTGATTGTTTTATAATTTTCAATCTGATAAGAAGGATTATTTTAGCATATAAGTAAGTGAGTGAGTAATAAGTAAGTTAAGAACAAAAAGCGTCGGTCGGGACTTCTAGTGTGTGTGATTATTGTATTGTTTTTTTATTGTTTTGATTGTTTTGATTTGCTTTTGATTTGATGTTTTATAAATATCATTTCAACCTGAAATGATAAGATTATTTTAGCATATAAGTAAGTGAGTAGGTGTTTAAGTAAGGGGAGCGCGTAAGTTACAGGAGCATAGCTCTCACTTTCTATAATCGTCTCCTGAGTCAAAGCGTACACCTTTTCAGTTTTTTGTTTTCGCGTTGCGAGTTTTCTATTAGCGAGAACTGTATTATAGATAAGAACATTTAAGCAATTTAATGATGATGATGATGATAATGATGAAGTGGAAGCTGAATGCAAGTACAAGAAATATTGTAACCTGAGATCATTTAGTGATTTGATGATGATAAGATGATGATGAATGTCCGATAATGAAAAAATGATGGAAGAAATAGATAGAAATCATTGAGTAAATGCTGAAAGTTAGTGAGTTAGTGAGTGAGTGAGTGAGTGAGGAGTCTGAAATATGTTAAGGATGGATTAGAAGAGTGAAAAAACATTCTACCAGGAGAAATGGTGAATTTGGTAGACAAAAATGTTGAAGACTCCGTCACAAATGTTGGTGTCGAACTCAAACCTCTCTACGTGTTGCGTAAATGAGAGCGTGATGAGGAGGGGTCCGTCCTTCTCCTTCTCCTCCTCCTCCTCCTCCTCCTCCTCCTCCTCCTTCACTCTACTCCTACCTCCTCCCTCCCCCTCCAAAGTAGTGGTGTAAGGTAGAACTCTCCCCCCAATACCTGAAGGGTGTCTCCAAGGAGAACGCTGTGAATGTAAAAAAATATATAATAATAAACTAGATGAGTATTATATATATATATATATATATTTATAATATATACTAGTCATAATGAATTTGATGACAATGATGATAATGATGCTGATGATTGCTACTGATGATGATGATGATGGCTACGAAGATGATGAATGATAATAAGGAAGAAAAAATGTTGACATGGATAAGAAACCCCCAATAAACAGTCACCCCCACATAAACTGAATAGTTGAATATGTGTGACAGTAATAGTTTCTCACCAAAGGTTGTAGCCTTGAAACCTCATTCACCACTCGAATAGCGACAGCAGCGCATTAATACCCACATCGATTTGGTATTCAGGGCGAATTCGCCTACAACTTACGCCTGTGGAATAGGAATTAAGTGAGTAAGGAGTTAAAGATGAAAACAAATGATTAATCGCCTCTGAGGAGAGAAGGAGTGCTGATAATGATGTTGATTACAATAATAATAATAATAATAATAATAATGCAGCATTTTATGTTAAGAGAGTTTTTTCTTCTATTTTTAAGAATAAAAGTCATTTATTTTTATTTAGTATATTTTATATATCTATATATGTACATATGGGATATAATATATATTCATCACCTTTTATTTTCTTTTTGATTTTCCTATAAATATCCACAAATAGACTGCAGGAAAATAGAAGAAGGGTGCAGCTTAGCAGCCACCTAGATCGGACTTTATATCGCAATGTCTTCTACTAATAATCCGGCCATATTCCCTCCCCATCTCTCCCCGCCAAAAGATTCCTCCCCAACATCTTTGGTAGCAAATTATTTTTTGTTTTAGTTTGATTTTTTCAGTTTCCCAATAAAAGAAATTGTTGATGTTGTTACAGAAGGGAGGGGGAGGGGAGTGTGTGGAGATTCCAGGTTGAAATAAGGAGAAGATGATGGTGTTTTCAGCATCATAGTTCTTGGAGCTAGCATATCCCCCATCGCTACAGGCTTCCATCGTTACTCCTCCATCGTCATTTTCACACCGCATCCGCTCAGTAGTGTGGTGTAGGAGGAGAAGAGGTATAGTACTAGTAGTGGTATAGTAGTAGTATAGTTTTTTTTTTTGGGGAAAGGGTTTTTTTAGTAGTAGTATATCATAAGTAGTATCCAATTGGTGTAGTTATAGTCGTGATGGAGAAGTGGAATTAAAAACGAGATTTTGCCATCAGGGAGGATGTAGTTAGCGGAGAGGGGAAGTGGTGGGGCAGTCAGAATTATGGTGATTTTAACACCTTCAATGTAGGGATCACAAATCACAAAGGAAGTTAATTGATTTTGACTGACAGAATTTGTAAAATTTGGAAATTTGTGTCTAATAACATCAATATCTAATTTGAAAAAGAAAGGATCGATCTAAAAATAATATTTAGTAAAAGATTATCGCTAGGAAAGAACAAAAGTTTGATTCGTAAACCGTGGCATACCTTCATCGAATTGTCGCTGACAAAAGTCAACGTCGTCCTCCCACACATACAACCAATCAAAACCCAACAACAACCAACCAACACCCCACAGAGTCATAGACGCCATCCTCTAAAAAAGAAATTAAAAAAAGAATGGTTGGAGTCATTGTTCAAGTTAGCAATTATATGTTTTTTTTTTTTATTCATTAACATAAAATTATGCATGAATGTATGTATGTATGTATGTATGTATGGAAGTATATATATAAACATTTGTGATATATCAATGAGTTTCCTTACCATCTTTCCTTTTAGTTGGTGGAGTTAAATGAAACTAATATCATTCAAAAGAGTTTTCCTAAATAAATAAAGTGAACTATATCACATTATCACCTTGAATAAACTTACCTAGATTTAGAAGGAAAACCCGCTCTCCACGTTAAGTCGACTTTCAAATACTGGAGGAAGATGTGAGTAGTGTTTCATCAAACTTCTGCCTATGAGATCTTTCTTTCTTTTCAATGGTGAAACATATGTTGGAGGAATTAAATTATTGTAGAAAGTTATTTTCTCTCCACCATCGTCATCATCTTCATCATATTTTTTATCCAATCCCTCCTCCCAAAATATCTAGAAAACATGAGAAATATAGTTACATCAAAGAATAAATAAATCCAAAATAAATAAGATATGAACATTTTATTGTGAAACGAATGAATTTAAACAACAGCTGGCTTGTCTTCTGTCAAACATCCCCAACAACCACCGCCTCGCAGAGAGGGGTGGTGTGTGTGTGTGTGTGTGTGTGTGTGTGTGGAGTGGAGAGGAGAGGCACGTGCGATACTCACAGGGGATTGGAGTATATGCTTGGAGAGTGTTTTGTTTCACAGAGGGGTAGTGAGTGTGTGTGAGTGGAGAGGAGAGGAGAGATCCGCGCTATGCCCACAGGGGATTGGAGTATATGCTTGGAGAATGTTTTGTTTCGCATCACTTAACACTGCTTTTGGAAGGGGAGGAGGGGAGGAGGGGAGTGAAGGAGGGGAGTGAAGGAGGAGGATAGTGAAGGAGGGGGATGTCAGGGGAGGTGAATAGGAAACTATGCTTGGAGAGTTAGAACGTTTTGCATCAAATATCTCATCCAATGGGTAGAGAGGAAAGGAGTTCCATTGATAAAAAAACAAACCAAAAACTAAAAATACTTTGTTATCATGGGAGGGAGGGTGTGATGATTTTGAAATCTAATTAAACTAGGCGGGGCTTATTCACTCTGGTGAGTATAAAAACTGGCGGATTTTTTACTTCCATCAAGCATCATCTATACTCCAGTGAGAATAGAGCTTATTTCCACACCACCACCACCTCCTCCTCCAAATTCACCATCACCACCACCACCACCACCACAGCCACCACAGCCACCACCACCAGGGTCAGCAAGTCTATCACTTCTAGCCGACAGTGTTATCCGATAGTGACACCAACTACATCACACACACACCAACGGGTATTCCCCCCCGACAGATTTACTACCCTACTAACGACTTCTCCGTCAAGCCCCATCGGGTAAAGCCCCCATTCAACAAATTTATTACTCAACTGACGACGGCAACATGAGTGGAGGAATGACCTACATCAATGCACGCAATGACGTCTCGCATGAAGAAGGGTAAGTTGAAATATACACACATATATTTCACATATATATATTTATATATATATATATATATATATATATTTTTTTTTTTCTTGATCTTTTGTCTGTTTAAGTTGTGTGAATGAATTCTTATGTGAGAGTATGTACGTCTGTGCGCGCGTGTGTGAGTGTGCGTGCGTGTGTGTGTGTGCGTGTGTGCGCGCATGCGTGTGAGTATGTGGTTGTGTGAAAAAGCGTCTGTATATGGTGTGCTATGCTGTGTGAGTAAATGTATATGAAGCGTGAGTGTATGTATATGAAGGGTGAGTGTACGCATATATGAAGCATGAGTGTATGTAAGCGTACACTCACGCTTCATACACATGTATTGTATGATGGATAGTATTATTATTATTATTATTATTCACTCCCGCCTTTCTCTTGAGAGTGTGTGTGTGCGTGTGTGTGCGCGCGTGTGTGTGCGCTCACTTGTGTGCGTACCCATGACAGAATGGAAGCATGCAGTCGCTGTGTGTATGTGAGTGCGCGTTTGCGGGTGTGAGTATGTGATTGCGTCTTTCTCTTGAGAGTGTGTGTGTGTGTGTGTGCGCGCGTGTGTGTATGAATGAATGTATATACACCTATATAAATATATGTATATATATATATATATATATATATATATATGTGGGTGTATCTCCCTTACCAACTATTTTGATTATTATTATTATTATTATTATTATTAATCCCATTCTCTCTCTCTCTCTCTCTCTTTCTTTTTCTCTCAGACTTGATGTTATCAAGTTCTTTAATGTCGCCCAAAGACGAATGACGATTTCCATTGTGGCGTTGAAGGAGCGCGTGCAGAGGATGGAGAAAGCAGTCGAAAGTGTCAAGATTGGATTGAGTGAAGTGGAGTGTGCCAGCGTTCAACTACAGCTGGCTGCGGTGAGCGACGCATCCCAACCGAACTCTCGCTTTCCACCTGCTATGACGATGCGAAAGATGCAAGCTGTGAGCGCGCGAAATTCGGAAGAGGTGATGCGACGTGTTCAACTTCCTGAAAATATCACCATGAAAAAGAAGGAGAATGGGAGAATGAGGTTGATGAAAAGTGGAGTAATGAAGGATATTACTAATCATCCTTCTTCAACTTGTCATCTTTCTCCTCCTCCTCCTCCTCCTCCTCCCCCTCCTCCCCCTCCTTTCGATTGTAATTGTAATTCCAATTCTAATTCCATTCCCCACCCCCTTTCTCCTCCCCTTTCGCATCAAAGGAAGTTACCTTTTCTCCCCATCAGCATTCCCTTTCCCACTGCCTCCACCACGACCACCACCACAACCACGACCACTACAAATGCGGTTAATGACAACAACATCATTGAATGTGGATTTCTAGTGCCGGGAGATGGAGTTCTTCCTCCTCCCTCTCCACTAGCGAATGACTCTATTGTTGAAATGGGGAGTGTGTGCAATAATTATCTTGGAATGAGTTGCCAACCCATAAATTTTGAGAGTCTTCTCTTTGACTTGGAGATGGAGTCTCCTTCTCTCCCCATTCCCCTCCCTGAAGTTGAAGTTGAAGTTGTTAATGAGGAATGCGGTGGAGAGTTTATTAGTAAGAGAGATTTACTTTTATTAAAATTAGAATGGGGAATCTCTCCACCGCATTCCTCTTCCTCTGCCCCTCCTTTAGAAACTCTAGATCCGGCGGGTGAGCTACAGGTGGGGGGTTGCATACTCCTCCCTTACATTTTACTTCCCCCATTTCTATTGCGGCATTAACCGCGAGGAGCGATGCGCTCTCTACTTCATCACCGCTAGTAGAATGTGCAAGAAAACTGGTGAAAAAAATGGGGAGAAAAAAACAGACGCACCATCATCATCATCATCATCATCATGATGATGATGAAGATGATGATGTTGATATTGTTGGAGTTACTATGAATGATAAAGATGAAGAAGGTGAGGGAGATGTGTGGAAAACTCCACATTTCATGCAAAACTCTCGCCGGAAACATATGAAAAGTCGTTTCTGACTACAAATGCAAAACACGGTGGAAAAGGTGAAGGAGTCGAAAAAAAGACTCACTCCCCTTAACGCATGTCCCGTCCCTCCAAAAAAGAGAAGCTTCCCTCCTCCTCCTCCTCCTCCTCCTCATTTCAATGATGAAATTCCATACAGGGAAGTTCATAACCAGCACATTAGGAAAAGTGAGGAAATTGAGGAGTTGGAAGAGGAGGGAGAATATTTTTCCCTCAAACAAAGGCAAAAAGTAAAACTATTTCACCCCAAAAAAGAGCTCATCATCATCATAATAAATATAAAATTATACATATACATATTCACACATAAATAAATTTTAATTAAATAATATTCAATTAATTCAATAATCATAAAATTAAATAATAAATATATAATATAAAATTTAAATTTATATTAAGTTAATTCACTAAACAAAAAACCCACTTGTCTATAGAAGATAATAATAATAGTAATAATGATTTTGATGAAATTTTAAAGTATAAATTGATTAGTTTTGGGAAAAGACGTTACTTGCTATTAGTCACTCGAACTATAACCACTGTTGGGGGTTATGTAGTTATTGATATTGATATTGATATTGATGATGATGGTGTTATTAATGTCATTGATGTGATACTATTACTACTGCTACTAAAAAAAAATACATCAACAACAACAACAACACAAATGCAATTGTCACAGGGGAAGGAACTCCTCCCACCGAGAGAGTTTGATTTCACTGATTCAAACACTTGTAAAGCTAATATTGACTTCACTGTTGATAATAGTAGTAGTGGTGAAGAATCCGATGAACGAGAAGCATCCTTCTTAATGACTTGGAAAAAAAAGTGCTTAACTTGTTTTTCCCTCATGATTTGTGTATTTGTATTATCACTGAGTATTACGAGCATTATTCCAATGAAAGAAATGCTTCAGACCGAGTTTCTGTGTAAAATGATGAATACACGCATTGAGTATTTTTTACATTTGCAATGAATGTATGTTTTTTGAATTAATGAAGATATTTATTGTTTCATCGTGTTGAGAGATGACTCATCCAATGTTTATCATTAGCATTAAGTTATGAATAAAATAAGAACTATGAAATACATTAATGATGTTTTCTGTCTTTTATTCTTACTGTTTTACGAACAAACATTTTCAATATATATATATATAGAACAAAAGATACACATAAATACATACACATGAATAACTACTGTTACTGCTGCTGTTACTGATAGTCTTAATGATGTTGTTATTACAACTTATTTTAGTTAAACTACTACTACTAATACTAATTCTCCTCAGTTTACTTTAGAGTGAGACCTCAGTTTACTTTAGAGTGAGACAACATCATCTTTGCCAACTGAAGTTCCATAGGAAGAAAACCAACACGATTACAGATGTCGCACTGCTTGCAATTGTGCGCAATCTCATCACACTTCACCTCAAAGTCACCATGCGGGAACAGGAATGATGGAAGGTGTTCCTTCAGAAACTTGTTTAAAACTTCCAATTGATTTGCACTCAAATAAACTCCCTGTTTGCAAGAAGTTAGCATCCTTTTCTCTGGAGGTTTTGATCTTTCAGTGCTCGAAACAAACCATCTGCGAAAGTCAATGCGAGAACTGTCTCGCTCAATCACCGCATACACACCGCGACCAAAGTTGACGTGGAATCCTCCAAAGCGACGCTCTGTCTTAGCCTCTTTCAGAGCGCGTATCATATCATCAATGCTTTCAAGCATGATGGCGATGGCGTTTTCATCAAAGTCCATGAAATATCGATTGCTCGCTGACTTGAGTATCACATCATTAGCATCATGCTTGGTTAATCCCCCCTCCCACTCTGGGATGGCTTGCGCCCCACCTCCCGCAGCATAGTCATCGCGTCCATGACGAGTCCATAGCGCAATCTTTATGCCTAGCTTGATGCCGGGACCCCTCACGCGTTCCACATACACATCGTTGCCCAACGGAAAGCTGGCTGCATCAAATTGCGTCATATCGATTCCTCGGGGAATGACTAAGAATGTTGAAATCTTCCGACGCGTCTTACTTCCTGCTGGAAGTAAACGTTTTGGAATAATCAATGGAGAAGTTGGCATAGCTGATAGTAGCGATTCCTCCTCCTCCTCCTCCTCCTCCTCCTCTTCCTTCTCCTTCCCCTTCCCCTTCTCCTTCTCCTTCTGCTTCTCCTTCTGCTTCTCCTTATCATTCGACTCTTCAACAGTCCTCCTCCTTCTCACTAAAGAAGATGAAGAAGAAGAAGAATGCGGGGCTGAACTCAAAATATGAGGAAAAGAAGATAACTTGGAGTGTGAAATGAAATTCAACTCCGCCTCATTCTCGCTGTCATTCTCGCTCTCCTTCTCCTTTGATTGACTTCCAGTTTTCTCCCGCTTCTCCTCACTTCTCCGTCTCTTAATGAAATCGCTGTCTTCAATCGGAGAGGATTCAATAATTGACATTTCCTCCTCAAATCCCTCCTCAAGTTCCTCTCCATCTGTATCGGAGAAGTATAAACTCATTTTCTTTTTTTTCACTGGTTTACTCATTGCTGCTGTCGCTACTGCTACTGCTGCTATAGACTCAGTCATTGGCACTGAGCGCTTCAAAAAACCCTTCTGCATGAAAGTCATGATAGCGACTGAGAGGAACAGTGACTCGTGGTGGAGGTATCAATGGAAAAGCTTATATAGCTTGTGGGGTCTGTGAGACTTTAAAAAACAACTATCCTCCCCCCCCAAAAAAAAAAAAATAACCACACACAAAAGAAAACCTCCCACCACACACAAAAGAAAACCGACCCATTCGGATGTGGAGTGGGAGGGGGAGTGAATACGTGGGGTGAGGGAGGGAGGGAGAATGGGAGGGAGGGAGGATATGCATGGAAGTTGGTTTCGCCTAGGCGGTGTGCAACGGAAAACTACACACACACACACACACTTGTGCGCATACTCATTTCAGATAGTGATATTGAGGTCATTGTTATCATCAACATCGCTTGCATCAATGGAATCCAACATCATAGTTCGCCAACCGAAGAAGGGCCACTTCCAATGCATTCCATATGAAATAATCCGAGCATTGTTAAAGGCAAATGAAATCTCCTGTGAAAACGCTTCTTTATTCAGAATGAGAATGCAGGAAAAACGCTTCCACCCATAGTCAATAGCGCAGCAAATTAAATTGTTATATTGAAGACTGTCTGTAAGTTGTGGGAGCAATTTCCCACTAGATCTATCAATAACTCCAACACCGGCACAATGAACTATGATATGAATACTCGCGCTATTCGCGTCCAATTGAAAACTCACAGGATATACTTGTGATTGGGGTTGAGTCGCGTGATATAAAATGATGTAATCAATATCATGATTCTGTAACAATTGTTCAAAATCCTGTAATGCTGTAAGCAGGGGTTGAAGTTTCATAGGCAATCGAAGCTGTTTATTCTCCTTCCAAACGGAAAAGAAATCAGGAATATGCTCTTTATCCAAAGGAATATGAATACTCTGAATATTCCTATATCTTGTCAAATCCTCCATAAACGCGTTATCACTATCTCGCATAATGCATTGCGCGATATCTTCCGATATGTCACCCATTCTCACTTGCAACAAATCCAATCAAACAGTGATGACATCAAACCATCGCAGCTCAACGTATTGTAGCTCAATGACTCCATCATTTGGGTTCAACTATCACTGAAATTTCGTTTCGATTCCCACATACACACACACACGCGCACACACGCGCACACACACACAATCATAGGTCATCTAAGGATAAGCCAGGTCATCGTTTGGGTCGGGTGGGGCGGCAAGATGGGGGGGCGGGGGCCGGGGTGGCGGCTGATATCCAACCCATAAAATGCTCAATGACGTCATCGTTTGGGTCGGCTGGGGGCGGAAAGATGGGGGGGTCGGGGTGGCAGATGGTATTCAACCCAGAAAATGCTCAATGACGTCATCGTTTGGGTCGGTTGGGGGCGGAAAGATGGGGGGTCGGAAAGATGGGGGGGCGGGGGCCGGGGGGGGCCGGGGTGTCGGATGATATCCAACCCAGAAAATGCTCAATGACGTCATCGTTTGGGTCGGCTGGGGGCGGAAAGATGGGGGGGTCGGAAAGATGGGGGGGCGGGGGTGGCGGATGATATCCAACCCAGAAAAGACTCAATGACGTCATCGTTTGGGTCGGCTGGGGGCGGAAAGATGGGGGGGTCGGGGTGGCAGATGGTATCAAACCCAGAAAATGCTCAATGACGTCATCGTTTGGGTCGGCTGGGGGCGGAAAGATGGGGGGTGACAGATGGTATTCAACACAGAAAAGACTCAATGACGTCATCGTTTGGGTCCGCTGGGGGGGCAAAAGGTGGGGGGTGGAATGATGGGGGGGTGGGGTGGAAGGGTGACCGATGATATCCAACAATGAAAATATTCAATGACGTCATCGTTTGGGTCGGCTGGGGGGGAATGATGGGGGGGTAGGGTGACAGATGGTAGCCAAGGCTGAAAAAACTCAATGACGTCATCGGTTCGGTTCACACACACACGCGCGCACACACACACACGCGCACACACACCCACACACACACACAATCATAGGTCATCTAAGGACAAACCAGTCATCTAAGGACAAAACCACCCACCCAACAACAAACTAAGGGTCATCTAAGGTCAAACCTACCCCCCCACCCTGATAGAACGGGTCATCTAAGGTCAAACCTACCCCCCCACCCTGAAAGAACGGGTCATCTAAGGTCAATGGACTTCCTCGGAAGGGGTCATCTAAGGTCAATGGACTCTCTCAGAGCCAGGATTACGTAATTTTACGCTGAAAAGAACCCCACTATACTACTTAGAATTTCAGAATAAGCGTAGCTCAGTCTCCGTGACTGTTTAAAATCAAGTCCATGTGAGGAGGACCTCTTCACAGAAGTTGTACATTATTTTAGACAGCGACGCGTTCTTCAAAAACAAAAAACAAAAAACAAAACAAAACAAAAAACAAAACAAAACAAAAAACAAACTCCATTGATAGTATGTAACCCATGTGGGTTTATTTATGAAGTGTCATGATGACTATGTTCTAAATGTTCATCGTGAAAAGATTCCTACAACGCCCTTTTAACTTTTAAGGCCTGGTTGGAAAGATGATATGGTGTTAGGTCAGTACACAGCAGTTCAGCAGAATAAAAAACTAGAGGGAATATAACTAAAGGGCTACTGGCTTGCTGGCTATACACGAATGGTTCTTGGTTGGTTGTTGGGGTTTTAGGTCCTGGCAACATCCAAGGTCATATTCATGGCGATTTTATAGTGCTGCCTTACTGGGGGACCAGGCCACCAGCACCATGACCCGATATCCCACCCGGTCACATTATCCTGACACTGAGCTAACCTATCCTAGTAATGCTTAGCGCTAGGCTAGGAAACAACAAGAATCAATTTTGTAAGTCATTGATTTCCGCATGGGAGGCCTGGGCTCTACCGATTCGGCCACCGCGCCTGGTGTACACAAATGTGTCTCCTTGACATTATTTGATTCCAGTTTCCGTTATTTCAATGTAGTTTGGCATTATTAATGCTTGTTTTTTTTTGTTCTTTTCTTTTTTTGTGTGCATTTGTTGGCATTTGACATCTTTGGAATTTTTGGAATTTGGTATGTTTTGCGATTAAAGATATTGTAGTAGTCTCTACATGAGCCCCACTACCACACGGTGGCGGCAGACACTACGCCGCACACCTACGCAGTTACACTGAACTGTGCTAGGTGGCGGCACGCTAGCCATCGGGCAGAGCCCCGACTGGGCTGCTGTCTACTGCGTGTGGCCAGCACACCCCCCACACACCTATAGAGGTGACATGGGACCTGGCGAGTTAGGGGGCGGGGGAGTTGACTGTTGACGCCGCAGAGAGCGGATATGTTTTGGTAATAAACCAGTTGGAAGCGTACTGTACTAAATCTTGCCGTTCTTCCGTGAGTGCGTGGCAGTGTGGAAGACCATGGGCCAGCACAATATGTTAATTAGGGGGACATGCAATACTGTGCAATATACCACAGTACAGTGTAACCCCTTTAAACCAAACTTGAAGGGACCCTAGAAATTTGTTTGGATTAACTGATCATTGAATAATATCACTGGATGCCCGGCTGCATGAACACCAGATAAAACTACAAAACTCTTCCCCTTCATCGCACTCCCTGATGCATCCCCTAACCAACCCTTCTACAAACTCCTAAGGAATAAAGGGAAGACAAGTCACACAGATCAACAGTGAAGAAGTTGTGCTTTATTGGCATCAACTCCTGTACACCTACTAGTGACCTATCACCCACACCCCTTACCTTCTGTCCTCACAGAATCTCATTACTACTTTAGCCTGTATAAGAATCAGTGCCTACAGCCCCTTGAACCGGAGTCCCTTGGGTGTTGCACTCAACTCAATTTAGATATATGAATTTGCCTAGCATCAGACAGAGTGTCTGGGGTCCTACTCTAGCGTAGTTGTGTCTCACTCAAGAGCCAGGAGTAGAGTGATCTTCCTTCAGTGTGTCTGAAGCAGAGTCTTGAATAATTAATGAATCTCAGAATGAGGCTAGTGTGGTCAGAGGGCCAAGAGGGCATAGGTGACTGGGCAGTCCCACCTGGGCCAGTGGTGGTGGCTGTCACTCAACTCAGCTGCAGGTGGTGCTCTGGGTGCATATGCAGATTAGGCTGGTGGGCCCGCCTTGTGGTCATGGGTGGACAGGTAGCTGCAGACAGTTACAATAGATCTCTGTTAATATGACCTTTTCTCCAATTGCACTCATTATGGATGCATAGAGAAACACGTGAATAATCATGTACTGTCTTCTTATATAGAAACATCTCTTCCTTAATTTCAGGCATCATGCATGAACATATATTTCACCTAGCTTACATCATGTTACAATGGGAGTGGGAGACTATTGCTTTTAGTTTACATAACCTAGTCCCCACTCCGTCGTCCAAGAATAATAATGCTCTCTGCCAATATATAATTCTGAACCGAAAATCCGTATATTTTTACAATTGGTTTAACCAAGCTTTGGCTTTGACTTTGACTTTGAGTAAGCGTGTATCAGTGTGTATTGCACATGTAACATACAATGTATGTGGACACCTTGCTTATTGTTTTTTATGTACAGTATAACCCCGTTAAAGCAAGCTCGGTTAATCCAAACGATCGGTTAATCCAAACTTTTTTCGGCAGCCCAGCAAATCACTTTTGTTTGAAGTAACTTTCATTAAAAATGGTTAAAAGTTGCATAGTCCGATGGTGTTGAGTTTCTGTAATTTTTCTGAGATAAATAGATTATCCTGACCGTTATAATCAACCTTAGTTTAGCTTCAACTCCTGTTTATTTTAAACAGTTATGTTTTGAGATATTTTGAGTGCAAACATGTCAAATTAGTTTTGGCAAGCTTGCCAAAGCTCTGACACCATAGGCTTTAGGAGGAACAGGTTCTATTAAATTGCCTCAGTATTCCCTGCTATGTAGCAACAAATGCTTAATACATGCATCAGTATCTAAGTTAGATATGTAGAATCAATTCCAGATAATGGTCTTGGTTTTGAAAATGTTATGCTTCATTGGACTATGCAGCTTTAACCTAATATTTTAAGGGGAAAAAAGTGACAGAATTAATTTCTACATGCACGTCGGCATTCTGACAACATATGCTTCAGCAATAACACAATAGTATAGTAGTCTGCACTGACCACTCAGGCAAGTAACCACATAGACAGGTAGGCGTGGGTAGTGCGGTGACATGAGGGAGCCTAGGTGGTGTAATGGTTAGCACACTGGCCCAGAATGCAAAGAGACGTGGGTTTGAGTTCCGCTCAAGGCACAATATTTCCCATTTGCATCACCCCCCATAACACTGGTGCTGTGACCGGATCCTGTACAAGTTATGCACTGCATAGTTGTTTAACCTGCCCTGTGTATGTATGTGTAAGCGCATTGCCTGTATATATGTATTTGTAAGCATTTAAAGACTTACAATTCCAGGGGCCGTATGCATGGAGTGGTGTTAGCGACCCAAAACGCGTTTATGGCGGGATTTCTGGTTTAGCGCCGAAAAGTCAGTTTGTATGGAGCAGTGTTAGGCCTAACACCGAGCGTTTAAACTCGGAAATTCTAACTCTGCTCATAGCAGGTTTACAGCGGTGTTAGTGTTAGGTTAGTGTCAGGATGGAACCCAAATCTACTCAATGCTATCATATTTAACAGAATTACATACGCAATAAGTGAAATCTTATCAGTTTAACCCTAAATGCGAAGCGATATTAATGCTGCTGCCATAGCAGCGGCGATATTAATATTTTCGAATCGACGAATGTAAAGTAAACAAATCGCCCCCGCCGCAGCGACGTCGATATCCATACTGTCCAACGTCAAATAAACATGGCCACCACCGTCGCCGCCGAATCGGCGGCAATATATTATACCCAAATCTACTCAATGCTATCATATTTAACAGAATTACATACGCAATAAGTGAAATTTAATCAATTTAACCCTAAATTCGAAGCAATATTAACCCTCCCCCCGCATTGGCGGCGTTATTCATATTGTCGAATCGAAGGATTTCCCAAATCTATAAATACATTCATGTTTAGCTAACACTCACCGTTTAAGCGCCCATGCATACGCCGTGACATAGTTCTCGACGCCGCCGATAATCGGCGTTAGCTACCCTGTGTTAGAGCAATAACACCACATGCCGCTAACACTGCTCCATGCATACGGGCCCAGGGGGATAAGTGTAGTAGTCTGCATTGCAATTTTCTGAAGTTAAAATAACCTCAACTTAAAACAACTGCAACCCCTTGGCGCGAGCAAACAAAACGTACGGTCACCATATGGCAACCGTAACCCACCGTACGGTCGCCATACGGTCTGGCCGCCGCAAGCCCGCCGTAAGGTATTTGTAACTAAGACACCCTTTTATTAAAATCAATCAGTTTCACAGACTTTCAGACTCCCTCCCATCACTGGTCTTCTGGTAGCTTACACACATCGATCGTGTCACTTCACTTCGGTTCGATACTCAACCTAAAAGCCTTCATGCCCGTAGTTCCATAACCACCTGGGTAATAACTGATTAATACTAACTGCATAAATGTACCTACCACTGTAGAGGCCCTGTTCCATAGCACTAGGCTAAGTAACACAAGTATAGAAGATGATATCCTGTTGGTGACGGCCCCGCCCCCTTCTCCTGGTACCCGCCTCACCCCGCGTGAGTCCAGAACCCGCGCCATGATGGGACACCAGCGATCACGCTATGGGGACTTGTTCATGTAGACATGGCCTCCTTCAAGCGACGTGAACTAGACGATAATGCGCTTACTATAACTGATAAGATACGTCCACTCCGTTAGCCAGTCGCTGGGTTATCTCCCATCGTATCGAGCCCAACAGACTTGTCCAACACAACCGGGACATGAAGGTTAGGGGCCACGTCTGTGGCGAGACGGTGTGACGTCACAGTGACCTGTGGGGAGGCGCCGTGCAGATTCACATTATTATTTCAGGTTGGTTTGTTGTTGGAATGTTTCGTCCTGGCCACTTCTAAAGGTCATATCAGGACAGTTACCGACTTGTGACAATGCGCACTCGTGGTGACTTTATAGTGTTGCCCCACTGGGAAATCAGTCGACGTCAGGCCCGCGAGTGAGCACTGTCAGTCTAACGTTAGTCCAGTGTGCTCAGCGTAAGGACAGAGAGGCAATGGGTATATATCCAAAAACCTTGACGTGTGTCACCGTATCTCGACGTAATTCGACGTAGCTCGACGTAGGCTTAACGAACGAGTAACGTATCTCGACGTAACTCGACAATGGCCAAATTTCACCTACGTCGGCTTACGCTACCGAGTTACATCGTAGTGTGACAGGGCCATAACAAGGACCGGACCCTGGCGGGCGATGCGGGAGTACTAATATATAACCGTTGTAAATTCAATTTCGGCACTCCCGCATATGGGAGGTCTTGGGTTTGATCCCGGGCCGAGTCAAACTAAAGGCTTACAAGATTGATTCTTGTCTCTATGTTATCTTGGCATGGCATTACTGCACTAGAGTACAGAAAGGATTTTCCACGATATTGTGAATGAGCCGTGTATTTTAAATAGAGGATATGTAACCAGTTAGTGATGCGGACCTTTCAGTTTGCATGAGTCTCTCGTCAGATGGCGCACCATGCCGGTCTCTGTAATGCTTTGGTTGGATAGAAGCAGTTCCTTCTACTATCAAGTGTGAGGATTTTGGTGGGTGTGGTGGGTGTGTAGGTGTGTGTGGTGGGGGTTGACGGTGTGTGTGGTGGGGGTGTAGGTGGTATGTGGTGGAGGTGTAGGGTGTCTTGCAGAGCAGCACCTCACAATCTTTAGCATCCCTAAACCCCCACCACACACCTACACTCCCACCACAGCCCTAAACCCCCACCACACACCCCACCAAACACACCTATACCCCCAGTACCCCTTACACCACAACCACACACCTAAACTCCCACCACATACTTACACCCCCACCACACACCTACACCCTCACCACACACACCACACCTACACCACCACACACACACCTACACCCTCATGAACACCTCAATCACACACACCTACACTCCCACCACACCACAACCACAGACCTACACCACCACACACCTACCCCCACACCACATCCCTAAACTCCCACCTCACACCTACACCCCCACCATACAATTACACCCCCACTACACACCTACCCCCCACCCCACCCCTAAACCATCACCACACACATACAGCCCAACCACACACACACCACACACCACACCCTCACCTACAACCCCACCACACACCTACCCCCACCACACACCTACCCCCACCACACACCTACCCCCACCACACACTACCCCCACCACACACCCATACACACACCACCCTAAGCCCTCACCAACACCTACACCCCACCACACACCACCCACCCACCACATCCTAAACCTCCACCACACTACACTACACCCTACACACACCCAACACACACCTACACCCCACCACACACACCTACACCCCCCACCACATCCCTAAACCCCCACCACACACCCCCATCCCCCACCACACACCTACACCACCAACACACACACCTCCACCCTTCTATCCAACCATGATGGCCGACTTGGACCGGGAACGGGTGCTGCCACCAAGTGTATAGAGATAGAAATGCCTCATGAAAGCTCCGCATTATTATTATTAATATACGAGTCGAACGCACAGCCGTCTTGCTCTTAGTATTATAGGGTCTTTGGACACACAGCAGAGTGACCAGGGCAGGCTTTGAACCTATTGGACCCTGGTCGCGCAAATCATTTTAGTAAAACAGACCTTGGCTGTGAACCTGGGGACCCCACCAAAAAGGGTCCCGAAGCTCTAAGGCTGGTGTTGCAGTTTTAAAGTGGACCCGGTTTAAAACAGGGCTTTTCACAATGTGCATGCGCATGCGCATGCATTTCTGCCGGATTTAGATTGTACCCATGTTTATTAACTTGTTAATTGCTTGACAACTAGTTAGCGCATAGGATAATATATTCCATCAGAGAATAATATATTCTATCAAACTAAAATATATACTAAGATGATTCCCGAAAGAATCCTTGCTGGAGCTCTTCTACAGACAGAAGCAAGCCAGAAATTCAGATAAGATTTAAGGCTTGCCATTCGAATTTGATGCATTCGCATTGCGAAAAACCCCGTTTTAAACAGGGTCCTTTTTAAACTGCAACACCAGCTCTGCATGAGAGTGAGAGTAATCATGGCATTTCGCAAACAACGGTTCCATGACCAGGATTATGTACATGTTGCATGTTGTACGGCGTTGAGTGAACCTTCTCAGTGTATGTGTGTAGACCTACCTGGATGTTTGTAAATAACTGAAAGCCTTAAGCTTCAAACACTCGATACTCAAGCGGCGTCAATCTCAAAGTGAAAGATATTGATTTTTATCTTTATTTTATTTTTCTCACTGAGAGTTCAACAGACTGATCAACGGGACTCACTTTTAAGAATGGGCGGCTAGGGAGAGCACTCCCCTCCCGTGTGGAAGATTATTGAATCAATCAATCCCCAAATTAGTTAGACACACAACTTTAACACAATCGGTTCCTTCCTGATATGATCTTGGATGTTGCTAAAGGGCCTGTCACACTACAACGTATAGCCTTAGCATATGCCGACGTATGTGATTTTCGACCAACACATCGGCGTACATGGTCATACATTACGTATACGTTGGGCATACGGCAGGTACGTTCTGGTACATGATTATATGTCGTCTTACGACGCCGCGCATCGAGGCTCCGAAAATATTTTGTCATGTTCAAAATTTCCAACTTGTGTCGATGTGTGGCTCATACATTCCACATACGTTACGAGCACGTTAGGGGTACGTTGGCGTACGTTAGGGGTACATTAGGGATACGTTGGGGTACATTGGTAAACATTAGCAATACGTACAACTGGCGCCCTTCATGTGTCGCTGATGTATATAGCATACTCCCAACGTTCCGTTAACGTACGCGAGCATACCCCTAGCGTATGCTAGCGTGCTCCTAGCGTATCACCAGCGTATCGCCAGCTTATCACCAGCATGTTGCCGGTCGGTATATCAAGGCACCACCTTGCTTCTTTCAGCAGACCTGCTCAACTCTTCAGAGAGGATGGATGTCCCTACAATCCATCTACAGTTCCAGCATCACTACCGAGTTGCCATTTATCAGCATGAGCTAGATCTTTACCTCATGGCTATTCTGGCGGCCCATGTCGATAGGAGAAGGAGGAGGCAGGAGAAGAGAATCTGGGTCAGACCCTGGATCGGGAGGCGGCCACACTTTGGGTTTCATGACAAGCTTATGGTTGAGCTCCGCAGCGAGGACCCTGAGTCGTTCGTCAACTTTATGCGGATGCCTCCCCAGATGTTTGCCGAGATTGTGGCGAGAGTAGGACCCGTTTTCAGCACTTGTGTGGTCAGAATTACGAACTGGACTATCACAAAGATGTTTTCATTAGGATTAATCCATCTTGATCCTCCTTGAATCCATTTTATCCCCCCAGATCTGGTAGAAGTTCAAAATCAAACATAAAGCTGCCATGCTTGGGGTGATAAATGCTACAAAGCAAGGGGGATGCCTATTTTCAGGGGGGGTTTGTGATTTCCTAGGAAATCGCAAACCCAGGGATGTGCTATGTCCAGGGGTTTGCAATTTCCTGCTACACCGGTTTGAACCGGTTTGAACTGGTCAGGACCAGAATCTGGTCAGAACCAGTGAAAACCAGGTTGGATCGGCTTGAACCGGTGAGAACCAGGTTTGAACCGGTCTGAACCGGCAAGAACCAGCTTATTTATACTTTTTATTTATCTCACTTAGTCTTAAAATGCATGTTTCTCTGGAGAAATATCTATTTTTAATCACAGGTAATTTAATCTATATAATGCTACATAAATAAATAAATAGTGCCCCTCACCTTGTCACTAGGAGGATGCAAATTGCTTATCCTGTCACATCACACAACCACCGAAAACAATTCAGAACCGGTGAGAAGCAGGTTTGAACAGGTGTGAACCAGTCAGAACCAGCGAGAACCAGGTTTGAACCAGTTTGAACCAGGCTGGACAATCAGAACTGGGCAGAACCCGGTTTGAACCAGGTTGGACCGATTTGAACTGGTTTGAACTGCCAGTCAGAACCGGTCAGTACCGGTCAGAACCCAGTTTGAACTGGTCAGAACCGTTCAGAACCAGGTTTGAACTGGTTTGAACTGGTTTGAACCGGTGTAGAGTTGGTACCCGGAGGCTGTGTGCAAGTAGGCTGAAGGGAAATACGATGTGAAGAGAGCAAGGGAAGGACAAGCCTTCTAGCTTTATTTTTCTTGTACATAGGTTCCCTGGTAGGGTATCACACCACCCCTGTCATCCACTAGGAGAACAGCATTCCTATTCCCCATAGCAACCACTAGTCTGCCCATCACCAGTGACTGCCTGGCCACCACCAACAGTGCGCTGGCTGCTCCTCACAGCCTGATTGTATTGACCCCCCCTGCACAGGCAGATGGGCCAGGTCCTGAGTGCAACCGCACTCAACCTGCTAGCACTCACTATGTGATCCATATGAACTCAGTATATAACCCAACCTATACATATATATACATATATATATACACCTATCTGACTTCCAATCCACTGGTTAGCACACGAATAACACATTACACAATGGCACCCCCCCTGCCTTGCATCGGAATATTTTACGCTGTTTGAACCAGTCAGAACCAGTCAGAACTGGCGAGAACCAGGTTTGAACCGGTTTGAACCAGGTTGGACCTGTCAGAACCATCGAGAACCAGGTTTGAACCGGGTTCAAACGGGTTCAAACCGGTGTTTGAATGTAACCAGTCTGAACCAGTTGGAACTGGTTTGAACTGGTCTGAACGGGTTTGTAACAGTCAGAACCGGTCAGAACGAGACAGCACTGGCTAGAACCAATCAGAACCGGTTTAAACCATTTTAGACCAGTCAGAACCAGTTTGAACCGGTCAGAACCAGGTTTGAACAGGTTTGAACCAGATTGAACCAGTTTGAAGCAGATTGGACCGGTTTGAATCGATTTGAATCAGTGGTCAGAACCGGTCAGAACCATCAGAACCAGTCAAAACCGGTCAGACCCAGGTTTGAACCGGTGTGAACCAGTCAGAACCGGCGAGAACCTGGTTTGAACCAGGTTGGAGTTGTCAGAAGTGGTTTGAAACAGGTTGAACCGGTCAGAACCGGTTTTTACTGGTCAGACTCGGTCAGAACCCATCAGTACCACCGAGAACCAGCTTGGACTGGTTTTAAACTGGTTTGAACTGGTCTGAACTGATTTGAACCGGTCAGAACTGCTCTGAACCGGTCAGAACTGGTTTGAACTGGTTCGTACAAGTCAGAACCGGTCAGAACTAGTTTGAACCCATCAGAACTGGTTTGAACCATCCAGTACCGGTCAGAACCGGTTTGAACCATTTTAAACCGGTCAGAACCAGTTTGAACCGGTCAGAACCAGGTTTGAACCAGTTTCAAACTGGTTCAAACCGGTGTTTGAATGTAAACAGTCTGAACCAGTCTGAACTGGTTTGAACTGGTCTGAACGGGTTTGTACCAGTCAGAACTAGTGTGAACCCATCAGGACTGGTCAACACTGGTTTGAACCAGCCAGGACTGGTTAGAACCAATCAGTACCGGTCAGAACCGGTTGGAACCAGTTTGAACTAGTCAGAACCAGGTTTGAACCAGATTGAACCAGGTTGGACCGGTTTGAATCGGTTTGAACCGGTGGTCAGAACTGGTCAGAACCAGTCAGAACCAGTCAGACCCAGGTTTGAACCGGTGTGAACCAGTCAGAACCGGTCAGAACCGGCGAGAACCAGGTTTGAACCAGGTTGGACTGGTCAGAAGTGGTTTGAACCAGTTTGAACTGGTCTGAACCGGTTTGAACTGGTCAGAACCGGTTTAACTGGTCAGAACCGGTCAGAACCGGTCAGTACCGCTGAGAACCAGGTTGGACCGGTTTTTAAATGGTTTTAACTGGTCTGAACTGATCTGAACTCATCAGAACTGATCTGAACCAGTCAGAACTGGTTTGAACTGGTTCGTACAAGTCAGAACCAGTCAGAACCAGTTTGAACCCATCAGGACCGGTCAGAACTGGTTTGAACCAGCCAATACTGGTTAGAAGCAATCAACCAGTCAGAACCGGTTTGAACCATTTTAAACCGGTCAGTACCACTTTGAACCAGTTTGAACAGGTTTGAACTGGTGAGAACCAGTCAGAACCGGCGAGAACCATGTTGAACCGGTTTCAACCGGTTTCAACTGGTCAGAACCGGTTTGAACTGGCTTGAACTGGTTTGAACCAGTCAGAACGGGCCAGAACGGCAAAAGAAAAAAGTTTGGAAACCGAGTTATGTTTGTGACAATCGTGATTTCTGCCTGATGCTTACCCATGACAGTTGGCAATAATTTGACGATCTCAGGTCAAGCCAAGAACAGGGTGACACACATCTATTTCTGCATGCCAAACATGCTGCAGACAGCTATTCAGCCCTGATTTGTGTCACTAAAGACACTGATGTCTTCATCATTTGCTCCACACAAAGTGGAGATATCAACAGCAAATCGTCATAAGACATTGTTGTTGTCGATTTATACTGCCTATCATGGATAAGCCTGAATAGGCTTGTTTTCATCATTAGACAGTTTGTCGATAGAAAGAACGAGCCTACACTTTTACCGACCCAAAGGATTTTTTACCTCCCACACCACATAGACATGGTATGAGAGCAACTGGCCTTTGATGACGCTGTAAGTTTTACACAGCGGTGGAAATCCAAATAGGCAGAGGTGGGGACACAGGGAATCGAACCACTGACCTTCAGATTAGGAGTCCGACCTAGAAAAAAGTCAGACACTCTAACCACTCCACCACAGAGAACACCACAAATCATCAGTCAGGCTTGTCGACATCACCAAACATATATATAATAGCTGCAGCACTAGGATGAGATGTTTGTCCTACCTTATTGGGACTTCATCCATGGACTGGATTTTGTTTGTTTGTTTGTTGTTTTACGTCCTAGCAACATCTAATGTCATATCAGGAGGGGTACCAACTTTAGGGAGCACATATGAAAGATTCAATATTATTCAACAGGTCTTCTGACACTACATTCTCCTTACCAAGTTCACCAATAGAGATTCTGTATCATGATGTTTTTGCCATGATGTTAAATTTCCTTACTTTTCCACTTACCATAAAGCCAACTGTAAAGTCTGATCCGGTTAGTGCATGGATTCCAGGTAAGGCATCAGCAGTCTCAGGTTCCATGTCTTCCATCAGTTGATTGATGCTAATATAGTGTGTGTGTTTTTACCATTAACAGCAGCATCCATCTACACCTAAGGAGTTTGGGGAAGTCGGCTACAATGGTACAGAAGGAGCACAAGGATATCAGTATCATTGCACCTCACAACAAGATGCTGAGTTGAATCCTGTTCCAAGATGTTATTCATATGAAATATGATCCGTGTTTCAGCTTCATCATGTTGACAGTGGTAGTCTTGAATGTCTTGACAGCGGACCTCTCCACTAATAATAACTACATCCGCATAACAGACTCCTCCAAGAGCGAAGAAGAGGCCATGTCCAACAAGGGTTTCAGCAATTGATTGGTCACACCATTGCAGAGAGAGAAAATGGAAGAACACATTCTTGGAAGTTTGGTGATTGGAGTGCTTTTGTCCAGTCTCTTGGTCTTCTCTGATCAGGGCCAGTGATACAGTAGGTAGTATCGACATTTCCACTTTGATTGGAATGTTCCACATCTTTGATGGGTAGTGAAGCGTACCTGTCGCATATGAAGTCCATCCTCTTACACCTTTTCTCATTTAACGCTCTCAGGATTCTCTTGGCAATCTCTCCATACGTCATCAAAACAGCCAGCCACAAAGTCCAGATGCCATTGCTCAGCTATCGGTTGGCATCCTAGAAGGTCATCTCTGACATCTTTTGACACTTCTCAACTGGTCATGATGTTGTGCAGGAATTGACGAGGAGGCATTGTGAATGGAGTCATTGTATTTTCAATGGAGGTAATCAACTGGTTGAGGTCTTCATGGTCCTTCTTCACCTTATAGGGAATAAGACTTTGAGTGACATCATCCACTGATTTCAGCCCTGCTTCGTCCATACTGTTTCCCACAATTTCGCCCCTGGCAAATCTAGTTAATACCCATCTTTGCCGTGCTGATGCAGAGGGCGAAAACACTATGCTTCCTGTTTGCTGTGATGCGACATCCGCATTGATGGACATGACACATTTGGTAAGCATCTCCTTCACACCAGGATGTGTTACATCCATGTTTACCAGGCTAAGATAATAGCACACCATCCATCGTGAATAATTGGGTCAGTTGGCTACAAGGTAGACAGGAGTCATCTCTCACAATATGTGAATTAACCAGTCAACATCATTACTCCAATCCTGTTATTCTTGTCATGGCTAGTGCTAGTGATAAGTGCTTCACTGGCTTTGTTCTTCCATGAGACACAGCATACACAACATCATCAGTGACGGAATCAATCAATTGTCCTGTTTGATCACTCTTTGGCTCCTTATTTATACCTGCATATAACACTGTGATGAAATCTGTCAGAGAATTTGGCTTATTGGCTTGACCAACTTTTATTGCTTCAACAGTGTTTGGTACAGGTAAATGTACGATCTCAGATGACAGAATTTGCTTCCTGATATGAAATGTGGTCTCATTCAAACTGTTTTCATCAAAATCAGCTCTTTTCAAGGCAATGTCAGGTGAAATCAAGTGATTGTAGAGTACAATCCCTTCTTTGTTTGACCGCTTACATATTTTCAATGAACCACCAATGTCATTTATGAGTCTGTCACATAACATATTGGCTGGATAAAATGTGTCTTCTGAACCAAGAATATCAGTATACCATTTGAATAGTGACTCGAGTATTTCAGGTCCTTCAATGTCAAGCAGTGTTTGTTGAATATAGGACTTGATACAATCAATATGTAATATCTTGAGTCTCGGCCATCAGAGCCCCAGATACCACTTACTCTTCGCCAGGTGCGTTCTGACAACTGTCTGTCAGTTCCCACCTAATGCCCCTCTAAAAAAACTCATGAGGAAGAAAGGGAAGACAAGTCACGCAAGATTGACAGTGAAGAAGTTGTGATTTATTGGCATCAACTCCTGTTCACCTACCAGCGACCTATCACCCTGACTCCTTATGTACTGTCCACACAGATCCTCATTACTCTTGTTAGTCTGTAGAAGAATCAATGCCTACAGCCCATTGAACCAGAGTCCCATGGTTGTTGCACACAGCTCAGTGCCTTTGGAATAGCTGCTGCTAGTTTGTGTATAGAAAGTGGAGCCTCAGACAGAGTGTCTGGGTTCCTGGACCAGAGAAGTGCCTCCTGCTAGAGTGCCTAGCAAGGAAGAAGTCAATGCAATAATGCCTAGAGTGAGGTCTGAGTGTCAGGTGTAAGGGAATCAGGTGACTGGGCCTCCCACAGCCAGCCAATCAGACACCCTCTACAGCCTGGGGGGCGACGCCCTAATAGGGGGCAGCTGTCACTCAACCCCAGCTGCAGGTGGTGTCCATAATGTATGCAGGATGGCTGAGTGTGCCTGCCCATCGGCCTTGTGGTAACAGGTAGTTGCAAACAGTGACAATAAACATATATTAAAATTGGCCTTCCCCTCCACTTGCACTCTTACTGGTGCAAGAGGGAACATTTCACTAAACATTAACTGTCTCTTAAATATGCACATCACGTCATAATCTCGGGCACTATGTGTTATCATATTTTCCACATAGTCTCTTATGTCACACAACGAGTGGGGCACCCATTGCTTCTCTGTTACATAACCCTGGTCCCGACTCCGTCGCCCGAGAATAGTAATGCTCTTTGCCCATATATAAATCCGAACCGAAAATCCGTATATTTTTACAAATAGCTTTCTTATGGTCAGCTTGGTCACTACTAGTTTGGTCTGGATCTTTGATGCATTTGGATTTAGGTATGTAATTCTTGTGACATGACTGGTGAATCTTCAGTTCCTTAGCAATCAAATCTTGACCACTGATCTTAGCAAGGAGTTCTTGGTCATTGATGTTTTTATCATGTTCCTTACCCATGAAAACATAGGTTTAGACACCTTTTTTGTGCTAATTGGATGTTCCATTGCTGAGTTATTGCAGGAAAACCGATTTTTCATGACGGCATCTGGTAATTGCATGTTTCTCCCTTTTCCACCAATTTTAACGCCCTAGACGTTTGAAGAGAGAAAACAGTAGCATGCACAATACCACCACATAGAAACTATAATGATGTACAGACACAATATATATAAACATAAATGTTTCTGCAATGGATTGCATGACCCTTTAAAGCATATGGTTATAATTTTAAACCAAGGTTATATCATGTCATGGGGGTGATGAAAATGGGAAATACTGCGCCTAGAGCGGGACTCGAACCCACATCTCTTTGCATTCCGGGCCAGTGTGCTAACCATTACACCACCTAGGCTCCCTGATATCAATACACTCCCCACGCCTACCTGTCTATGTGGTTACTTGCCTGAGAGGTCAGTGCAGACCACTACACTCGTCCCCCTGGAATTGTAAGTCTTGTAATGCTTACAATTACATACATACAGGCAATGCACTAACACATACATACACAGGGTAGGTTCAACAACCATACAGCGCAAAGCTTGTACAGGATCCTGATCACGGCAACCAGTGTCATGGGGGTGATGAAAATGGGAAATACTGCGCCTAGAGCGGGACTCGAACCCACATCTCTTTGCATTCCGGGCCAGTGTGCTAACCATTACACCACCTAGGCTCCCTGATATCAATACACTCCCCACGCCTACCTGTCTATGTGGTTACTTGCCTGAGAGGTCAGTGCAGACCACTACACATACATAGAAACAGAGATATTAACATACACAGGATATCTGGTAATGGCAAGATGGTGTCCATCTTGAAATTCCACGATGGATATTATATCAGTCACTCTAATTTCACACTCAATGGCTGGCTTGATGCTGAAAACACATGGTTGTGAATTTAAAGCAAGGTTCTATCATGAATAGAAGCTGAGATATTAACCTAAACACAATATCTGGTAATGGTGGATGGTGGCCATCTTGAATTCCAAGATGCTTGATTACTAAGGTGCAAAATACCCCATATTTTCTATCTCTGAATATTTCCCACTTATTTTCTCTTGAAAAATCAACATTTAGAACTAATAAAAAGTCATAATACTGAAAGTATTGAAACAATCATCAAACCATATGCACTCTCTGGGTAAAATAAATGTCAGCTCTGGGACTAGTTGCATTGTGGGTCCTCCTGGCCCCCAGACAATACAGATGTCTCAGGCACAATGTGTTATCATGAATGGATGTGTTGTTGACGCGCAGATGTGTTGATGCGTTGCTAAGCAAGACAGTGCAGCAAAAGACTTTATGATTCAAGTAGGAAACCTTTCAATAAACAACTGGGACAGTGAATAATTAATGTATCGCCACGGAAACAGGTCAACACAGCATAAACGCCAATCCACCACATTATAGTTGTATCCTATTGATTGATTGATTGATTGATTGGAATCAAACCATCAAACAATTAATTGTTTTACATACCTATTTTTTTGTTCATTGCTCCATTATCATTTCATCATAAGAAAAGTGGAATTATTGATAATGATCTGTTCAAATAATGTATGATATGTTTAAATATTCTATATTTGATGAATTCATCAAATTGATTTAATGATATCATAAAATGCATTTGAAGAGATCATCAAATCCATTTGATGATCTCTCTAAGTGGCACACTGTTTAAACATATGTACAATTATAGCGAAATAGCGAATGGTAGACAAGAAGTGTGAACACTTATTTGTCTCTCATTTTTGCTTGAATGCAAGTAAATAAGCAACACAAGGAATAAGTACTAGCATGTGGTGAATAAGGGGTCAAATTTCCCTAGATCATCAGCCCATGCTTTTTCTAATCTGTTCTTGAATGAATTTATTGACTTGGCATCAATAACATTTTGTGGGAGACTGTTCCATATATTTATGATCCTGTTTGAGAAACTGTGTTGCCTTAACTTTGAAATGGCTCTGGGTTTTAGTAGTTTGAGAGTATGGCCCCGATTGCCTTCTCTTTTATTCAAGGTGAAAAATTGGTTCATATCTATTTTATCAAAACCTTTCATAATTGTAAATACTTCAATTATGTCACTTCTTTTCCTTCTGTAGAAAAGGGTAGGAAGTTTCAATTCCCTAAGCCTTTGTTCATAGGGTAAGTCCTTTATAACTGCAACTAATTTCGTTGCACGTCTCTGAACCTTTTCGATCTCCAGAATATCTTTCTGAAAAATTGGGCTCCAAATTTGTGGACAGTATTCCAAAATTGGCCTAACAAGAGACTTAAATAGAATGAGAAAATTGTTCTTGTTGAGGCGATGGAAAGTTCTTTTATTTATTCCTACTCTCTGGTTAGCATTTGAGATGATAGTCCTCATGTGTCTCTGAAAGGAGAGTTGGGAGTCGAAGGTTACGCCCAAAGTCCTTTTCATAGCTATCTTGTGGCAGGACAGTGTTCTTCATATTGTAATGGCCCACGGCCCTCCGACTCCCACACTGCCACGCACACACGGAAGAACGCCAAGATTCAATGTCAGTACGCTTCAACTTGGTTTAATGAAACAATCTGCTCTCCGCAGCGTCCACAGCCAACTGACCTGCCCCCTGACCCCATTCATATACCTGCCGAAGATGGAGGTGGCGGAGGTAGCGGTGGAGGCGGAGAGGGTGACCTGTCCGACCCCTGATTCCGCTGCAACTCAATAGCAGAGCCATCGGTCAGCGATACCAGAGACGAGGTACGTTTCCCTCTCCCCTTACCCCGGACAGCCTTACCTTGCCGCCCGGAGCTTGCAGGGCCACCTTGCACCCTCTGCCGCAGTGCCTCTCTCCTCCCAGTTACTGCACCCCAACCTCTGCCCCGAGTCCGGCAATCAACCTGTGCTGCTTGGGCAGCACAAGGGTTTCCCTACCCAAGTAGTAGTCCGGGCGCTGCTTCACCGTGAAGGACACTGCACGCTTTGACTTCAGTTCCTGTCTGGTGTAACCCTGACGTTCCGCTGGAATTTTCAATGCGTCAAAAAGCATTAGCAAATGCACATTGTACCATTTCAGCGGAGTCCTGGGACGACACTCTGGCTCGCCCCAGCCCTCATCGTCGGAGACCTCATAGTCCCCGTTGTTATCATAGGGCTGCAGAATCTGGCGGAACCCCTTTTGCCAAATCGCGCAGTCCTGTATTCTACGCGGCTCGTCATGAGGATCATGCCACAGTCGCGACAGGCTATTCTCCATCAAGCCCGCCACGTTCCCCGAAAGGAACCGCGCAAGCTTGACAGGACCACCTCTTCGCGACCTGACTATCCACTCAGACGATGGCAAAGGGTTGTCAGCGATCTGGAAACCGAGCTCCACACCGTAGGACCCGCTCACTTGCCAACACGCAAGCATGTAGGCGACACGCCCCATCGTACGGTCAGCCTGCCCCCCCAACTCCAATGGTTGTCCTGCGGGAACAACTTTGGAACCGGAAGCGGCCGACCCCGACGAATGCGCAGCCCGAGGGCTGATCGCGGTGGGAGCCACATCTACAGGCACAGGCACAGACGAACCATCGCTATTGCGATAGCGATAGTCGAATGAGTCGTACGACACCTTGGGCGGTAGCAAAGCCACCTCCCTACCAGGCCAAGGACCAGTGTCATGCAGTACAGATGCTTTAGCATTCTGCACTGCAGTCCTCACCTGCACCTCCGTCAAGGCACCAGACGCTCGAGAAGGGGCAGGAGGCAATGAGAGCTCTCCGCCCACAACCGGTTTCGACACGACCGGGTCTACGTCCATCGGACCCCCAGAGCCTCCCCCTGCTGTCTGTCCACTGTCATGAGGTGCCAGAGCTTGCTTCCCGAAGGTGCAAGCCCCTACATCCCCAGAGCTCACGGACGTATACGCAGGAGGTCGGTCAACAACTGCAACTGGTGGCGCCACCTGGCATGAACCAGGCGAACAACTGCCAAGAGACTGAGCCATCCTCCCTTCAGCTGGGCTAAGGGAGAACCGATCCGTACGGGATGAACATGCTGACCCGACCGTCGTCGCCTGAGCGGCCTGCCATGCCCGGAAGCGTGACAGCTCGTAAGAGCTAACCATGGTCCGTGATGCACCGACCATGGAGGACTCGCGCTGAAGGGCCTCCGACACCTCGGGAGAACGTAACGACAGGCTGGCAACTCCAGGAGGAGACACCAACCCGACCGCCGTAACTCTCTGAGGGCCTCTGGCAACCGACAACACGGGCGACAGTAGCAGACTACACAGCTGTAGAGAAGCTACAAAAGCGACATCCCCACTGCCTAATGGCCTAATGGTACCTATGCATGATAGGCCCGCACTGTCGCCACCCTCAACATCTGCAAAGAGAATATTGAGAGAAGGAGAAACTGCAGCACCCCGCCAATGGGGTGCTGGGCGTAGAAATAGTATCGTCGGCCATGTTGAAAACAGGACGAACTGCCGAGGCAGCTCAGTCGTATTCCCTCCACGACGGACGATCGCCGTACATGCTGTGTACAGTATGTGCGCCAGAATGCACAGACCAACACAGACACGGCCGGCCTTGCGATACTCTTAAATGTACAGCCAAGACCAAACACAAGAAGTATGCGAAGATGGGATAATTGTCAACGCAGAACAAAAACACCCACCTCGTCTGCTGGCAGCCGGTAGAGTGACTGGCCCCACATGTCCTTACTCGCAGAACCACAGAGTCCAGTCGGCGTACTAACTAGAGAGCGCTTACCTCACTCGCGAAACACCAGGTGTGCCACCGGTACGACTAGCGTGACCTAGTTGGGGAACCCCACCAAGCCACCCAACGAGGACATCCCCCGCCCCACACAGTACCGCTGACGTCACCGCACCACGTGGGCACGGAAAATCCCCAACCGCACCATATAAGGGTGACCTAGTTAGCCATGACCGCCAACCAGTGCGCAATACCGGGCCACCCCCGGCGACAGATCCCCATCCCCACGCAATACCCACCAACAACAACACGTACCCGGTCCTTCCCCACCACTCTTAAATAACTGCGTAACAAAGTCAACTGAACATATATACTGTGTAACTTGTTATGTGACAGGGATCGGAGTAACTTATGTACGACCAACCCCTGGAGACCCGACAACACCATGGTGGAGTAGCCCAATACCTGCTACTCTACCCACATCAGTTATCTGTGCCGTAACACTAACCGCTCAGATCGCCGCACAGGCGGTGCATCCGAGCTCACGTCAGGCCCCTGTCTAACTGGTACAGAGTCACTGTCACTACCCGAGCTGCTGCGTACGGCAACAACACTATCGGTATCAGACACCGATCTAGAACGACGCCGACGTTTATTTCTCCACTTGTTAGGTCTATGGCGCTTAGGCCGCTTAGCCTCTTCCACAGTAACTGGAGGCCCAGGCACTCTCTTCCGACTGGACGCATCTATAGTGCCAGCCTCCACCGTTGCAGGTGCAGGCCCATCTCCTACATGAGCATCCAACCAGGAGGATGGCCCAGCATTTCTAGACATCTGCTCGGTGTAAAGCTTAAGACGTCTAACGTTGGATTTACGGTATTTTCCATCCTTGCCCTTCATAATTCACAACACGACGAGGCAAGCACAGTGGACAACGGCTTTATTATGTCAAAGCTGACAAAGGAGTCCAGTTATTATATAATTGATTCTCTAGACGAATGAGACAATCGCCTCGGTTTATGTGTAAATACCAGTGCAACAGCAACTTCTTACTTGGTCTATGCATTAAGACAGCAATAACTAGCATCTAAGTCTATATATATTATTTATTTCAATCTTCATTCTACTGATACGTGTGTATGTAGCCTGGATACCAGCTTATAGCTACGTCATGACATAGTTATTTTTGGCCACCGACACATACATCGTCATGTTCTGAATTATTTATGTTACGTCATAACATACACAATAACTGTGGTGTCAGAGACAACTTCTCTTATAGTAAAGGGACCATCCCAGTTCTTTGCGAGCTTGACCCGAGCTAGCGGTGCATGATACCGCACTACCCGATCTCCCACCTTGAACTGACGCCATGCAGCAGGCAGACCCATAGTCAGATTTTTTATGAACCACTGCCCGACCCAAAGCATCGCGAACTGCACTATACGCGTGGTAAAAGCAATGCTCCAACCATCTTACAAACACGATCTCACAAGGCTGGTCTACTTGACGATTCACTACCCCAAACTGCAGATCAGCTGCCAGTCGGAGTTCCTCACCAAATAGTAACTTGTTAGGAGTCACACCCATAGATGCATGCTCCGTACAGTTATATGCGTGTGCCACAAACTTGACCTGCAAATCCCAATCATCTTGAAAGTCATTCACAGTACAAGCCACCACAGAGATTAGCGTCTTATTAAAGCACTCCACCATACCATCCGATTGTGGACAATACGGGTTTGTACGTGTTTTTTTAATGCCCAACAAGCGCAACATGGACTGAAACAGTCTGGACTCAAATTCCCGTCCCTGATCCGAATGGATCCGCATTGGGGCACCGAATATTAATACCCAAGTATCCACCAATGCCTGCGCTGCAGTGGGTGCAGTGTGATCTTTTAAGGGGTACACTTGCACATACTTAGTGTAATAGTCTTGGACTACCATCATCACCACATTTCCCCTAGACGTCATCTTAAACCTGGACACAAAGTCACACGCTAGACGGCGCCACCGATGCCCACATAATTCCTGAGTCACCGGTAGCTTAGCAATCCCATCACCCGGCTTCACCACCTGACATTTATGGCAAGTACGAACCCACCGTCTGATATCTGAAGTCATGCCAGGCCAGACCTTTGTGTCATCCGCAAATATTTTTAGGTTTGATGAGACACTGCCTGGCAGGTCATTTATAAATATTATAAATAATATTGGTCCCAGCAAACTTCCCTGAGGTATTCCTGACATTCTTACAGGAAGATTTTTTATAACCTACGACTACCTTTTGCTTTCTCTCAGAAGAAGTCCTGTATCCATTGGGAAATTGATCCGGATATTCCCAGAGCTTTGATTTTGTTTAATAGTCTTTTGTGGGGCACACTATCAAAGGCTTTGGAGAAGTCCAGATAGATGGTGTCCCATGCCAAGCCATGATCCAGCCAGTCAGTCCAAATTTCTATCACTTCTAGTAGTTATGTCAGGCAAGATTTGCCTCCAGTGAATCCGTGTTGGTCTGGAGATATCAATCCTAGGTTTTCAAAGTGTTCTACGACTCGATCTCGGATTATTCTTTCTAGCATTTTACAGCATAGGAAGGTTAAACTCACGGGTCTATAATTTGATGCCAGGCGTTTTGGTCCCTTTTTATGAAGGGGTTGACATCAGCATCTTTTCATTGTTTGGGTATTTTCCTTTCAAATAGGCTTTTACGGAATAGAGATGTCAAAATAGGTCCAATTTGCTCAGAACACTCTTTGATGATTTTTGCATGGATCCCATCTGGCCCAGGTGCCTTGGAGACATTTAGTTTTTGAATTAATTTGTCTACTTTACCGTCTGTTATATCATCGTCACTGATGAATTCTGTGACTCCTGAATCTGGAGAGGGTGGGATATTATCTGTATTTTCATTGGTAAACACACTGACGAAGAACATTGAGTAGTTCAGCTTTGCCTTCATCGTCTACGATTAGTTCGTCATCACTATTGGCTAGAGCTGGTATGCCATTGCCATTTATTTATTTATTTGAAGCATAACTCCAGAAATGTTTTGGGTTATTTTTAATGTCTTGGACAATTTTGTCCTCAAAAGTCTCTTTGTGTCCACTGACAATGTCATTTGCGGCATTCCTAGCGATAGTGTACTTTTCCCAATTTTCCAATGTCTTATTATTGAAGTAGACATTCCATGCTTTGTTTTTCAATTTTCTGGTAGTGGTAATATCCCTGGAGTACCAAGGGATATTACCACTATCCTTTTGATAGCACCTGATAACACATTTTGAAACAGGTCCCAGCACTCTTGCACATTTTTTCCCTTAAATTTATTTAGCAAGTATTTGATCATCTCTTTAAATCGATTTAATGATATGATGAAAGAGACTGTATTTGAACATATATTGAAATGGATTTGATCATATGGTGAAATTGATTTAAACATATCATTAAATACTTCTGAAAATAACAAAACCTGATGCTCCCTATTACTAGAAGTATTTGAATAAATAAGAGGTAACGGTAGGGAGAGAGGAAAGGGGGGAGGGTGAGAAGGAAGAGGGGGAGAGGGGGGAAAGGACGGGGGTGAAGGGGGAGTGAGGGGGGGGGGGAGATACGGAAGAGTGGGCGATACGGGAGAGTGGGGGATAGGGGAGAGTGGGGGATAGGGGAGAGTGGGGAGAGGGGAGGGGGATGGGGGAGCGGGAGGAAGGGGACGGAAAGGGAGAGGGGGATAGGGACGCGGAGGGGATGGGGGAGGGAGGGGCAGAGAGAGGGGGATGGGGGATAGGGACACGGAGGGGAGAGAGAGGGGGAGGGAGAGAGGGGGAGCGGAGAGAAAGAGAGGGGGAGGAGGAGAGAGGGACTGAGTAGCCAGAGGCGGAGTAGTGAGGTATATATATATATAGTATAGTTATACGAATCTTACCTGGGTACAGATGATGGATAACTCTTGTTTTTCCGAGGTACAAGCCTCGGGTGATCGTGGACTAGGGAGAAGGAAGCAACATCCGGGTTCAGCAATCTTCACCTAATTATTCAGGATAAAAATGAGCTTAAATGATGGAAATCTGATGTTCTCGTTTTGGCACAAGCGACAGTGATGATCGTGGCAGGGTGTGGCGGGTGGGCCCTAGTCCACGATCACCCGAGGCTTGTACCTCGGAAAAACAAGAGTTATCCATCATCTGTACCCAGGTACGATTCGTATAACTATACTATTTTACCTCGGTACAACGCCTCGGCTAATCGAGGCCGAGGGAGACCTTCACGTAGCCTCATTTTTATCCCCAATTATCTGATGAACATGTATGTATCAGTAGTAAAACAAAGTTTGTACATCTCACCGGTTCTTGTTAGTTGGTGAGTAGGCGGGTTGCCACCCCGCTTGGTTTCTCTAGCCGTTTGTTGTAATGTTTGGCAAACGACTTGGCCGTCTTCCAGCCGGCGTGGGTTAGGATTCTGCGAACCGAGATTCCTAACTTCCTCGCTTTGGACACCATAGCACCCCTTGTGGAATGCGAAGCATAGCGTTCCGTATCAATGCCAGCCAACTTGAGTATTATAATAGTCCATCTGGCTAGTGTGTCACGTGAAATGGCTTTATGTGGCTTGATAAAACTCACTAAGAGTTGTTTGGAACTCCGTATTCCCTTTGTCTTGGATATGTATGTTCTAATGGCTGAAACTACACAAAGCTTCTTATCCTTTGGGAAGCTATCTAAATGAATAGACGAGAGAGAATCTCCTGTCCTGTTAGATTTTAACAGAACGTTTAAATCAAACATGGCCTCTTTTTTGTCAATGTCAAGGCCTTGCAAAGAAAGGGCTACAATAGTTTGTCCTCTATGTCCTGTAACTAGCAACAATAATACTGCTAATTTATAGCCTAACTTTTGGACCGTGAGCCATTTATTCTCCGGCCAGGATTGGAAAAGTTTAAACACCGTTGAAACATCCCAAAACCGACTATATTTCGGCTTTGGGGGGTTCCTTTCATAGATCCCTCTCATGATCCAATGAATTACTTCATGTTTGCCAATGGTTTGTCCTTCGATTCTTGGCACAATGATGGAGAGTGCGCAGTGCGCTGCATTTATAGCCCCATATCCCAGCCCATCATCCTCCAACATGCGGAGGAAACGGCCTACTTGAGCGACCTTGGGGGCCATTGGTTTAACCTTATATATTAAACAATGTACTCCCCATTTCCTAAGGTAAGTCGTATACATTTTTACAGTTCCTGGTCTCCAGGCATGTGAAATCAACCTTTCTTGGGTGATTTTATCTAGGCCGTATTTTTGTAAATACGCCCTTAGAAAAGGAATGCCAGTAGGGGGGTTGTTGACACGTCCCCTTGTGTCGTCACTTTTCCTTGATGTTGTAGGTTTTCCTGCCCTCTTGGGAATTTTAAAACCTTCTTTGCTTCCCATTCGACTATGGCCCACCAGGGCTGAGTGTTCCAGTCTGGTACTATCAATACCGCATGGGTCTTGTCTAGCCTGATCTTTCTGGCTACTCTGCTGACCAAGCTGAATGGTGGAAAAATATAATAAAATGCGTTATTCCAAGTGAGGGAAAAAGCATCCACTCGCCACGCATGTGGTTCTGGGTGCCAGAATACATATTTATCAAGTTTTTTGTTTTTACGTGAGGCAAAAAGGTCTATGTCTGGCAAGCCCCATTCCTGACAAATGGCTAGAAATATGTTCGGGCTGAGGGACCATTCTAAATGGTCATGAAAATGGCGACTTTTGTTGTCGGCCAACGTATTTAGTTTACCTGGGATGTCAGCTACTGTAATCCAAACATGTTGTTTTTCTGCCCAATCCCAAATGAGTTTTGCTATCTCGTTGCAAGCTGTGGACTTTGTCCCACCCATGTTACGGATGTATGCCATTGCGGTAGTATTATCAGTTAAAACTTGGACGGTAAGTTTATCTATTTTTACTAAGCTTGTAAGTCCTAAGTAGATGGCTCTTAATTCTAGGACGTTTATATGATCTTCTATTTCGTTATCTAACCAGCGGCCCCCAGTAGCTTCATTTCCTCTGTGGGCACCCCACCCCTCTAGTGACGCATCAGTTGTAACTTGTGTTGGGCTCTTCCATACGGATGGGATTATGGGAATTAAATAAATGTTCCATCCACCATTGGATGTTATCATGTCCTGCTTTGGAGATGGTCATTTGGCATTCGAAATTTCCCTTAGCTTTATTGAGCGCGATATTTTTATCTATTTCGAGGGATTTAATATGTGCTTTCCCGTATAATACGGCTGGCGCATAAGCCACCATTAGGCCAATGAGTACTGCGACTTGCCTTATTTTTGGTCGTTTTATGTTTAAAAGGTCAGAGGCTGTAGTACTAAATTTTTCAATCTTGTCTGATGTTAGGGAGATTGTCATTTCTTTTGTATTAATAAAGAAACCCAAGAATTTTAATAGGAATGTTGGTTGTAGAACCGATTTGGTTGCATGAATGAAAAACCCCAAGTGGGTTAATGTATCACATAAGTCATTTATGGCTAAAAAGCAATCGTTCTTTGTGCGTGCCACAATAAACGAGTCATCAATATATGGAAACATGACATGGCCTTTCTTGGCCATTTCCGCAAATACTGGTTTAAGTAGCTTTGTAAATAAACGTGGAGCACAGGCGAGGCCATTTGGCAAGCATGTAAATTGGTACAATTGGCCTTGCCACAAAAATCGAAGAAATTTTCGATGGGCCTCATAAATCGGTATGGTATAGTAAGCGTCTTTGAGGTCTACGCTTGCGAGCCACGAGCCTTGGCTTACTAGGTCACGGGCTGTTTCTAACGAAAACATTTTGAAGTGCTTATATTCGACTAAAGTATTTAGAATAGTTAAGTCAAGGATCATTCTAATGTCGCCATTAGGTTTGGGCCTTGAGAAGATATTTGAGATATATTCTCCTTCTGTATGTTGGACGGTAGTAATGATACCTTTTGATTGAAATTTGTTTACTTCTATGTCTAACGCTAGTTTTTCGTGTTGCGTTAAGCGGTAGGGGAAAGGGACTTTATGTTGTAAAGGCGTTTGTGTAAAAGGAATGAAAACTCCTCTAACAATATCGAGAACTGACTGATCATGAGTCAGTTGTTCCCAGTCCATAATGTGATTAGAGACATTGCCAGCACAAAAGGGGCTTACACAGGGTTGCTCCTCAGGCTCTACTTGTTGCCTGGTTTGGGGAACTGCTTCTGGGGAGGGTTGTCTCTCCTGAAGGGGCGGTTGCCGTCGTTCCAGCCGTACTGGTTCCTCTGGCCGCGTCCCCTTGGTTGATAGCCGTAGTTGCGGCTGCCGAAGCGGTTGGTCGACTGGCCGGTCCGCCGTCCTCGAAAATCCGATCTGGATTTCTTAAACTTAGCGACATTGGAATCCTTCTTCCCGTCCAGGTGTTTGGATTGCTTCGCTTGAGTTTCTACCTGTTTGAACAGGTATTGTAGCTGCCCTCCAAACATTTTGCTGTGGTCAAGCGGCTTGCCTTTGATGGGTTTAGGCGCCAAGAAAAGAGTAAACTCTTTCCCGTCGTTGTCGACGACCTTTTTGGAGCGGGCAACTTGTTTGCCAGCGTCGGTGGTAACGGATTTGAACACATTTTCGAAACGCCTGTACGACAAGAAATTGCTCGTCGCAGTTAACGACGCGATAGCCGCGTTCATGTCTTTAGTAACCGTGGTGAACTTATTCCCGGTCATCATTCGGTTGGCCACCGGCATGATTGCCGCGAGTGCCACCAAGACTCCTTTATGTACGGTATGGAGACAGGTCTCAAACTTTTTCCTGTCCTCGCTCATTGTCACGTCCTCGTCCATCTCTTTGATGGTGGCCTCGGGAATCCCTTTGATGCCCGTATATTCCTCCGCGAGCTTTGTCAGAGTCTCTGCGGGTTTGAAGGTGTCAAAGTGACCTCTGACATTCTTTCTCAGGAGCGTGCAGGTGTTGATTCGCCGCTTCTTGACCGTCCTGATTTTCCTTGCCACCTTTACAGTGATGTTGGCAAAGGTACCGGGATGTGGGTCATCCGACTCTGACTCCGTGGTAGTCGAATGACCAGAGGAGTCAGAGGAAGAAGACTTCGACTTCTTCTTCTTTGATTTGGACTTTTTCTTTGTCCTTTTTACCTTCCGGACCTTGTTCCTGGCCTTGTAGTACTCATCTCCGCCAGACGAGTACTTTTTGGGGTGCTTTCGTTTGCGCCCCAAGGCCACCTCCGAGTCGGTAGTAGGCTGGTCCGACAGATCCTCCCACTCCGATAGTTCGGATTGGGAGGCATCTGCTTTTGTTGACGTTTTGGGTGTAGGGAGCAGCTGTTGCAGCTGCTCTCGTATGAGCTTGACCATCTGCTCGTTGGCCGCTAGCTGCGAGGGTCCCGGCTCAGGGGAACGATCACGTGACCCGGCTGACTGGCGCCCCGACGCCGCGTCCCCCTCACTGAGGGTATGAGGTGCACCCTTGTCACCCCGCTTCGTGGCCATCCTGAAGGGTCTGAAAACAACCAAAAGGCGTTTTAAACCCACAACCCAAGTAAACTGAACCAGTGGAACAGTACTATGAGGCCAGGTGGTCTTACAGGGGTAATAAAACTGTATTTACACCAGTTATTAACCCAGGCGTGAGTAAGCTAAAGCATCGGAGGTATAAACGGTCGCAAGCGAGCCGATACCAACGCGGGGCGGGACCAGTGTAGGTCGCGCCCACACTCTCTGTACCATAGACTTCTCCCACCTGTGGCTACGACGCCAACAAGTTGGAGAAAATATTATGATACTCGGAGGTACGCCTTAGAAAAAACTATCATAACGACGAAATGGCTCCAGCCAACATGTCTCTCCGTTAGGCAACGGGCGGCAATAACTATCTAAGCGACGAAATGACTCCAGTCAACGTGTCTCTCCGTTCGGCAACGGGCGGCAAAAATAAAATGGATGCCTCAATCTACAGCACCGGCTAAACACCACGCTTGAGATTATTACTTATTAGCAAATAAGAACTCAACAACAAGTCTATGAGCGTGTGCTATATGTATTCATAAACAATCTTGTCAGTTTATGTTCCGGTACTTACAGTAGAAAGAGTAGTAATCCGTGTGAAAACTGCTGAGCTGCTCGTAACGTTCCTCCAGTTATGAGCGGATATGCTAATTGCTGAACCCGGATGTTGCTTCCTTCTCCCTCGGCCTCGATTAGCCGAGGCGTTGTACCGAGGTAAAATATTATATATATATATATATATATATATATATATATATATATATATATATATATACACACACATACACACACACATCTCATCGCCTTGGTTGTTTGGTAAAGACATTTGATGTTCATGTCCATTATAATTTTCAGTCCATTATAATTTTCGCGTCCATTATAATTTTCGCAACTTCAATTTTGTTGTTCAGTGGCATGCAGACAGGTGATAATAGAGTAAGTCGTAATTCAATCCACGCGGTGCATTGTGGCTTTGGTTGGTTACCTTAAAATGCTTATTTATGGATAGCTTTCTCTTAAATATATGTATTACCTTATTATGTTGACTGAGGCGACCCATGCTGGCAGACTGAAGAATTGATGACGTCCAGATTGAAAGAGCGCAAACTGTTAGCCTGCATGGTTCCGCTCGATGTGTGTGTGAAGCGCCTTGAATAAGTAATCCGTCCTCAAAGATCGATATTGACACTGGAAATTCGGCAGCAACATTTGAACAGTGGCCATGCGGCTAAAGATAAGATTCCATATACGCGGTATGCGGTATGCGGCATCCGAATGCGGCCTGCAGCATAGATACCGATGCGATTGTTGGTCTTGCTTTCTAAAAATTTGTGAAGGAAAGTCAATGTTCCTGTTGTTTTCTATGGCAAATGTGGAAGCATTCGCATTCACATTCGTCGCCGTGAATATGCATGGCCCAGGCTCCCGACACGGCGTAAAAAGCTAAGATTCCATATACGCGGTATGCGGTATGCGAATGCGAATGCGGAAAAAAATCGAAAAGCATGTAACGGCATAGTAGTGCTTCCATACATCCGAATGCAATGCGAATGCGAATGCGGCAAATGGATCGACCCATGGACCGATCGGTGCGAATGCGAATGCGAATACTGCTGCGTTTGCCATAGAAAACAATAGTAACTTTGACTTTCCTTCACAAATTTGGAGCAAAAAACTCCAAAAATGGGATGGGTATTTATTTTTTATTTTTTGGTTTGTTTAGCAACCCCAAAACACAAAAAGAAGACATCGACTATTGGAGGTCGGCATGGGTATCTATGCCGCATACTGCATGCCGCATACCGCATATCCCGTATATGGGATCTTAGCTTAAAGCAACACACGATCAATCAATAAATCGCATTCACATTCGCACCGATCAGTCCATTGGTCGATTCGCTTGCAGCATCCGCATTCGCATTCGCATTCGCATTCGCATTCGCAACCGCATTTGGACATATGGAAGCACTAGGGACTGTGCATTTACATGCTTTTCCATTGTTTGCCGCATTCGCTTTTGCATTCGCATACCGCATACCGCATATATGGAAATAAGATTCAATATATGTGGTATGCGGCATGCAAACGCAATAACAAATGGATAAGCATGTAAACGCACGGAACATGGTGCTTCCATATGTCCAGATGCGAATGCGGCAAAGTGGATCCTTCAATCTGACCGATCGGGACCAGACGGGATGGCCGAATGAGTTAGAGCGTGTGTTGGTAGATCGTGGGGTCGTGGGTTCGAACCCTGGTCGAGTCAAACCAATGACTTAACAATTCATGATTGTCGCTTCCTAGCCAGCCGCTCGGCATTAATAGAATAACGGCAAGGACTGGTTGGCTCAGTGTCAGGATAATGTGACTGAGTGGGATATCAGGGCATGTTTCTGGCGGCCAGGTCTTCCAGTGGCGCAGCACTATAAAGTCGCCATGAGTGCGCGCTGTCACAAGTCGGTACCTGTCCTGATATGACCTTAGATGTTGCTAGGACGTAAAACAACAACACACAAACTGACCGATCGGAGCGAATGCACATGGCATGCCGCATACCGTATGTATCACTATATGGAATCTTAGCATTACTGACAATTGGCTATTCGCATGGCAGCCATGCAGCTCACTGATGATTGGCTATTCGCACAGCGGCTGTGCGGCTAACTGATGATTGGCTATTCGCATGGTGGCCATGCAGCTAACTGATGATTGGCTATTTGCACAGTGACCATGCGGCTAACTGATGATTGACTATTCACATGGTAGCCATGCAGCTCACTGATGATTGGCTATTCACACAGCGGTTGTGTGGCTAACTGATGATTGGCTATTCTCATGGTGGCCATGCAGCTAACTGATGATTGGTTATTTGCACAGTGACCATGGGGTAGGGTTGGATAGCCCAATAGGTAAGATGAAGGGGGTAGGGTTGGATAGCCTGATAGGTAAGATGAAGGGAGTGGGCAGGGTTGGATAGCCTGATAGGTAAGATGAAGAGAGTGGGTAGGGTTAGATAACGTGATAGGTAAGATGAAGGGTTGATTGATTGCTTGGTGGTTGCTTTACGCCGGCGAGAAATGTTTGTTTTTTGTTCAAACCATCGCTTTTACGTGTAAAAGCAGACAATCAATCTTTCCCGTCGGCAGACTGCCGCAGCAGCTACCCGGCTTTGGTCTTTCGAACCATCAGTGTATATGGAGAGGTGGTCTGCAAACTGGCCTTGAATCTCTGCATGCAGTCCTTGGTACTCGAGTGGATGTGTCCCAGACTTCCTCAGTTCTGTGAGTCGGAGGATAACCGATGGCTTTCTCAACGACCACGGGGGATGTTCTGGGACTTTGGCATCCTCCAACACGTCCAAATCCATGCCCAAGGCCTCCAAATGAGGTTTCATTCAGAGCCTCAGTGGCCGGATGTAATTTGGCATGGCTTCATACCTGGATTCGTCATGTTGCTCGAATAGACAATTGTGTGCAGGATTCAATGCATTAGTTTTTATCTTGACTACATATTGTATGGCCAGTTTGATTCTCCTGTTGTTAAGTGATGGTTCATTGGCTTTAACGTAAAGGCTCTGAACCGGTGAGGTGCAGAAGGCCCCAAGGCCCAGGCGCAATCCCTGGTGGTGGATCGTGTGTAGCAGCCCAATATATGATTTCCTTGCGGAACCGTATACTATGCTGCCGTAATCCACTCGTGACCGAACCAAGGTTCTGTACACGGAGAGCAGAACATCTCTGTCCGCTCCCCACTCTGAGCTGGACAGCACCCTCAGAATATCCAGCGCTTTCAGGCATCTTGTTTTCAGGTACTTTATATGTGGCCCAAAAGACAGTTTTGCGTCGATAATGAGGCCCAGACTTTAATGGGATCCCCATCCAGGGTCAGCTCCGGTTCCGCATGCATTCTACGCAGCAGGCAAAAGTGCATGCAGACTGTTTTGGTCTTGGAAAATTTGAAACTGTTCAGAACTGACCATCGATGGATCCCATTTATGCTTGGTTGTAGCTGTCTCTCTATGACATTCATGTTAGCACCGCTGTAATATAAAACAACGCCATCCACGAAAAGACTACAGGAGACCCCCCGCTTTACAGCAGCAGCAATACCATTGACCTTGACCCCGAAAAGGGTCACAGCCAGTATGCTGCCTTGAGGTACTCCTAGTTCCTGTGAGTGTAGGCTAGAATAGGTAGTCTTGACACGGACGCTGAAATGCCTGAAGGCTAGAAAGTTCCTGATGAAAATTGGCAAGTGGCCACGAAGGCCAATCGCATGAAGATCCTCCATGATGCCATGCTGCCACGTTGTGTCATAGGCTTTTTCGAGGTCGAAAAAGACAGCCACAACATGCTCCTTCTTAAGGAAAGCATCTCTTATGAAGGTCTCCATGCGCACCAAATGGTCGAGGGTGCTGCGGCCCCGTCTGAAGCCACATTGAAGGTTGGACAGGTGGTGTCCTGACTCCAGTAGCCAGACGAGGCGGTTGTTTACCATGCGCTCCATGGTTTTACAGATGCAGCTTGTGAGGGCTATGGGAAGATAGTTGTGGGCTTCACTCTGGTCTTTACCAGGTTTGGGAATCGGTATTACTGTCGCCTCCCGCCAAGAGGCGTGGACGACACCCGACTCCCAGATGTTGTTGAAGAGTTGAAGCAACAGTCTCAGTGCATGTTCAGGGAGATGTTTAAAAAATTGATAATGAATTCCATCAGGTCCAACTGCTGTGTCATGCGAGCTTTCCAAAGAACACTTCAACTCACCCATACTGAATGAGGAGTTGTAGTGCTCCTCGCCATCGGAAGAAAAGTCCAAGAGCTTTTGCTCTTGGCGTTCGTTGACGGCCCGAAAGCCCGGGAGGCAGTTTGCCAAAGACAAGTTTCCTGCAAAGGTGCGAGCCAATTCTTCACTTATTTCGTCGAGTGATGTGAGAATGGTGCCCTTGTGTTTCAAGTGCTGGACTACAGAAGAATCACCTGAAGGCATCGATGTCACTGATGTCTGGAGTGAACTCCTCGCGACATAGGGTCTGGAAGGTGGGCCAGTCGGCTTTACAAAGCCGCCAGCTCCTCTCTCGCTCTATGGGAGATGCCCCCCCGCAATTAAGAATAATTGGGAAGTGGTCGCTCCCGCAGAAGTCATCCCAGACCCTCCACGAAAAGTCCAGCGCCAGTTCTGGTTCTACAATGCTGAGATCGATGGCGGAGTATGTTCCGTAGCCGGGATGCAAATATGTGTATGAACCATCGTTCAATACACACAGACCATGAGCGGCCACAAGATCCCCAATTCTCTTGCCCTTAGCGTTTCTATTGTCCCTATTTGGGGGGTTTTGAGTATCCATATTGAATTGTTTTGGGTTCATCATCCTCGCTCCTCACCCACCACAGAGCCCTCAAAATTGGGGTGTGTAGCACAAGATGAAGGGAGTCGGTAGGGTTGGATAACCTGATAGGTAAGATGAAGAGAGTGGGGAGGGTTGGATAGCCTGATAGGTAAGATGAAGGGGGTAGGGTTGGATAGTCTGATGGGTAAGATGAAGGGAGTGGGTAGGGTTGGATAGTCTGATAGGTAAGATGAAGGGAGTGGGTACGGTTGGATAGTCTGATAGGTAAGATGAAGGGAGTGGGTAGGGTTGGATAGTCTGATAGATAAGATGAAGGGAGTGGGTAGGGTTGGATAGTCTGATGGGTAAGATGAAGGGAGTGGGTAGGGTTGGATAGTCTGATAGGTAAGATGAAGGGAGTGGATACGGTTGGATAGTCTGATAGGTAAGATGAAGGGGGTGGGTAGGGTTGGATAAAGTGATAGGTAAGATGAAGGGAGTGGGTATGGTTGGATAGTCTGATAGGTAAGATGAAGGGAGTGGGTAGGGTTGGATAGTCTGATAGGTAAGATGAAGGGAGTGGGTAGGGTTGGATAGCCTGATAGGTAAGATGAAGGGAGTGGGTACGGTTGGATAGTCTGATAGGTAAGATGAAGGGGGTGGGTAGGGTTGGATAGTCTGATAGGTAAGATGAAGGGAGTGGGTAGGGTTGGATAGTCTGATAGGTAAGATGAAGGGAGTGGGTACGGTTGGATAGTCTGATAGGTAAGATGAAGGGGGTGGGTAGGGTTGGATAAAGTGATAGGTAAGAGGAAGGGAGTGGGTATGGTTGGATAGTCTGATAGGTAAGATGAAGGGAGTGGGTACGGTTGGATAGTCTGATAGGTAAGATGAAGGGGGTGGGTAGGGTTGGATAAAGTGATAGGTAAGATGAAGGGAGTGGGTATGGTTGGATAGTCTGATAGGTAAGATGAAGGGAGTGGGTACGGTTGGATAGTCTGATAGGTAAGATGAAGGGGGTGGGTAGGGTTGGATAAAGTGATAGGTAAGAGGAAGGGAGTGGGTATGGTTGGATAGTCTGATACGTAAGATGACGGGAGTGGGTATGGTTGGATAGCCTGATGGGTAAGATGAAGGGAGTGGGTAGGGTTGGATAGTCTGATAGGTAAGATGAAGGGAGTAGGGTTGGATCGTCTGATAGGTAAGATGAAGGGAGTGGGTAGGGTTGGATAGCCTGATAGGTAAGATGAAGGGAGTGGATATGGTTGGGTAGCCTGATAGGTAAGAGGAAGGGAGTGGGTATGGTTGGATAGTCTGATACGTAAGATGAAGGGAGTGGGTATGGTTGGATAGCCTGATGGGTAAGATGAAGGGAGTGGGTAGGGTTGGATAGTCTGATAGGTAAGATGAAGGGAGTAGGGTTGGATCGTCTGATAGGTAAGATGAAGGGAGTGGGTAGGGTTGGATAGCCTGATAGGTAAGATGAAGGGAGTGGATATGGTTGGGTAGCCTGATAGGTAAGAGGAAGGGAGTGGGTATGGTTGGATAGTCTGATACGTAAGATGAAGGGAGTGGGTATGGTTGGATAGCCTGATGGGTAAGATGAAGGGAGTGGGTAGGGTTGGATAGTCTGATAGGTAAGATGAAGGGAGTAGGGTTGGATCGTCTGATAGGTAAGATGAAGGGAGTGGGTAGGGTTGGATAGCCTGATAGGTAAGATGAAGGGAGTGGGTAGGGTTGGATAGTCTGATAGGTAAGATGAAGGGAGTAGGGTTGGATAGCCTGATAGGTAAGATGAAGGGAGTGGGTAGGGTTGGATAGTCTGATAGGTAAGATGAAGGGGGTAGGGTTGGATAGCCTGATAGGTAAGATGAAGGGGGTGGGTAGGGTTGGATAGTATGATAGGTAAGATGAAGGGGGTAGGGTTTGATAGTCTGATAGGTAAGATGAAGGGAGTGGGAAGGGTTGGATAGTCTGATAGGTAAGATGAAGGGAGTGGGAAGGGTTGGATAGTCTGATAGGTAAGATGAAGGGAGTGGGTAGGGTTGGATAGTCTGATAGGTAAGATGAAGGGAGTGGGAAGGGTTGGATAGTCTGATAGGTAAGATGAAGGGAGTGGGTAGGGTTGGATAGTCTGATTCGTGTTGGATAGTCTGATAGGTAAGATGAAGGGAGTGGGTAGGGTTGGATAAAGTGATAGGTAAGATGAAGGGAGTGGGAAGGGTTGGATAGTCTGATGGGTAAGATGAAGGGAGTGGGTAGGGTTGGATAGTCTGATAGGTAAGATGAAGGGAGTGGGTAGGGTTGGATAGTCTGATAGGTAAGATGAAGGGAGTGGGGGGTGAAGCGTGGATAGTCTGATAGGTAAGATGAAGGGAGTGGGTAGGGTTGGATAGCCTGATAGGTAAGATGAAGGGAGTGGGTAGGGTTGGATAGCCTGATAGGTAAGATGAAGGGAGTGGGTAGGGTTGGATAGCCTGATAGGTAAGATGAAGGGAGTGGGTAGGGTTGGATAGCCTGATAGGTAAGATGAAGGGAGTGGGTAGGGTTGGATAGCCTGATAGGTAAGATGAAGGGAGTGGGTAGGGTTGGATAGCCTGATAGGTAAGATGAAGGGAGTGGGTAGGGTTGGATAGTCTGATAGGTAAGATGAAGGAAGTGGGTAGGGTTGGATAGCCTGATAGGTAAGATGAAGGGGGTAGGGTTGGATAGCCTGATAGGTAAGATGAAGGGATTGGGTAGGGTTGGATAGCCTGATAGGTAAGATGAAGGGAGTGGGTAGGGTTGGATAGTCTGATAGGTAAGATGAAGGGAGTGGGTAGGGTTGGATAGTCTGATAGGTAAGATGAAGGAAGTGGGTAGGGTTGGATAGCCTGATAGGTAAGATGAAGGGAGTGGGTAGGGTTGGATAGCCTGATAGGTAAGATGAAGGAAGTGGGTATGGTTGGATAGTCTGATAGGTAAGATGAAGGGAGTGGGTAGGGTTGGATAGCCTGATAGGTAAGATGAAGGGAGTGGGTATGGTTGGATAGTCTGATAGGTAAGATGAAGGGAGTGGGTAGGGTTGGATACTGATAGGTAAGATGAAGGGAGTGGGTAGGGTTGGATAGCCTGATAGGTAAGATGAAGGGAGTGGGTATGTTGGATACTGATAGGTAAGATGAAGGGAGTGGGTAGGGGAACTATAGAGGGAGTGGGTAGGGTTGGATAGTCTGATAGGAAGATGAAGGGAGTGGGTAGGGTTGGATAGTCTGATAGGTAAGATGAAGGAGTGGTAGGGTTGGATAGCCTGATAGCTAAGATGAAGGGAGTGGGTAGGGTTGGATAGCCTGATAGGTAAGATGAAGGGAGTGGGTAGGGTTGGATAGCCTGATAGGTAAGATGAAGGGGGTAGGTAGGGTTGGATAGTCTGATAGGTAAGATGAAGGGAGTGGGTAGGGTTGGATAGCCTGATAGGTAAGATGAAGGGGGTAGGGTTGGATAGCCTGATAGCTAAGATGAAGGGAGTGGGTAGGGTTGGATAGCCTGATAGGTAAGATGAAGGGAGTGGGTAGGGTTGGATAGCCTGATAGGTAAGATGAAGGGGGTAGGTAGGGTTGGATAGTCTGATAGGTAAGATGAAGGGAGTGGGTAGGGTTGGATAGCCTGATAGGTAAGATGAAGGGGGTAGGGTTGGATAGCCTGATAGCTAAGATGAAGGGAGTGGGTAGGGTTGGATAGCCTGATGGGTAAGATGAAGGGATTGGGTAGGGTTCGATAACCTGATAGGTAAGATGAAGGGAGTGGGTAGGGTTGGATAGTCTGATAGGTAAGATGAAGGGGGTAGGGTTGGATAGCCTGATAGGTAAGATGAAGGGAGTAGGTAGAGGCGGCTAGAGTGTGTTACTGTTAGGTAAGAGCAAAGACAATGTATGTATAAGACACAGCACTCAGCACTTTTCCTTGAAATACAGCAAAGAAGGTAATTGGACAGGTCCCTTAGCCCAGCCTGACTGCTGTCCCATCAAAGACAATGTATGACAATTGTAGTGTATTATCTCCTAATATTATGAAAACAATATTATAGCATAGTAAAGTTCAAACATACTTTAAGCATTTTAATTTGTGCCATACAAAAATCAAATGTGTGATTATGTCTGATTAAGAAAACTACCACTACACCTAATCAAAGACAATGCACCTTGTTTGTCGTTGGGTGGCAGCACTGTATGATTATTTCAAAGATTTCCTATATAAAAGTGCTGAATGGCATGTCTTATGGTACATTATCTTTGGTAAGAGTGTGAAAGGAGTTGGGATATGCAGATAGTATTATGAGGTATTGCAGGTATAGCAATACCTCAGGGAGTTTAATGCCCCTGCCCTGCAGAGTTGTAAACCACTGCCTTGTGGTACAGGTTTGTGACAGAACCGAAGGCTAAGGGAGCAAACCCTAAACAGAAAACCATGTCACTGTGGCAGCATTAAAGGTGGTTGATGTATGGAACTCCCAAGATCTCCCGACCAGCCACTGCAGGGACAATAATTTTGCGCCTGTCTTGACATGTTCTTGCTGGTGTGAAACCTCTATTTGCTCCCTGAGAGAGTGTCCCTGGTAACTTGCAAAAGCCAGCAGCACTTCAACATTTTTGCAGTCAGCTTTCATGAAATGTAAATGGAGAGCGGCAGTCAAGTAATGAAAACAGTCTTTGTCGCATCGCGACTGACAGCATGATGATGATGATGATGATGTATGAGATACCTACGGATGGTATAGATGATCGTCGTTTCGAGTTTCAAAATAATGAGTAAATTATACTGTTATTTTATAATGCATACTTTGATTAATATAATTCACATTAAGCTCTTTCAAACGTGTATTAAAGCAAGACAATAGCAATAAATAGTATAGTGCCTAAAACAGTTAGGCATAGCGTTTTTTTAGGATTATCTATAAATACTCTAACTGCTGTGCGAATAGCCAATCGTCAGTTAGCCACACGGTATTCGTGTGAATAGTCAGGTTTTGTTTGTTTGCTTGTTTGAATTTTACGTCCTGGCAACCTCTAAGGTCATATCAGGACGGGTACCGACTTGTGACAGTGTACGCTCATGGCAATTTTATAGTTCTGCTCCACTGGGAAATCAGGCCATCAGGACCATGATGCGATATCCCACTCAGTCACATTATCCTGACACTGAACGAACCAGTCCTTGCCCTATCCTATTAATGCGGAACGCCAGCCTAGGAAGTATCAATTTTTAAGTCATTGGTTTGTCCGAGAGGTCGGTGCAGACCATTACAAATTTATTTACCCTGTTCATAATGGATAAGTGTGTTCACACTTGTTTTCTCGGCTGGGCAGCACTAGTGCAATTTGATTCAAATCTGTTGAATTTTATTCTAGTCTACTCTATTAAAGATCTGGTCATGTGATTTTACATGAATAGACAATTTATGTTAACAAAAGAGCTATTTGAACTTAACACCGATAGCCAAGGATTGATCTGCCCAGAACCACTAGCCTTTCAGCACTCCATGTATATTATTATTAGTTCTGTGATGTCACATGGGGAAGGGAAGGACATATATTGTTTATAAAGTATACTAAAAAAAGAACTCCCAATGTACATTAAATGATAGTAACATTTGTGGCGTTCTCTGTGGTGGAGTGGTTAGAGTGTCTGAGTTTTTTCTAGCTCAGACTCCTAATCTGAGGGTCGGCGGTTCGATGCCCCCAGCTCTGCCAATTTGGATTTCCACCGCTGTATATAACTTACAGCGTCATCAAAGGCTGGTTGCTCTCATACCATGTCTATGTGGTGTGGGAGGTTAAAAATCCCTTGGGTCGGTAAAAGTGTAGGCTCAGGCTTTCTATCGACCAGCAGTGGAGTGGGGAAGACCAGTCGTCTGTGACTGGGATTTCCCCTGCTTGGGACAACTAATGTACCCAAAAAAATGAGAGACAAATAAGTGTTCACACTTCCTGTCTACCATTCGCTATATCGCTATATTTGCATCGCTTTCCCAGTATGTAATATGGATTGGTCTACATCAGTGAGGACCATCATTAGAACTGAGTGAGTGACACTAATAGTTTGACCACAGAGTCCCTCAGACGATGGTTAGGTCCTAAATAACTGCTATGGAATAACTCGTTTTTAGTTATTCAAGTCATGGTGTCATATTTCATCATATTAATTGTGAATAAGTAAAGTTTTTTTTTTTATGCTCCAGCCCCTTTAAATCGAAGTAATGTTCCTTCCATGCAACACTATCTAAACAAACAAAACATGGGTATCTATGCATGATATATAAGATCAAATCCAGATGTCTTTCTGTGTGAGGTGGTTATTTTTTGTTCGCTTTGAATTTGAACTTATTTTTAAATCATGGGGTTATGCAACTTGAAAGTTGAATGGAATCTCGGCTTTATTTCAGAGAGTTTGGTGGCAATGCGGTGCTGGGTGCGTGCGCAGACCAGTTGGGCAGAAGCTAGTCAGAGTGGAAGGACGCTCGCTCCATCACTCCCACCCGATGGTCATGCGTCCAACCATGGCCTTTCTCCTGCTCGGCTACCTCCTCCTGGCAGCTCTTAATCAGGTAATCACCACTCACCGTTCACTCTTATTATTACATGGTAAAGCTAAGATACCATATATATATATATATATATGCTGTTGTAGTAGTCTGTACATGAGCTCTACTACCACGGGGTAGCAGCGGAGACTACGCCGCACACCGGCGCAGTTCCATTACACTGCGCTAGGTGGTGGCTCGTCTGGCCACCGGGCAGACCCCGACTGGGCTGCCCTCTACTGCGTGTGGCTGGCCCACCCCCCCACACACACCTATAGAGTCGATGTGGGATCTGGCGAGTCAGGGGGCGGGTCAGACAACTACTGACGCCGCGGAGAGCAGATGGTTCAATTATCCAGGTTGAAGCATACACTAATTGAATCTTGGTGTTCTTCCGTGTGTGAGCGTGCGAGTGAGAGTCGGAGGGCCGTGGGCCATTACATTGTATAAGAATTATACGAGTATAATAACCCAGAATTATATACTATCATAACACCTACCCATCAGCAATCGGGTGGTTGAGCCTCGGACTACTCATCTACTGCTCAGGCTTCAGCTCCGACGGTGGCGCCACCGCTCGCCTGCTCACTGTCCTACTCACTTAACACCGAGAAATTTGTATATATGCAAATTTGGTGTTCGGATGTTGCAACGATCGCTACAAAGACCGATTCAATTAACCGCATATTTATCCATATGAAAAACTGCAGCTGCTTCCTGAACTATGGAATCATGCTAATGAATGTACATTCATTTCAGTTCAGTTCCCCCCAGCGTCTGTATAACACATGATGTATGTCACTTCTGTGTGCATAGAATCTTAGTTCATTTCATTGAAAAATGAGGAGGGGGTGCTTTTTGCTCTTTTTTTTAAATGTAAATTTGTTTGTTCTGCTGAATAAGTTCCTTTGTCAGTGCCGAATCACTGGTTTTCCAGCCATTTTTCAATTCGGGATTATTTACACAAAAATGGTAGTTAGAGTAAGGTAGGCCTATATAAGGTGAGCTAACAATAGCTGATGAATACCTACTGCAGCATATAGCACAATAGTTACCGCCAAGTTCCACATCAATATGGCAACAGTAGTCTCATATGACTGCATCAATATGAGTAGGATCGATGCAAGCATTTTCATGGTACAGTATAACCCCGTTAAACCAAACTTGAAGGGACCCTAGAAATTTGTTTGGATTAACCGATCATTGGTTTAACCGAGCTTCGACTTTGACTTGGCTTTGGCAAAAACGGAGGTGCATTATGAATGTACAATGTATGTGGACACTATGATTATTGTTTTTTATGTATATACAGTTTAACCCCATTAAACCAACCTCGGTTAAATCAAATGATCAGTTAATCCAAACTTTTTTCGGCAACCTGGCAAAATACTACCATTTATCATATAACAAATTCTCAGACGACCTTAAAACCACATTAATGTTTGGTTTAACTGTACCGGAAGTGGCCTGGGGCCGACAATTTTGTTTGGATTAACCGATACTTTGAATTAACCGGCTTTGGCTTAACCAACTTTTTTATATGATAAATGGTAGTATTTTGCCGGGCCGTCGAAAAAAGTTTGGATTAACCGATCGTTTGGTTTAACCGAGCTTGGTTTAACGGGGTTGTACTGTATTTAGAATGTAATCTTCTGCACTCATTTGGCATAGTTATAATAAGTTTTAATGTAGGGTGTGGTCAGTTGGAGTTAGACAAGAAGTATATGAATCTCATGTCTATACTAGATACTGGTGCACTTATTAAACATTTGTCACGTTCTCTGTGGCGGGGTGGTTAGAGTGTCTGACTTTTTTCTAGGTCAGACTCCTAATCTGAGGGTCAGTGGTTCGATTCCCCGTGCCCCCAGCTCTGCCAATTCGGATTTCCACCGCTGTGTATAACTTATACCCCTGTCACACTACGACGTAACGAGCCAACGTGAGCCTAACGTGATCATTTTTCGTCATTACGTTGCCGTACGTTGGGTTACGTTATGATGACGTCATAATGACGTTAGAGTGACGTCGAGCTACGTCATGTTACGTCGTGTTACGTCGGCGCGCGTCTAGGTTTTGAACCTGTTCAAAACTTTCGACGTATCTCGACGTGACGCCGTCACGTCGGGATGACGTGACAATGACGTTAGGTAGACGTTCCGCGATCGTTATAGCAGCGTAAATGACGTTAGAGTCACGTTATGTCACGTCAGACCGACGGCCCGGGTGGGAGCAACGTGTGGGCCGCGTTTTGCACGTTACGGTCACGTCACGGTCACGTTACGGTCACGTTACGGTCACGTTACGGTCACGTTACGGTCACGTTACGGTCACGCACGGTTACGGTCACGTTACGGTCACGTTACGGTCACGTTACGGTCACGTTACGGTCACGTTACGGTCACGTTACGGTCACGTTACGGTCACGTTACGGTCACATTACGGTCACGTTACGGTCACGTTACGGTCACGTTACGGTCACGTCAACTACGCGGCATTCACGTCCACAATTTGCATATTACGCCGATAACTTCGACGTGATATCATTATTTTCACGTTGTGGTTACGCTGACGTAGTCACATCGTAGTGTGACAGGGACTTTACAGCGTCATCAAAGGCCGGTTGCTCTCATACCATGTCTATGTGGTGTGGGAGGTTAAAAATCCCTTGGGTCGGTAAAAGTGTAGGCTCGGGCTTTCTATCGACCAGCAGTGGAGTGGGGAAGACCAGTCGTCTGTGATTGGGATTTCCCCTGCTTGGGACAACTAATGTACCAAATAAAAAAATGAGAGACAAATAAGTGTTCACACTTCCTGTCTACCATTCGCTATATCGCTATATTCGCTACAAAAGGGAATAGCGAGGCAATGAAATAGAACCTGTGACTGCAGAATGCTATCGTGTTAGGGTTTTAATTAATTTGAATAGTTGCACTTCAAATATGTCTAAAGTTAGCCATTTAAAATAAAAGTTACTTCAAGCTAAAGTAAGGTATGTTATAACAATCAACCTAATGTATTTATCTCAGAAAATGTCAGAAACTCAAAACCATCGGACTATGCAACTTTAATCTCAAAATATAATAGACTCATTCGACCAGTTCCCTAATCTTTCTGAGAGACATTGCCTATTTTACATTCACAGGCGGTGCAGGGTGACTCCTGTTCCTCAAACCCCTGTCAAGCAGGCACCTGCCTTCCCTCCGGCGATATCTATTATTGCAATTGTCCTGTGACGCACTGGGGATACAACTGTGAAATGTGTGAGTATACTTTTATCCAGATAAAATATTCACCCCATACTTGCAGTACACGGGTGAATGCCAGTGGCATAGCTAGGCATATGCGTGGATGCCAAAGCGTCCACATTGTTTTGTCAACAACAACAACAAAATTAAAAATAATAAAGAGAGAGAGAGAGAGAGAGAGAGAGAGAGAGGAGGCATGTAGTAGTCCAGAGTGTCGAAAACTCAAGTCTAAAATGTGTAAAATCCGTCAGCTTAAGCTTAAGCGGCCCCCTACACCTCCTGCCGAAATTAGGAGTACACATTGTTAAAGGTCTAGCTATGCCCCTGAATGCCAACCCTATATAAAAGCTTGCGAAAAAGTGGGGGAATGAAATGAGAGCCTAAATTCACAATTTAAGAAGCAACACTTATTCTATATATATGTTTTCATATTTCCACGCTACTTTTGAGTTGAAAAATATAATAAAACATCTAGTTTAATAGATTTTTAAAGTGAAATCGACGATGTGCTATCGCTGCCATATTGTCTTTTTGCATTCTCTCCCATTTCATCAACTATGTGCTGATATAAGTAGCCATTTGATATTGGAGCCAGGCATTCTACTTCCTGTTCCATACTAAATCAGTTTTCGCTTGTATTTAGACTACGTTGTCGTTCACCCCTGTACCACAAGTACGGGGTGAATCATTTATCTAACTTTTATCTAGATAAAAAATATTCACTCCTACCCAGAGTAGTTGTGAATGACAACGTCGTCTAAATATGAGCGAAACATGCTTTAGTATTGAATAAGAAGTGGAGCTCCTGGTTACAGTATCCAAAGACTGGTTCCAGTATCCATATTGGCACAGAGTTAGTGAAATGAGAGAATGAAAAAAGAAAAAAGACAAGATGATGACCATAACATGCGGTCGATTTGACTTTTAAAGTCTATTAAACTACATGTTTTATTATATTTTTCAAATCAAAACTAGCGGGTAGATATTAATATATATGTGAAGAATATATTTTGCTTCTTAAATTAAGAATTTATCTGCTCATTTCATTTACTCAGCCTGTCTCCACTTTTTCTAATGGGTTATTCTTCACCCCTACTGTACAGAACAGTAGTACGGTGTGAATCTTTTATCTAACTTTTATCACATTTTTTATTCCAAGTGTGCTAACATGTCCAGATGATTCATGAATAAATGTAGATAAAATATTCACCCCCCACCCCAGTGGTGGTGAATGATGACAATGACTAATTTCAAACAAAAACTGCTTCGGTATGAATCAACCTTAAAGGGACCAGATATAGGTCGCTGAGACACTACCTATACTCGGACAAATGCTCTCCAAGCATACGTTTGCCAGTTTTGCGTTTATGCAACTACATATGTGGGGGGAGAGTGCTGACATTGGTTGCTTCTGTTGTTTTTATTTAGTCCAGCAGCACTTTTAGACAACCATATAGAGAAATAAATGTTAGAAATTGCAATCTAAAATAATAAATATGAAGTTCAAATGTTTATTTATCATAACCAGCTACTTTTTGTGTGAATAATTGATTAAATCATGTAGATTAATAGACTTTAAAAGTTGAATTGAGAGATTTCTGTGGCTGCCATCTTGGGGGTTGCCATGGCTTCCCCTGTGTGTGGGGAACCCATCTAGGTCATGTGATGAGGGAATCCCACCTATGATGTCATTCATACATCACAGACCTCAACTCTCCTGCCACATGTTCAGTGGCATGAACTGAACAAACTAAACAAAGGTATGTTTGGCAAGCTTTTGATGCTAGATTCATTTGTATCTGGGTCAGGTATAACCGGCGACTTTAAACAACCTGCCAAGGTCCTTGTTCCAGCATGCAGTGTTTGTCTATCATTCTATAATACCAAACAGTGGTAAAGTTTTAGGGTCGTTCTGATCACTACATCATTGTACGCCATTGATGCTTCGCCATGTATGGGTTGTTAATAGTATGTTTTTTTTGTGCCTACCATACACATTTCATATGAAGAGTTCAGGTGCAAAACCCAGTAAACACCGTTCCAAAAATGGAGTTACACATTGGAATCAAACCTTCAAAAAATGTATTCATTTAAATTCCTGCTTGTTTGTTCATTGCTCCATCATCATGTGATCATAAGGAAAGTGGAATTAGTGAGAATTAACATTATTTTCAGGTAAAAATCTTTTTTATTTAGACTATATTTTTGGATTGGCGTTTACGGGGATTTGCACCTGTACTCTTTATATTGATTTTGATCGTTTCTACTAACTTTGGTCACTTTTCCCAGAGTGGCATCCATTTTGAGTCACATAACCATGAATGTTGTTAACACCGCCATTAGATAGTGCCACCAATATGGTTTACCGCATAATGGTACAGATGGATTCCACCAGATGGTGGCACTATATTGAAACGTGACCCTCCATGAATCTGAAATATAGCAGAGAACGCAGATATATACATGGTCTATAAATATATTCAGAGACTGTGAATATACATATAATGACAGTTCAGCACAATATTGGTAACACACAGGTTAAAGCTAGGCTCCGCATCAATCTTTGGACCAATATTCTGTTGAACTGTCAACAAAAATGGCCTTTAAGAAAGAATACTAACGCTGCATCACATTTTGGTAAGTTGTCCTCACCTACAACCAGTTAGAGATGATGTATTTGGAAATGAATGTGTGATGGAGTCGTTCCAATTCCATCCGTGACTCATCATCAAATTATTTATGGAAACTGGTTTTTACCAAAAAATTATTTTCCATTTTTAACTTGAAAAGAGTTTGATGGTTGATTATATTTATCATATATCACATGTTTTTACCAGAGTTGTATACTCTTTTGGGATACATTTCTCTGCTCTATTTTACCTGTTTGAAATGTAAATTTTTAGTCAGATATGTTTAACCACTGTACATGACTCCCAAATAGCTGCTGATTACTTTTTGTGTTAATGGGTCGTTAAATTCGCCGGCTATACCTCACCCAGATACAAACGAATCCAGCATCACAAGCTCTCCAAACATACCTTTGCTTAGTTTGTTCAGTTCATGCCACTGAACATGTGGGAGGAGAGTTTAGGTCTGTGATGTATGAATGATATCATAGGTGGGATTCCCTCATCACATGACCTAGAGGGGTTCCCCACACACATGGGAAGCCATGGCAACCACCAAGATGGCAGCTCTCAATTCAACTTTTAAAGTCTATTAATCTACATGGGTTAATCAATTATTCACACAAAAAGTAGCTGGTTATGATAAATAAACATTTGAACTTGATATTTATCATTTTAGATTGCAATTTCTAACATTTCTTTCTCTATATTGTTGTCTAAAACTGTCAGTGCTGCTGGACTAAATAAAACACAACAGAAGTAACCAATATTAGCACTCCCCCCCCCCCTCCCCCCACATATGTAGTTGCATAAACTGAAAACTGGCAAACATATGCTTGGAGAGCATTTGTCGGAGTACTGGTAGTGTCTAAGCGACCTATATCTGGTCCCTTTAAACAAACTAACAAACAAACAAGCAAACATTTAAAAAGAATGATGTATTGTTCTTTGTCTTACAGCTCACCAAAGTTGTGTCAAACAACCGGTATTTGCTAACAGGTCTCCCGTCACTAACGCATATACAAGATTCTTCAACGATATGGTGATTGAGTGTGATGGCAGACTGATGGCCATTCATTTTTACGCCTCTGCCACGGGCACATTCTCCTTCGACCTGTGGGAGGTGGCCGGCAATAAGAAGACTCTCTACTACACCTTACCGATAACGGTCACCGCTGTCGGATTTGGAACTGTCCGACTGCCGGCAACCGTCATCGTCAAGCAGGGACTGACTATGGGAATCCATGCCCACGATTCTACGACCATACTAGCCGCTGGAAAGCTTGATCCCCAACCCGCCCCTCTGATAAAGTTGTACCAGAGGTACACCGGAAGCTGGACGGTGGGCAATTTAACCATAGCCGACATGACTTATATTGCGACAACCGAGAATGTTCCTTCACTAACTATAGAAATCGCCCCACCTTTAACCAATGACGGTAATCCATACTGAACTTTTTTTTTTTTTTTTTTTTGGTCAAATTAGTTGTTTAAGCAGGGGAAATTTCAGTCATAGAGGACTGGTCTTCCTCATTCCACTGCTAGTCGATAGAAAGCCCAAGCCTACACTTTTACCGACCCAAGGGATTTTTAACCTCCCACACCACATAGACATGGTATGAGAGCAACCAGCCTTTGATGACGCTGTAAGTTATACACAGTGGTGGAAATCCAAATTGGCAGAGCTGGGGGCGCGGTGAATCGAACCGCCGACCCTCAGATTAGGAGTCTGACCTAGAAAAAAGTCAGACACTCTAACCACTCCGCCACAGAGAACGGCACCATTAACTAAATTAAAGTTGCATAGTCCGATAGTTTTGAGTTTCTGCCATTTTTCTGAGATTAATAAATGAATTTGATCATTATAATCTGCATTATTTTAGTTTGAAGTAACCTTTTATTTTAAATGGCTAACTTTTGAGATATTTGAAGTGTAAATAATTATCAATAAAATTAGTTTTGGCAAGCATGCCAACACTCTGACACTATAGGCTTCTGCAGTAATAGGTTCTATTAAATTGACTCAGTATTCTCTTCTATGTGGCAACAAATGCTTACTAAGTGGGTCAGTATCTAACTTAGATATGTAAAATGAAATCTGGATAATTGCTTTAGTTTCGGAAATGTCACGCTTCATCGGCCTATGCAGCTTTAAACAAAAAAATTTTAATTAATTAATTTTTATATAGAGGTATTTAATAACACATTTATCTGATAATGTTCAGCGTTCCCCAGTCTCATAAATAAACCACCAGACAGATGCAGTGGTATCAAATTGCCTCTTCTGCCTGCCTGCCCCCACCCCCCACCTCCATTCCCTCATTTCCTCATTTCTCCCCCCCCCCCTCCCTCTCCCACTCCACCCATGCCTGTCCGCCTCCCACCCTTCCTCCCTCTCCCCTCCTCCCTCCCTACCTCTCCCCATCCCGCCTCTCCCCTTCCTCCCACCTTCCCTCCCCCCCTCCCTCCCACCCTCCATGTATCTCTGTCTCCCTCCCTCCCTCCCTCTCCCCACGTCTCCATCCCTCCCCCCTCACTCCCTCCACGTCTGTCTGTCTCCCTCCCTGTCTCTCGTCCTCCTCCATCCCTCCCTCCACGCTGTCTGTCTTTCTCCCTCCCTCACCCCTCCCCCCCCATATCTCTAGTCGTCCTCCTCCCTCCACATCTCTCTGTCTCCCTCTCTCCCTCCATGTCTCTCTGCCTCCTCCCTCCCGTTCTCTCTGACTTCCTCCATCCCTCCCACCCTCCATCCATGTCTCTCTGTTCTCCCTCCCTCCACGTCCTTATGTCTCCCTCCCTCCCTTCCCCACCTACCCCTCCATATCTGTCTCCTCCCTCCCTCCCTCCACGTATGTCTGTCCTCCCTCCCTCCCTCCAACGTCTGTCTGTCTCCTCCCTCCCACCCTCCATCCATGGCTCTCTGTCTCCCTCCCCTCCCACCATGTCTCTGTGTCTGCTCCCTCCCTCCCTCCCACCGTCATGTCCCTCCCTCCCTCCCACCCTCCATGTCTCTGTCTTCCCACCTATCCTGCCATATGCCTCCCTGCCTCCCTCCCTCCACCCTTCCATGTCTCCCTGTCTTCCTCCCTCCCACCTCTCCATGCCTCCCTCCTTCCCTACCTCCCACCCTCCCTCTATGTCCCTCTGTCCCCTCCCTGTCTCTCCCTGTCCTCCCTCCCATCCATGTCTCCTCCCTCCCGCCCTCCACGTCTCTCTATCTTCCTCCCATCCCTCCCACCCTCCCTGCACGTCTCTGTCTCCCTCCCCACCCCTCCCACGCTCCATGTCTCTGTCTCCCTCCCTCCCTCCCACCCTCCATGTCTCCCTCCCTCCCACCATGTCTCTCTCTCTCTTGCTCCCCTCTCCACACCCTCCATGTCCTCTCTCTCCCTCCTCCATCCCTCCCTCCATGTCTCAGTCTCCCTACCTCCCTTACTCCCTCCCCCTACCTCCCTTACTCCCTCCCCCTTACTGACATATGCTTGTCTATTTCCTATTGTCTATTTCCTCTGCATATATAATATTTGCATAAACATACATATTTATACTTCTCACAAACTCTGATACTGCCAGATCTCTCTGTTTTAGGATGTAATGACTCCAGACTCCTGAATCCTCTGACGAACAAGCTGTTCGATTCTTCAAGGAAGGACTTGACCATTTTTTTGGATATGCAATTCTCCTGCCCATCGCTGATTGTCGGTGTGATCTACACAGTCTCTGAATTCTCGAACACGAACAAGTATCACTTTTGGCTGGAGGTGTTTCGGGGATCGGGCGTGCCCCTGGTTCACTCCCGCATTTTCAAAAAGAAAGTGACGGCGAACGGTCTGGGTCTAAATCAAGCGCATTTCCAAGACAACACCTTGTTCATACAAAAGGTAACCCTTCTTAAAGCTGCATAGTCCGATGTAAGCATCAATTTTTGTGTGGGTCAAGACTGAAACCGTTACCAGATTTTACCCATTGGTGTACTTATTTAAGCCCCAGTCACACATACCCGGATCAGGGGCCGGACGAGCCCCGGACTGCCATCCGGGGTGGTCCGGGGCGATCCGGGGTGATCCGTGGCTCATCCGTGGCTCGTCCCTGCTGGGTCAGCCCCGGATGTTTTAAAATGTTTAAAACATCCGGGGCGGTCTGGGGGATTTTGTGATCCGGGCTCAATCCGGCCTGATCCGGTGGTGGTCCGGGTATTTCGGGGGTGGACCGGGCCTGTCCGGGGATGGTCCGGGGTCATTTTGAGCCACAGTTTGACCCGGACAATCCCCGGACTATCCAGGAGTACCCCCGGCCTAGCCACGGACCACTCCCGGACTGCCCCCGTAAGACCGGGGGTGATCCGGGATAGTCCGGGGGTGGTCGGGGGCAGTCCGGGGGTGGTCCGGCCTCGTCCGGGGCCAGTCCAGCCCAGTCTGGGGGCAGTCTGGGAAAGTGTGACTGCGAGGCAAAAATCAACGAAAACAGTGATTTTATCCGTGGAGGTCCGGGACAGTCTGGGCCATTGGTCCGTGGGTCGTCCGGCTCAAAATCCGGGGCTTGTCCGGCTATGTGTGACTGGGGCTTAAGCATGTGTTGCTGCAAAGAAGGGGATGCTAGGCCGATTTAATGGAACCTGTAGCTGCCTATGGTGTCAAAATTCTGGCGTGCTTTGCCAAATTAATTTGGCATGTTTTCACTTAAAATATCTCCAAAGCTAACCATTTAAGATCAAAACTTCCTTCGAATTAACGTAAAGTACCTGATAATGATCGATCCAAAAGATTGCAGAAACTCAAAACCATTGAACAATCAAATTTAAAGTTGCATACTCCGATGGTTTTGAGTTTCTGTCTTTTTTTTTTAGATAAATATATTAGGCTTATCGTTATAATCTACCTTACTTTAACTTGAAGTAGCTTTTATTTTATATGGCAAACTTTTGAGATATTTGATGCGTAACAATGCAAGATTAGTTTTGGCAAGCATGCAAAAACTCTGACACCATGGGTGTCTGCAATAACAAGTTCTATTAAATACAAATGCTTAATAAGTGCATCAGTATATAAGCTGGATATGTAGGTTCAGACATAGATAAGAGTTTTGCGCTCGAGAATTGAATGCGTTTATCGCACTATGCAAATTTAATATGAATCTTGTCTAATTTACATATATAAGAGTTTTGCGCTCGAGAATTGTATGCGTTTATCGGACTATGCAACTTTATTATGAATCTTGCCTTATTTACATATATGTATATTTTCTTGAAAGACACCTAGATTAAAGTAATAGCTTCTTCTTTTCAAACCTACATCCCATCTATCTCGCTCTCTCTAAAAAGAAATAAGAACAAATAAATATTTGTAAAAGGCCCTCAAACCCTGTTGCTGGTTTAGTCTGGTTCTAGATATTTTGGTCTATGGGGAAGGCTAGGGATCAGGCTAGTGGATATCAGTGAATAACAGGCTACAGTTTGTTTGTTTGTTGTTTTACGTCCTAACAACATGTATGGTCATATCAGGACGGGTACTGACTTGTGACAGTGCACACTCACGGTGACTTTATAGTGCTGACCCACTGGGAAATCAGGCCACCAGCACCATGACCTGATATCCCACTCAGTCACATTATCCTGACACTGAGCCAACCAGTCCTTGCTCTATCCTAATAATGCCGAGTGCCAGGCTAGGAAGCGACAAGCATCAATTTGTAAGTCATTGGTTTGACTCGACCAGGATTCGAACCCACAAACAGGCTACAGTGGATGGTGAACCAGTAGAATGAGGAACAGCAATGAATGGTCTGTAGTCATTTAATAGCACAAATAAATAATCAGATGTGAGCAATAAATAATAATTGAGCAGTGGATAAACGGGCTGCCTATTTACATAAATATAATAACTTACATAATCCCTATATTATTTTGAAACATGAAACATAAGCTTGTATGATATTGAGTTTATTCAAACAAAATGAGTATAATCGAGTATGTGTTGGGAGTCAATAAAGTCATAAGGATACTAGGCGATCAACTGTAGCCCATTCCTACCAGCTGGGGTGGGTGGGATGGTCAAAAGCAAGGGACAGCTTTCACACACCATGTGACAGGTTCGGGTGTTGGGGACGAAGTGAGGAGCTGCCAACTGCACACAACAGTCAGGCCTCATCATGGGCCTGTCACATTACGGCGTATGGTGGCGGCGTATATAAAACGTACCGATAAAATTTGAAAACCGTTGCGGGACGATGTATGGTGACCTTTGTGCACTGACATGTGCATAGCGTATGCGAAGCGTGATGCGAGCTAATCGCAGCGTAACTTGAGTTGTTTTGACAGATATGAGTGGCAGGGTGAGCAAATGCGAAACGCATGAGCGAAGTATGCGAAGCGTATGAGCGTATGCGAAGCATATGCATAGCGTATGCAAAGCTTATCCAAAGCGTATGGTATCTCCGAGGTCGGGGGTGGGTGGCCGCCTGGGTATAAATACCCTGGAGCAGCAGCCGTCCCCTCACTCTACCACCATGCCTGCTAAGAGGAACATCACTGCTACTGCTACTACTGCTGCTGCTGCTACACCAGCCTCCAAGGCTGCCGTCACCACTGGAGGAGGACTAGGCCGTGGGAGAGGCAGGAAGAATCATACTTTTCCATGCTCACCATCACCAGCCTCCTCACCTGCCTCCTCACCTAACCACTTACCTCACCACTCTCCAGAACACCACTCTCCAGAACACCACTCTCCACAACACCACTCTCCACAACACCACTCTCCACAACACCCCTCTCCATTGGAAGAGCTGGAGATGGAAGTGGAGATGCAGACGACACACCAGTGGCGCCCCCTCTCCAGCTCTCCATCTCCTGCTTCTCGGGGCAGCTCACGGGCGGCGTCCGCCGCCTCCACCTTCAATGCCTCCGCATCAGCCTCCACCTGCACCTCTGGCCTGTCCTCTGCAAAGAAAAGGAGGGCAAAGAAGACCGACAATTCTCTGTCGGTCTTCAAGGAGAGGCAAATGCTGGAGTTCCTTGAGGAAAACCCAGTCACCTGGAACGTCAAGCTGACCGACTACCGCCGCACTGACAGGAAGGGGAAGATGTGGGAGGACCAGGCGAAGCTTCTGGGGATGACGGTGGTCCATCTCCAGAAGTGGTTCAAGTCACTCTGGGATACCAACATGCGGCTGCACAAGAAAAAGAGCGGGGGCGGAGCGGCTGTCCTGACTGAGAGGGAGGAGTGGATCATGCGGAAGTTTATTTTCCTGCGGTCCCTCGTAAGTCACCGGCCGGTGCCCTGCAGAAGTGTAAGTACATAATCTTTTATCCTTCTGACTAGTGTGGGCGTTAGGATTCTCGTAAAACCCTATTATTCTGGATATGTCGACAAAACGATATATGTTATTTACGTAAATAATCTTGGTAAATCAAGTTATTTGTTGAATGTTATATGTTTGTTGTTTTTCTTTAACATTGACTTGTTGTTTTGTTATTGTTAAATCGAGAAGTCGACAATCGATATATGTTATTTGCATTATGAATCTTGATAAATCAATTTTGTCATTTATCGTTAACCTTTTTTTTCTTTATTGTTGACTTGTGTTGTCTTTTGTGGAAAGATTGATTTGCGTTCATGTTACTTATGTTATTTTATTATTTTGTCTTGCAGGTGGCCACTGCCATCGACGCTGCGCATCACGATCTCAGCCTCGAGGAGAATGTCACCACGGATGTGGACGTGGGGATGGAGGAGGACCTTCCCGCCACTCCTCCCGCTACAGTCCGAGAGTGGGGAAAGGGGAAGGGGAAGCGGTCAGCCCCAGATGCGAACCTCCTCGCTGCCATCCAGAAGAGGTTCGACGAGTCTGGGTACATGCTGAAGGTCACGCAGCCCCCTCCTACACCGGCGATGATGAAGCGCATGGCTTTCACTAACTATGTCCACGACATGATCCTGACCATGCAGGAGGAGCAGTTTGTTGAGACCTGTGGCCCAATAAACCGGATCGTGTCACAGAACTTGGAGGGGCAAGGCCAACAACTCGTGGCTCCTGTGGCTGCACATGCACCTGCACCTGCTCCTGTGTCTGCAAGTGAGGCATACCAGCCTCAACCCCACCAGTGGACTCACCAGCCACCACCGGCATCACCATGGGCATCTCAGACACAGGAGTACGTGCAGCGATACATGATGCAGCCGCATCTTCCGCCTCACCCGCAGCAACAGCCACATCTTCCGCCTTTGCCTCAACCTGTGCCACTCCACTTGCGTTAGGAGCTGGTCCCTCCTCAGCCTCAACCTCAACCTCAGTTGGCGCAACGGCCGTCTGTGGTGACGGCGCAGCTGCCTGCACAACTCCGGACACTCGGCATGGCAGGCCACACCAGGGCCTCTCCAGGACTTGTTGCCCGGCCAGGTGGTGTGGCCACTCTCGGTGTGGCCTGGCCGTCGCCTTCCGGTGTCGGTGCCAGTGCCATGGGGAGCTCGACACCTACACGAGTCCCCCCCACGACGGCAACATTGTCTGAGTCAGCCAGCCCGACATTCGACAGACTGTTGAACTTGTCGGGGCTGTCGGGAGTGTTGGGGGTGTCTAACTTGGACCTCTTCCCCCCATCAGCCACGACGTCACCAGCTGAGGGGGGGGGCACATTTGTAGATATGTGTATATATGTGTAGATATGTATTTATAGTGTAGATATGTAAATATGTAGATATGTAGTTATAGTTTGTAAAATGTATTGTTGTATTGTTTATCTTTGAATGTTTGTATGCACATATGTATATATGTATATATGTTGACAAATGTCTTGTATAAATAAATATATTGTAAACTATAATTCGTGTGTCCACATTCAATAATGCCATGCCATAATGTAATTGTTATAAATTAAAGTACAATTAAAGTAACATTGAAAATAAAGAATAATTATTATGAATATTAAGGACACAAGTCTCTACCCCCCTCACTCCCTCCCTCCTCCCTCCCTCTCTCTCCCTCCCTCTCTCTCTCCCCTCCCTCCCTCTCTCTCTCCCCTCCATCCCTCCCTCCCTCTCTTCTCTTCTCTCTCTCCCTCCCTCCCTCCCTTTCTCTCCCCCTTTCTGTCCCTGTCCCTCACCCTCTTTTTCCCTGTCTTCTTAACAGTGGTTATGCTTTCAAAAGTGCAATTAATTTAAAAAGAGAGCAAATTCATTACAAAAACATTAACTAGATAACTGTAATTATGGATCGAAAGAATATAACAGACATGTAAATTGGGTTTCGATATCTAAAAAATGATATCATTTATTTGAATAGACATAAACATCTTCCCATCTCATATAACAGTAGACATGTCACAACATAACGGACATGTAAATAAGCGATAACTGGACAGTGTAAAGAAAAGCACATAAGTTTTCAAAAATAGATCATAACAGAACACATACACAGTGCATACAGACAGATACAATGTTTTTCAGATCATGCTGTCTTGCCATGACACTGCTCCGGCGGGCGAGACCACCCAGTCTTTAAGTAGATTGCGCTGCTCCTTTCCTAGCTTGGACGAGGTGTTGGGGTTAATTGGAATGTAAATGTCTGGCAGGTTTGGGCCCTCTCGCCACGCTCCTGGGACAAAGTTGTTGGTGCCAGTCTCGGGATGAACCGGCTGCAGGTTCTGTAGGGCTGGGTTGCGCATCCTCATGAGGTTGTGCAGAACCATGCACGCATTGGCGATGACCTTCACGGTGGAGGGGTGGTGCTGCATAGTGGTCAGCAGCACTTGGAAGCGGTTGGCTAGAATGCCAAAGGCATTCTCCACCACTCTCCTAGCTCGGGACAGGCAGTAGTTGAACAGTAGCTGCTCATTGTTCAACCCCCTCTTGACGTACGGCTTCATCATGGTCAGCCGCAGGGCGAAGGCATCGTCACCGATGAGGAAATATGGCACATCCTTCTGGCCGTCCACGATGGGTTCAGGGTCCGGAAAGCTGATCTGATGGTGCCACCTTCAGTGCCCGCCTTCAGCTCGGAGTCGTTGTAGATCTGGGCATCAGACCCGGAGCCCAAACCCCCAAGATCTGCCCAGATAAACTTGTAGTCCGCGTCTACTAGTGCCAACAGGATCATGGAGTAAAACCCCTTGTAGTTGTAGTACAGCGACCCACTGTTTGGAGGGCACCGGCAGGCGATGTGCTTCCCATCCAGAGTGCCACAGGTATGGGGGAAGTTCCACTTCTCAAAGAATAGGTCCGCGATGGCACGCCATCCTTCTGGAGTCGTCGGACACATCATGACCTCATCCATGTACTCGTCGACGATGGCCTGACAGACTTCACGCACTATGAGCGACTGTGTGTTGTGGGGGACCCTCCACCCGAACTTCATCGACGAGTATTTGGTGCCAGATGCCAGGTGCCGCAGAGTAAGTGCGATCTTCAGGGCAGGCTCGAGCAGCACTCGGAATGTGTTGCGTTTTGTTTCAATCCTCGGTCCCACTCACGCAACAATCTCGTCAAACAACTGGGGAGGCATCTGCATGAAGTTCACGAACGATGCGGTGTCCTCGCTGCGGAGCTCGACCATTAGCTTGTCGTACAAGCCAAACTCTGGCCGCCTCCCAATCCAGGGTCTGACCCACACTGCGCGCCACCGCCGCCGCTGCCTCCTCCTTCTCCTCTCAAGACGGGCCGCCAGAAGAACCATGAGGTAGAGACCTAGCTCATGCTGATATAGGGCAATTCTGTGCCGATGCTGGAACTGTATCTGGAGTGCCTGGACATCCATCCTGTCTGAGCAGCAGAGCTGGACTGACAGAAGAAGCCTTGCGACGCCTATATATACTGAGAGCATACGCCGGGCATATGCTGCACATACGCTTTGCATACACTAGGCATACGCTACGAATACGCTCAAATATGTTACATGAATGCCAGGCGTACGCTACAGACGCTATAGATACGCCGAAGGAGCGGTTTTAGGGTATGCGTAACGCAAGACGGCATACGTATAGCATATGCGCAACATATGACGGCATACGCTTAGCGTATGCATAGCATATGAGGAGCGTATGAGCCTTACATCACCATACGCTGACATTTTTTAGCATGCACAACAAATTTTAGGACGGACGCGTGTATGATGGCGTATGAGGGATACGCCGGGCGTTTACGATGTATGCACAGTGAATGCGCAGCATATGCGAAGCATATGTGCAGCGTATGACAGCGTATGTGACACAAGCCGATACGCCGGCATACGCTTACGCCATACGCCATAATGTGACAGGCCCATCAGTTCAGGCAGATCCCGCTAGGTGGCGTATGGAGGACGTGTGGTCGCTGAGCACCCTAGGGCGTTACACTAACAGGGTGGAGAGTTGACGAGGAGTGGCTCAATCTAGGCCAGCCTTTGTGAGAGAAGGGTTGCCAAAAACGAAAGGAAGAGATGGGCATACGGTGATGTGTATTTTAAAACATAGGCGGAAGTAGACTAAATTTCAAATATACTTAAAGCGCTTTAAATTTAATATGTCCCAAACATATATATATATGCTCCTCGTTGTCATGCTGTTCATGCTTATGTAGTGACGGATAGGATGTGAGCTTAATGCGATGTTGAAAAGAGTGATACAAAATGGCTGTATTTTGGCGCATATTGACAAAAATATGTGTGAATATAAAAACACAAATAAACCACAAGCTAAAATGATTCTTATATATGTCCCACTTATATATCATAATGTCCTCGATATATATATATGTATATATGTGTGTATATATAGTATAGTTATACAAATCTTACCTGGGTACAGATGATGGATAACTGTTGTTTTCCCGAGGTACAAGCCTCAGATAGTTGTGGGCTAGGGAGAAGGAAGCACATCCAGGTCCAACAATCTTTACCTACTTATTCAGGATAAAAATGATCTTAAGCATATATGGATACTTCAATGTTTTCGTCTTGGCACAAGCAAACGTAATAGTCGTGGCAGGGTTGGGTGGGCGGGCCCTAGACCACGACTATCCGAGGCTTGTACCTCGGGAAAAGAACAGTTATCCATCATCTGTACCCAGATAAGATTCGTATAACTATAATATTTTACCTCGGTACTAAGCCTCAGGCTACTCGTAGCCGAGGGAGACTTTTACGTAACTTCATTTTTATCCTTAATACATTTCAATGGAGTATACATTAGTATCAAAACCAAATATACTTGTTAACTTCTCACCTGTCATGTTAATTGGTGAGTAAGCATGTCACTAGGCCACTTGACTTCTCTAGTCGTTTGTTGTAATGTTTTCAAACGATCTAGCTGTCTTCCGGCCTGCATGTGCCAGGATCCTCTTAACTGAGATCCCCAGCTGTCGTGCCTTCGAGACCATAGCTCCTCTTGTTGAATGGGAAGCATATCGCCCAGTATCGACCCCCTGCGGCCTTAAGCACCTTAATGGTCCATATTGCTGGTGTGTATCTCGAGATCGCCTTGTGTGGTTTAATAAAGCTCACCAAAGCTGTCTTGAATTTCGTATTCCTTTTGTCTTGGATATATAAGCCCGTATGGCTGACACTACACAAAGTCGCCTGTCATCCGGGAAGCTACTCACATACACTGTGGACAGTGGGTCCCTTGTGTGGTTTGATTTTAATAACTGATTTAAATCAAACGACGCCTCATTGCGATCAATCTCCAGTCCATGTCCTGGCCGGAATAAGCTTCTCAAGCTTAATCTCTAGCATACGTGTAAGTATAGCTTCCATATCAGACGGGGCCTTATCAGGCACCTCTGGCCCACTGACATCCTCCGATATGACGTGTTCCGGAGATGCCGGCACAGTAACCACCGGCGACGAGTCGTAATCATCCGTCAACCGGGCAGGCACGCCTGGTTTACTCCGCTTCGTAGCCATTGGAAGTCTGTAACATTCAAAAGAAAGTTACTAAAAACCCAGCAAACTCAACTAAATGTCAGAAACAGGTTAAGCAAACCGAAAGTGTGCATCTAGTGGTGTTGGAGAATGTGTTTAAGCCGTCCCAACACAGGCGTAACCAAAGCTAATGTGTAAATGTTGTAGGTGAATGGTGTGGAAACCAAAACCAAATGAGGGGTAGGGACCAGTGTAGCGGTACCCTCCCAAACTCTCTATCCCGTACACTTCTCCCTCCTGTGGCTAAGATGCCAACAAGTTGGAGAAAATTCAGAGGTACGCCTCAATAACCAACATGGGGAATCCATAAAAGAAACCCAGGATTAAATCCCAACGAGATGTGCTCCAACCACATCGCTCTCCGTTCGGCAACGGGCGGCTTGTAGAACAAAGAAAAAACATGGCGCTTTGTTCTATCGATGTTTCACGAATCGTAAAACACCCATAAAAGTAACATACATACACATCAAAGTTCTAAAACTTTGTCAAAATGTGCAGTAAAGTATCATAACAAAACTGTACCATTCTAAAAACAAATACTGACAGTTATTATGTCATCGGAGATAAAAAAAAAATGCCGGAGCAACTCAACGAACATCCTCCGGTCGTGAGTTGATTATGCTAATTGCTGGACCCGGATGTGCTTCCTTCTCCCTTGGTTACGAGTAGCCTGAGGCTTAGTACCGAGGTAAAATATATGTATATATATTATTTAAGGGGCCATTGTCTATTGTTGCTTAAACCTACTTCCGTTGATTCAATTTGTGTCAATATTCCTTGTGTTTGAATATCGTGTCCATGTATCTTTCATGGGGGCTACATAATGGCCTTTCTTTTCTCCAGGGCGACACTGTGGGGATCGGCAGAGTGACATCTGACAGTGCTGGTCTGCCGTTTAAGTACGTGCTGCATCCCATGTACCCGGTCTTGGAACACACATACTTTGCCGAATTGGAGCAGCACACAGAGTATTCGAGCCTGCATGGTGTGAGCTCGATAGGAAAATTCCCACCATTGCAAGTGATTGTGGAAAATGGTAGTTTCACCTTAAATGCAGTTTCTCCCTGTTTTCAATATGTAAATTTCACATATATGTATACGTATAGATGGTTTCTTGAACAAACAAACAAGGATAAAATATCACATATATGTCAATAATAACTTAGTTTCATGCTGGGGGCCTATGTAGATATATGTTTAGTTTAATATATATTTCACTATATATATCAATGTATAAATAAACATATATCGATAGCCTATATACATCAATGTATATATAGACATATATCGATAGCCTATATATCAGTACATATCAATATATATATATTAATATATATATATACATCAATGTATATATAAACATATATCGATAGCCTATATATCAGTATATATCTATATATATATACATCAATGTATATCTAGACATATATCGATAGCATATATATCAGTATATATCTATATATATACATCAATGTATATATAGACATATATCGATAGCCTATATATCAGTATATATCAATATATATATATTAATATATATATATACATCAATGTATATATAAACATATATTGATAGCCTATATATCAGTATATATCAATGTATATATATATATATGCATCTATCTATATACATATATATATATGCATCTATATATATGTGCTCTATAATCCATTATATATATATATATATAGATGCATCTATATATATGCACAGTTTAATATATTTTAAGATAAACATATTTAGGTACAATACAATAAGCACATATTGATATCGGCCTGAATATTAAACTAAGCATACATTTTATATGATATTTTAGCAATTGTTTGAAAAGAAACCTGAGGCACTTAAAAATATACAAATCTAATGACATAAACTGGCCAATCGTGGGTGTTGTAGTTCAGTTCTGATCCCCCCCCCCACACCCCAAAAAAAAGGATATGGTAGGAACGCAACTGTTATCCAAATTTATATTTTCCAGTCTTCTGAAGTCTCAACCAAAGTCTTTAAAATAACAACTAAATTAAAGCGCCTTAAACAATATAAACACAAATTCAATTTTAATTTATTGACTGCCACTGAGAATTATTTAGGATTAGATCCCTTGGGTCTGGGAATTTCCAATAGCCTGACGGTATATGTATAATTGCAAATATGAGACTTAAGACCCAATTTGCCAAGTTTTGTTATTTGTGAAATATTATATTCCATAAGAAATGTGTGATTGGCCTAATCTATAAACTTAAACTAAAAGGCCAATCTGCAGTTCCTATGGAGCATAGTATCTCACTTTTGTGTATGTGTGTGTGCAACAATTCCTAGTAACAACTATGCAGACATATTGCCTCCCCACTCCCCTCTCCCTCATAATTGAATTGTTTAATCATTGTTCCCTTCAGGAAATTAATCTCACAACCTTCGCTTTATTTTCAGAGTACCATATTAATGCAGGTGTTTTATTGTCTGGCTAGCTGAAACTAACGTTCCCTTTCAGCAATAATAGCAACTTAGTTACAGGTGGCCACAGCCAATCCGAAAGCCCAGAACAGACAGCTTGTCTGCCCTCACATCTGGGTCAGCACAAGCAGTTCTTATCTGGGTCAGCACAAGCAGAGTCAACACAAGCATACCATATGAGGTTAGTATCAAGCTAAAATATGAAATCAATTGGTACATACTTTCTAATTCTGGTTGATTCGGAGAGGGAAGCCGCAGTACCTGTTGACACCTGACACCTGACTGCAGGTCCCTCCCCTGCCTTGCCCCCCCCCCCACTCCCCCGCCCGGCTCCTCTCTCCTCCCTTATAACACGGGCCCTCGTTGCCTCCAGCCATTCCGCCTCCTGCTTCACTTCTCTGCTTTTGATACACGATACACTTTTTGATACACGGCGATACACAGCAACTTTGGAGCAGGATGTCGCCATCAAGGACCCACCTACGCGATACTGCTGCTGCCTCCGCAACCCCAGCCATCACCATGCCCTATGCCGGCCACAGCTGAGGTCACCCTGTCGGACGCTGGACCACCAGGAGAAACACTGACTTCACCACCTCCGCCTCTGGGATAAGCACCTGCAAGACGCCTTGCGCTCAATCGCGGAGCGCTGGGCCACCTCCACCTCAACCACCATGGACTCTCAACGCCCTCATGCTGGAACACCTCGGGATGCCCCGGACGCCCGCCCCCCCCCCCACCTCTAGCGGCCTCATCGGCCCACTCCGCAGCATCCCTAGCCTACGCCTATCTGCCCGCCGCCTCACACCAGCCACCAATGACGGTGGCCCTCCACCCCGAGTATCAACGACACGCCAGGAACTGGAATCTGGCGGTCACCTCCACTGCCCCTGCCACCCCTGCGATGCCTCTACACCACCCGACCATCCACACTCCGACGTCGGCCGCCAATGCAGTCCGTGAAATATTGGCGTGCGCCAAGGCGAAACACAGCATAAGGAGAAAGGCATTCCTGCAAACTACTTCTTTCCCCAGGACCTGTTGGAGAGAGGGCAGGAAGGGAAAGCAGTCAAGGAGGGTGAAGCTACCAAGGACAAGTATAGCCTCGCCCTCAGAACCCTTGAGACACACCCTTCATTTCCTGCTGACTGCATTCTGGCCCTCTCACACCACTTCCTCACCGTCCTCCACGATAGCATCTCCGCTCCCTGGTCTACTCTCTGCCGGTACTCAGAGACAGTCTTCATATGGATCGCGGACAGCAGGCTCCCCCTCAGATGGTACGATCCCGTCGCCATCAACGCCATACGCCTTGAGGCGAACAGCCTCGGTGCTACCTCGGGCGCCACCTCACAGGCTACCGGGCCGGCACGCGAAAAAGTCTCCAGCCGCGGCCAGACTGGCAAGACTCACACACCTTACACCAAGGAGGCCTATGGCACCCATGCGCCGCATGGAACCGCGGCCGAGCCTGGTGTGACTGAGCCCCTGCCGGCAAGGCACATGGCGAACACTCTGCCAGGCAGTGCCATGCATGTGCCTACTGCGCTAAAGTCAGGCAGATCCTTACAACCCACAGTGAGGCTGTCTGTTACACCAAGCGAAACCGTGAGCCAGGACCTCAGACAGCCCCACCACCGACCCCCGCCACCGATGACGTCACACCCCGCACCTGCCCTAATGCCGCACCCAGTGGGTCCTTCACCATCTCCGTCCTGCATAATCCAGGTGCCTCCCTCGTCCTCGCCGATGCCATGAGCCGAGGTCGCCTGCGCCGAGGTCACCCACCTTGGCTTGTCCTGCGTCTCCCCCTGCCACAACAACTTCCCATATAATCCTAACCTTGACTGCGACCCTGGACGACTCTGCTTTCCTGCTCCCCTCGGGCCGCCTGCTCGACCCTCGCACACTCACCACACTTCTCCTCCGCACCCTCATGCTCCCCTCGCCGGACTTATACTCTCCACAGCCTCCGCTGAAGTGCGGCCCAGGCCTGCCAGCGAGCGGGTGTCTCCCTCTCCGACATTAAGGCCCACGGGACTTGGACCTTGGACCCAGTCTATGCCTACATCCCCCGCCTCGCGCCCGCTGGTGCTCCTCTCCTCAATTTTGGTGGAGGGCTCTTTGGGGCTCTCTACATCCACCTGATGTTTACCATACCTAACTTTGAACTAGATACTTCACATTTTATCTAGACTTTATCCTTGACATTTTTACACCTGATTTATATTGACCTTGATTGTATTAGTTCTCTTGTTCCCTTGATTTTGTGTTATTGATATTCATTAACATTTTGTTCTTCCTGAAATAAAATGTCTTTTCTTCCACCCCGCCTTCTCTCTCTTCTTCCATTGCGTATTGGTCATAATGCTTGCATTGCGGTTGATTCATAGCGGATGAAGAAGCCCCGCCCTCCCTCTGCACTGACACCTGACCATTCGAGGCGGGAGAAGAAGCCCCCCCCCCCCACCCCCTTCTCGACTCCGAACCCGCGACCCTCCCCGCTCACGCCTGACTTCAGGCCCCTTCCCCCACCCCACTCCCACCTCCTCTCCTCTCTCACCCCTTATACCCCGGGCCCCCGCAGTCTAATACTTTAATTGGCCTATGCAACTTTAAACTATCTCATGTTTAACAGATTGAATAATAATGCGTACAACAATATTAGTTGATGCGAAGTTAACAAGCTGATTACTTTATGCCATCTCTTCTTATGTCAATTTCAATTGAAGTTGTATATTCCGATGGTTTTTAATGTCCCCAGTTTTTATTTTTAGATAAATATATTCCATTGATCGTTATAATCTACTCTAGTTTGGTTTGAAGAACCTGTTTTTAAAAGATTAACTTTGGCGACAATTGAGGTGAAAGTATTTCAAATTAATTTTTGAGTGCACACCGAAATGCTAGTCATGGGCTTTTTCCTACCCATTTTCGAGCCTAGCAAGGGAACACCATGCTAAAAACTAATTTGTAATGAGTGCACCAGTACCTAAGTTTGATATGGGAGGAAAGTCCTTTGGCTAAAAAAAAAAAAAAAAAAAGGCTTTCTTTGGATCACGCGGCTTTACTAGCAAATAAGTAAATTATTGTTTAAAGTTGGTTTTCTGAGATAAACATTTTAAATTGATTGTTATAATCTACCTTACTTCTGTTTGATGTACCTGTTATTTTAAATGGCAAAGCTTTGGGATATTTTCAGTTCAAATAAACAAAATGAATTTTGCTAAGCACGCCAATACTTTGACACCATAGAATTTAACAGTAATAGGTTGTATTAAATTGCCTCGGTATTACCTTATAAATATGTGGCAACAAATGTTTAATAAGTGCATCAGCATCTAAATTAGATATGTAGAATCAAATCTAAATAATTGCTTGGGTTTTGAAATGTTGATGCTTCATCGGACTATGCGGCTTTTAAGAAAAGAAAAAGAGTAGGTGATGAAGGTGCATGATGACATCGCTTCAATATTTAAACTATCAATAATGTTTCTGGGTCACTCTCCTGAAAACTGGTCAGCATGGGATGGGATTTTAAAACATCAATAAAAATAACATACTTATTTTTCCCCTGATACTTTTCATATTCATGTTCAGATTTGATGTAAGAAATAAGGGAAATAAAATAAACCGCGTGGAACTTTGGTCTTTTTAGTTATAAAGTGTTTTTGTACCCAAAAAAAAAACATTTTACAGTCAGCCATTTGTAACATGACATATGGGACATGGTTGGATCCTTAATAACATTTTGTATTGCATTGATATATCAAACAAAACAGTTCCCAAATCAAAAGGAAGTATTTATTAACATCTATGCATGCTTAAATTTAAAACAAAAAATTATTTGATGTCTTCAGAAATAACATTACAAATTTCTGTCACAGATGTAACCAGTGGTGTTTGGATGCCACACAAATATCGTACTTTAATTATTCAGTGAATAAAGCCTGGCTGGGAATGACTTTGTTTGTTATCAATATAAGCACTACATATTTCTGTATATTATGCCATGATTAATATGCTTCTCAGTGTTAAATTATTTAATTCTGCTTATATTTTTATTAAGCAGACTGTGGTGTCATAAACATGTGTTACGTCTGAGCAACACATGTGTTACTGCCATATGACATAGCTCAATCACAGACTACACCTTTATTTTTTATCTCATCAATTTATATTTCACATAGATGTAAAGGGGAGATTTCCAATTTTCATTTGCAACCAACAAATGTTTAAAATTCAAATATTAGATTTTAACTCTCCATGTGACACTTTTCAGTTTTCAGGAGAGTGACCCTTCTACAAACAGAACGAGGATTTTCCCCACGACATCGATCAGGCAACAGAAGCAAGGACAACCACATCTAAATCTGAACAAAGACTGCCTCCGTATGAATCAACTATGAACAACCTGTGGAATCGCCGGTTCCAGCACACAATGTTTATTTATATTGGCATAGTGTCAAGGAATTTGACGAGAATGAAACAAATAAAACTCGAGATGGCAGTCACTGAATGCTCTCTGTTTTCTATATATAGGGTTTGTCTAGCAGTAGCAGCCCTCTCACAGACAGTGCTATGGGAGTAACTACCGTATTCCTTGACCACAATAGACTATGGCTGCCATATGTGAAGTGCCAGCTCATGGCTCGGACCTAATGACCGGACGAGTCATTAGGTCCGAGATACTGGGCTCGATATCTGGCCGAGTCAAAAGTGAAAAGACCTGTTGAATGCTACCAGGATAGTGGAAGGACGAGAGCGGAAGGAAGAATACCAATTAATGAATGTTATTAAAGAAAGACATCACACGATTATATTAAAATTTACCGATGTCTGAGAGGTGTATGTAATCCTATAATAAATCTAAGTGGTAAGATAGAAAATAACAGTATTTTATTATTTTAAAATTGTTTTTGTGATTAAATAGTAGGGCCTATAAATTACCAAACTTAAGCATGGCTGGAAGACCAGCGCATCGGTGCTGAAGAAAATTGTTATTGAGATGAATAAAAAAATGTTTACCAAAGAAAAAGACTATATGATAAACCTGTGTCCTGGCGAGTTTGTGAATGAATTTGAGAGCTTGAAGAACTCGGGGTGACTAGAACTTATTCACTTTAATAGTTATAACTTTTGCCATAGCCTGAAGTAATAATGACCCCAGAGGCAAGGAACCACATAGACAAGTAGGCGTGGGTAGGTTATTTCACATATGGGGGCCTAGGTAATCTAATAGTTATGATCCTAGACCTGTATTGTTTGTTTGTTGTTGTTTTACATCCTAGCAACATCTAAGGTCATATCAGGACGGTTCACATTGCTAACAAGGAGTGTGGATTGGAATCATGCTCTAGGCAGAATCGTTCCCATTTTCACGAGTCAACACGACACTAATATCAAATTTCACCATGGAAGTGCATAATTAAGTGTGGCATGTATTCATGCAATATTAATAAAGAACTATAGCTGAGTTTTGGCTGTTAGGCAAAATACAAATAATAAATTGGTGATCGTCTCCACCTGTGCCTGAAAAATCACCCACCCCTGATTCTTTAAATTAAAAAATTTAATTAAATTTTAAATACGTCAGGCCAGCAGCAATTCAACTTGTGTAAGCACACAATACGTGCAACGTTTTGTAAAGTCCAATGCTCGAATATGTGGCTGTGTAGGCAGGCTATGGTGAAATCAATACAGACAAAGAGAAAGGAAGAGTATAAAGTGTAAAGAAGAAGAGAGAGTCCAGACCTCTGGTTTATTATTTATATGGTTACATGGGTTCATTGTAGAGTATCACCCCACCCCTTTCCCCCAATGGGAAACAAGCATTCTTGGCCCTATCAATAGGGATCCAGCATTCCTGGTAAAAGTGGATACCATGCAGTGGTCTGCCCACCACCACAAGCTGTATGGCCCCATGGCCACCACCAACCTTGACGTTTGAGTGTGGTGATCCCTATCCCAGCAGAGGGGGTAGGTATAGGCCCTGAATGCCCTCACACCCAGACCTGCCAGCACCACTATGTCTATTTACATCCCACTCAGGCACCACCAGCCCTTATGGTGCAGTCACACTACGACGCTTCTCGCCGGCGACCTAGCGACGTGTGGTGTTTTTGGGCGAAAATGGGTGAAATATCGAGACACGCTGGGGGTGCGTTATGCACGCGTCGGTACACGTCGGTACACTATCCTTGACGTTGATTCCCCCCCCCCCAACGCGTTGACACACGTTGGCCGCGCACGCATAATGCGCCGCGCTGACGCCGATCTTTTTGCCCAAATCGCCGAAAAGTTGGACGTTTCTCGACGTGCATGATTTTATTTTCAACGCTGACGGGTCGCCGGGAGAAGCGTCGTAGTGTGACTGCACCATTACATATACATACATACATACATACATACATACATACATACATACATACATACATACATACATACATACATACATGCACCTGGTCATGTACACTGATCAGAATAGAACATTTGCATTCCTCCCTATGCCGAATATCGGAATATTTTACAAAACGTTATATGTTATCAAAATAAAAACAGCCCGCCCGACCCCGATTTGCGTGATCAAAAGGACGACCACAAATTAAAATTGTTATTTGACCTTCATTCAGGAATCAACAGTCATTAGATTTGAATACCTGTCAATGTAATGCATGTAATGATATCACTTTCAAAATATTTCGCATCTAGGCATCTGTTTAGAACTCAAGATAGCAAAATTAAAAACAACAATAACGCCTGCTTCCACATGATCTGATTTAGCTATGAAAAGCAATGGGCGACACAAAGTAAACATTTATCATAAGCTGTGTTTACACGGGCGAGTGTAAAACGATTTAAGACAAATCGATTTATATGAATCGTTGTAGTGGCGCGTTTACACAGAACGAGTTTGAAGTCGGAAATCGACATCTGCGCATGAGCAAGTCCATACTAACCAGCAGCCTTAGTGGTGAGCCTGTAGCCGGCGGGCACTGCTATTTGTTTAGTTTACACTTGTCGATTCGACAATATGAATAACGACGCCGATGTAGCTGCTACGTTAATATCGCTTGGAATTTAGGGTTAATTTAATTCAATTTCATTATTTGAGTATGTAATTCTGTTAAATATAATCGCATTCAATAGATTTCGGCCTAATCGGTCCCTAACACTGCTGGGCACCAGTGTATAGTTACACCTGAGCCTGTATCCGGCGAGCACCGCTATTTTACACTATCGCCGCCTGGGAACCAGCTCTATCGCTTCATCTATACTACCTAGCAAGGTGGTTTACATATACTGATTTATATGAATCGATTCAGCCCTAAATTACAACAGACGCCTCAGTACAAGGCTCATAGGGAACATACAGCGGAGGGGATCGCTGGTAGAAATCTCTACTGGAAATTAGAGGAATTATCGAAAATTGAACAAAAAAAAAATATCAAACAAAATTTGAACCTCCCAAATTATCTAAAACGCATAGAAAAATCGAATTGAGAAAGAATGGAAGAATAAAATCGGTAGTAATGGATATGCATGGAAATAGGGAGATTCACCAAATCTAAGTCAACCCAAATTGTCTAAAACATTAATAAAAAAAATTGTAAAATGAAAAAAGGAGAAATTTGGAAAATATTGGAAGACTGGCATCCCTGAAAGTATAATGATTGGTCGTAATGCTTGCATTGCGTGTGATTTGTGGCAGGGAGGAGGACCCCCCCCCCCCCTCTCCCTCTCGCCTTCCTTCCCTGACCGTTGCACCATTACGTAACCCCCCCCCCCCAGTCGCCTCCCAGTCGCCTCCCCCCGCCCTCCCTCATCGCACCCATTTTCCTGCCTCCTCTCATCCTCGCCTCCACGCATCTACGCCTCCAGGCTGTGCCACCTACGCCTCACGCATGCCTCATCATGCCAGCTGGATCGCGACACCGACGGCGCCCCCCGGGCCGCCGAGGAGCACACCGAGGAAGGAGCGCCTCCGCCACCTCACGTGACTCAGCCCCCGCGACCTCAACCGCCCCCAGCCTCCAGTCGGAGGCTACCTCATAGGCTACCGCGGTAGATGCCCGGATGGACGCCCAGGCCGCGGCAATGCAGACCCAGGCGGACGCCATGGATCGCCTCACGGCTCTCGTTGAGTCGATCGCCCTCGCCCCGCCTCGGGCGCCAGCCCCCACCCCCGCCTCCCTCACCGATCGCCTTGCCGACCTACTTCAAGAACTCGCCGCTGGGGCCGGAGGGGGGGCCCGCACATCCGCGCCTCCTCCCCGCACCCGCGACCCCGGCCCAGGACGTCCAACCCACATACCAGCGCTACACGAGGCGCAGCCTATACGCCACCCAGAAAGCCGCCTCCGCGGCCCGCCTCCCCGCTGCCGCACACGACGTCCCCGACCGCTCCCCCGCATCCACGGCTGAGGCGGTCCGGGACATCCTAGAGTCGGCCGAGGCGCCAAGGTGCAGAACACCGGGCGCCGAAAAGGTATACCCTCCAAATACCTTTTCCCTCATGATCTCATCGAAAGGGGCGCCGAGGGGAAGGTGCTAAAGTGTGGAGAGGCTACCATGGAGGAATACAACCTCGCCCTACGCATGCTGGAGTCCCACCCGTCCTTCCCCTCGGACTCCCTCCCCGGACTACTTCACCACAACATGACCGTCCTGAGAGACTGCGTCACCCATCCGTGGCCGACTGTCCGGCGGTACTCCGAGACCATATTCGCCTGGATCGCCGACAGATGGCTACCGGATGGGTGGCTCGACCCAGTCGCCATAAACTCAGTGCGCATGGATGTAATCACCGCCCCCACGACTGCCTCCGGGGGCGCCAGAGCCCTCGCCACCCGCGCCCCCGCCCGCCCTGCCCCCACACAACCCAGACCCACCCACTCTGACCCACGCACACCCTATACCCGCGAGGCCTATGGGATACCCTGCCCCGCCTAGAATAGAGACCCCCCGTCTCATGTGACCTCGCCCCCCCTGGAGAGGCGCACGTAGAGCAGGGCGCGAGGAGGAGGCACGCATGCGCATACTGCGCCAATGTACGCCGCATCTTAACGGTCCATAGCGAGGCCGTTTGCTTCACGAAGCGGACCCGGGACCACGCCTCAGCCGCCCCCGTGATCACCTCGCTGGATTTTTAGTCCGGCGGCGGTGACGTGGCCCCCACCCCTGCCCCCACCACCACAGCCAGCACCCACGCCGCACCCACCCCCCCCCGCCCCCCCAGCCACCCTCCTACCCAGGCCCCCCCGCCCATCCCCAATGACACAACACCACATGCACACGCCCGCCCTCCCCCTGCAACCCGAAACCCAGAAACCCGACACCGCCTACCGGAAGTCCGCCGCAGGGTCCCAGACCCTCAAAAACCAGTAACCCGGCACCCACAACCGGTAGTCCGCCGCAGGGTGCACCGCCACGATAACACTCCTCCATCTACACCGGACGCCCCCCCTAACCGCCTCCACACACGCCGCCGCAATGCCCGCGCCAAGCGCCACCCTTTCATCTCCCCTCCCCCCGCCAGCACCCCTGCCGCCCTCCCCCACCCCCCCTGCCGCTAATCCTCTCACATCTCCTACCGCCCCAGATGGCAGCCCTCACACTTCCCGTCAAATCTCCGCCGCCATCCCCGAAGGCTGCCGCCCCCCCTGCACCCGCACCAACCGCCCCCCCGCACCCGCGGCCCCGGCCCCGGCGGCACTGCATATATCGGCCCCCCGGCGCCCCGCTCCCACCGCCCACGACTTCGACCTTCCCCTCTCCCACCCCTCCCCTGCCACCCCCCCCCACCGCACCCCCAGCCCTGAACCTCAAACCTCCCCCCCCATCGGCGACCTCGCAGAACCTGTCGCCGATTAATCGACCCCGCAGTCCAGATACCCTCCCTGCCGCCCCCGCCTGCGGCCCCACCCCCCATGCCTACCGCTCCACCCTCCTCGCCATATGGCCCCGCCTCTCCGGAGCCGCATGGCACCACCACCCAACCTTCTCCAGCGCATACGACGCTCTCCGCGATGCGGGCCTCCCCAATTTTTTGGCCGCCCGCATCCCCCTCCCCTCAGGCCTCCACATCCCCGCATGTTGAAGCCGCCTCCAGGACTATCACGACTCGGAGCTAGTCGACCTTCTGGAGTTCGGCTTCCCAGCCAACTACTCCTCCGACACCCCCCCTCGCCCCACCTATACCAACCAATTCCAGACCCACCTCCGCGACTTCATCCGCGTCGAGCTCGCCCACGGCGCCCTGGCCGGCCCCTTCCTCACCCCCCCTTTCACACCCTGGTCCCAGGTCTCCCCGATGATGACCCGCCCCAAGTCCGATCCGAGCAAGAGGCGACTCATCGTCGATTTCTGCTACCCCCCCGGTGCAAGCGTTAATGCGGAGATACCTCGGCGCGAATACCTCGGCCGCCCCCACACCTACCGCCTCCCCTGTGTCGTCGACGTGGGCCGCCGCCTCAACCGAGAGGGCACGGGGCCCTACACCTGGACGGCCGACATCTCCAGGGCCTACCGGCAGCTTCGCGCCGACCCCCTCTCCTGCCCTCTCTTCGGCATCACCTACGAGGGTGCGGTCTACGTCGACCTGGCCCTCCCATTCAGATGCCGCTCCTCGGGCGCCTCCTGCATCAGGGTCACCTCGGCAGTCGCCTGGCTCCTCCGCCGCGAGGGTTACCATGCCCTCGTCTATGTCGACGATTTCGTTGGCTGCGAGCTGACCTACCTGAGGGCCCGCCAGGCCTTTGACGGCTTCATCGCCCTCATCGCCGCCCTAGGCCTGGAGGTCGCCTCAGGGAAGTGCCACCCTCCGGCGGTGCGGGTCACCTGGCTGGGCTTCGCTATTGATAGCGAGGCCATGGCGATCTGCATCACCCCCGACAAGATGGAGGAGCTCGTCGCCGCCTGGGAGGCCCGAGACGCCCTGCCGACCCTCGGGCGCCAGGAGTTACAGAGCATCCTCGGCAGGCTTAACCACGTTGGCAGCTGCGTCCTCCCTGCGAGGAAGTTCATGGTCCGCCTCCTCGCGGCCCTGCGCAGCTGCTACAGTTTCACCACCATCACCCTCGGGGACGACGCCCTCCGGGACCTGAGGTGGTTCGCGGCATATGGTCGCGCCTCCAACGGCCTCCACCTTCTCCGCGCCCCCGACGCCCGGAGGATCGTCGTCGAGTGTGACTCCTGCCTCACCGGCGGGGGAGCCTACTCCTCCTCCCACTGCTACGCCCGAGGGTACTCCGAGGGCTTCCGGGCTCGCTTCCCCACCATCCATGAGCTGGAGGCGGTCAACCTCGTGGTGGCGCTCCGCACCCTCCTCCCGGCTGACATCGCGGGGCCAACGTTGTCATCAACACCGACAACATGGCCTCCGCCGCCTCCCTCGACTCGGGACGGGCCCGTGACCCCACCCTCGGGACTTGCGCCAGGGAGCTCTGGCTCCTCGCTGCCGAGGGCTGCTTTGAGCTCACCATCCTTCATAAGCCGGGGCAGACCTCGTCCTTGCCGATGCCCTCAGCCGCGCCCATCTCCCCAGAAAATGGGCGGCTATTGCCCGAGACGAGGTCACCCGCCTCGGGTTAACCTACACATACCCTGACCACGATGACTTCCCCTACCATCCCGGCCTGTAACTCCAGGTTACTCCGACGCCGAAGTCGCCGCCGTCGATGGACTGCGCCTCGCCTCCCTTGCCCCATCCACCAGGCGAAACCGCCACCGGCAGGCGCAGGGCTACGTGGAGTTCACCTCGGGCCATCGCTGTGATCCCCTCACCCCGACACCCTTCGACGTCACTGCCTACACCGCCTCGCTCTACGCCCACGCCATCGCGCCCGCCTCCCTGCACAACGCCAATACGGGGCGCTCTCCTGGGTCGAGGCCGCCAGGGGCGATCCCTCCGCCTTCACCTCGCACCTCACGCGAGACGTCTCTCGTGGGGGCGAGCGGGCGTCCGCCCACGTCTCCCGCCCTGCCCCGCCCTTGACTCCATCCTGCCTCGACACCCAGCGCCGGGCCCTCGGGTGTCATCCCTCGGGCCGCCCTCCTCCTCAGGTATTACGGGATGCTCCGGCAATCCAGCCTCCTCTCCCCGGGCCCCGAGGTCTGGGGCAGCCCGCACACCATCACCCGAGCCGATGTCGCGCCCACCCCCGGGGGTCTCCGAGTCACCCTCCGGACATCAAAGACCATCTCCCTTCCCTCGGGGGCGGTTGCCCTCTTCATCCCCGCCTCGCCTGGCCGAGCCTTGTGCCCTGTTGCTCCTCTCGGTGGCCCTCGTCCCGGCCGCCGATGTTGACCCGGTGTGGCGGTTTCAGCTTGTTCCCGTGCTCAGCCGTGTCCCGTTGCTTCTGCGCATGCGTGGATTTCGCATCAACTCGGGTCACCCGAGACACTTATTGGCGCATGCGCACATCCTACAAACTCGGGTAGAATAATCGAATACGCTTCTCCGCGCTCGGGTGGACAATTTTTTTTTTTTTTTTTAATAACCGATAAAACTACAGCAAAATAGGATTTAAAGTATTTTATGATGGCCTAGTTTACCTATATTGCCATTTAATTAATCTAAGTTATTCTTTTTTTGCACACGGCGCGTGTATTTGTCGACTCCACTCGCCGTGTTCTATTTGAAATTCTGACGACTGGAATGACCCGAGTCGCCCGGGTAGTGTTAATCGATTACGGCCATGCTTATTAGATTCTGACGCATGCGCAGAAGCGAGGGACACGGCTGAGCACGGGAACGAGCTGAAACCCCCACACCGGCCTTCATCCTGCCCTCTGGCCGCCCACTCGACCCGCGGACCCTGACCTCCATCCTCCGAGGCTCCCTAAAGGCCCTCGAGGTGCCCGCCCCGGACGGCTACACCCTCCACAGCCTCCGCCGCGGCCCAGGCTTGCCAGAGGGTGGGAGTCCCCCTCGCTGACATAATGGCCCAGAGGACCTGGACCTCGGATGTAGTCCACGCCTACATCCCCGGCTGCCAGGGGTGAAAACCGTCCAACAATGCAACATTATAGAGGGAGTGCGCATGACGTCATCACTCAGTGGTTAGCCATCTTGGATTACACTTAATACCACCTATGGTCCCCCCTCTCTTATACCAAGAACACTACGTCCACCACTGGGCCTACCTGTAGTCAGGGCTGCCGAAGTATGGCGCCACCTAGCGGGTACTGCCTGAACCTGTCTAATTCTTTGACAGAGCATCCAAAGTGTCAACATACTGCTCTTTAGCAAAGATATGAGGCTACATGATTAATCAAATACTTCCCCTCCATCAAAAAACCCCTTTCCCTTGGCCTTTGAGGGAAAACTGCTCAAAACAGTGGCAAATAAACCAACAAATCAGTAAATAAACACAATGTAAGCACTTCCAAGCCTTTCATATGTAATCCAATATGGCCACCGGAAGTTGCCTCGTGACGTCATTACACCCCCTCTATAGTCTATTAGAAAAACGTGTGAAGAATTTCGACATGGCGGGGAAATGATTTGAGCTGGTAAATTCTTAATTTAAGAAGCACAATATATTCTTCACATAAATGTTCATATTTAACCGCTTCTTTTGATTTGAAATAATATATATAATAAAACACGAAGTTCAATTTAACAAATAAAACTGACAGCGTTTTATGGCCGCCATTTTGTCTTTTTGCAGGGGCATTCGACTGGGCCCTTTCTATCCGCAAGATTTACGGATGGAACGGATGGAGCCACATACACACATCCGAATCATCGGTATATGAACCCACTTCCGGTCCCAGTTGAATAGGAATTTGTTCGGAAATATTTTGTTATTCGGATAGAGAGGCCCAGTCGAATGCCCCCATATCTCTCTCTCACCACCTCATGTTCCATTTTATCCTGAAGTTTCTACTTCCTGTTCCATACGTAAGCTATTTTCTCCTACATTGGGTTTCACCCCTGTACTGGTACTGGATGTACAGGGTGAATCCTTTATCCTAAAAAATATTAACGCCACCGCCGCATTGGTGGCGTTATTCATATTGTCGAATCGAGGGATTTCCCAAATCTATAAATAACTTCACGTTTAGCTAACACAAACCGTTTAGGCCCCCATGCATACGGCGTGACATAGTTCGCGACACCTCTGATAACCGGTGATAGCTACCCGTTGTTTAAGGCTTAACACCACACGCTGCCAACACTGCTCCATGCATGCGGGCCCAGTGCTACATGTTTTTGGTTGGTAATTGGGGTGCATGTAAACGACCCATAAGCATATTCATCGCTGAACGGAGAGGGATAACCAGCCCCGGTTGAACTTGTCTGAGCTGTTTGAACTTGCTGGAAATGGACTTTCCTCTTCTCGTTCTCGTGAGAACTCAGTGTCAGCCAATCAGAGCTGTCCTTTTCTATTGCAAATGGCCACCTCAATGGGGGCAGCCATTGCAATAAAAAAGAACAGTTCTGATTGGCTGAGAACACTTCTCAGTGTCAGCAAATCAGAGCCATTCTTTTTTTATTGCAAATGGCGGTCCCCATAAGGGGCGGGCCATTTGCAATCGAAAAGAACAGCTCTGATTGGCTCAAATTATGGAAAGATCCTATTATTTATTTAGTAGTTTCTTGTTCAGACATAGTTACACATATATATGTATCTTTTGCACAGATTAAAATGCTTGAAGTATATTTTTAATTTATCTACATTAACTTCTGTTTAAATCACACAATATCAGGACTTAAAGAATGGGAAACTATTCCTGCAAGGGTATGCTCAATATGGGACAGTGGTCACCCGTTTTTCCTCCTTTCGTCGCTGTGGACCCTTCTCAAACGACAACGGGTCCAGTGCGGCGGAAGTAAATAGACTCATGAATATTAAGTTTGACCTATATATGACATATCACCCCTTGTGTGGCGGTTTCAGCGCCCGGTCAGTTTCAGCGCCCTGCCGTGGCTTCTGCGCATGCGCGGATTTTCGCATGTTGCGGCGAGAACTGCTATTTTTTTGTTTACACTCGGCGATTCAACGCCGATCTAGCTGCTACGTTAATATCGCTTGGAATTTAAGGTTAATTTAATTAAATTTCATTATTTGAGTATGTAATTCTGTTAAATATGATCGCATTCAATATAGGGTATGCACCGACGTCACGCTAAGCGGAAGTGCGGCCATTGCGGCGATAGTAACCACAATAATAACACACTGTCACAGTGCAAACTGAATGGCTATGAGCAATCTTCCTCCAGAAAAGGTTAAATATCTCTGAAACTACACCACTTAGAAACAAACTGATTGGAATACACATAGAAAACATGTTTACCAAAAAGATTATATTAAATTGATACGGTTAGGGTTATGGATTTCTATTAAATTTGAATAAAACTGGCGTTTTGCACTGCGCGTACCGGCAAACTGCCCGCGAAGGGTAAAATCGGCAATGCTATGTCTATGTGGAGCATTTATTTTTGTAAAATAAATTTAAAAGCTTTCATTGGATCGATTAAAAATATCTTAATGCGCGATTGAAGAGGAAGATCTGAAGTATTTAATGTAACCTAAGAGCAATTTACGCTGAAAGTATTAAAAACAGAGGTAATAGTGAAAGTTGGGATATTCTGAGTGTCAGTGCCAGTGCATTGTCAATGGCCGTGAGCAATCTTCATACAGAAAAAGTGAAATATCTCTAAAACTACACCACTTAGAAACAAACTGCTTGGTACACATATAGAAAACATATTCAACGAATAGATTATATTAAATTTATAAGGTTAGGGTTCCGGAATTCTATTAATTTTGAATGAAATACACGTTTTCCACTGCGCGTACAGCCAAACTCTATGGGATGTTTACTGGTTGATATCGCCACAATGGCCGCGCATCCGGTTCGTGTCGTCACGTGAATACCCTATATTGATTTCGGCCTAATCGGTCCCTAACACTGAGCTTGTAGACAGGTGTCAGCGTCTTATTTCCCACAAGTCTCATTTCCCAAATATCGCTTCTGCGTATGCGCGGATTCGAGTGACGAATGCAAACTTTGGTTGGCTTTATGACTTTAAACCCAAGAATACTGGAGGAAACGTGTACAACAATATTCTCTACGAGTTTGAGAATATTGGTGAATATATTAAAGAAGTTATTGGCGAAAAACCGATTCGGTCGCCGTGTTGTTTACTTCTGGTCGGTAGATCGACCTGATTATCACTATAGAGGGGGTGTAATGACGTCACGGGGCAACTTCCGGTGGCCATATTGGATTACATGTGCAAGGCATGGAAGTGCTTACATTGTGTTTATTTACTGATTTGTTGGGTTATTTGTCACTGTTTTGAGCAGTTTGGCCTCAAAAACCGTGTTTACACGGGGAGTTGGAAAGTGTGTCGGCGCCGGGAACCAGCAGGCGCCTGTAGCCGGAAAGCACTGCTATTTGTTTAGTTTACACACGTCGTTTCGACTCCGATGGAGTTGCTACCTTAATATCGCTTGGAATTTAAGGTTAATTTAATTAAATTTCATTATTTGAATCTGTAATTCTGTTAGATATGATCGCATTCACTAGATTTCGGCGTAATCGGGCCCTAACACTGCCGGGCACCAGCGATTAGTTACTGCTCCCCCTGTTCCCGGCACGCACTACTATTTTATACTATCGCCGCCCGGGAACAAGCTGAATCGCTCCATCTAGACCACCTCTGGAGGTGGTATAGATGAAGCGTTTCATATGAAGCGATTCAGCCCTAAAACGCCACAGCGTCGCGTTTACACGGGAAATGTGAGTCGATCTAGGCAAGTCGTTTCATATGAAACGTTTTAAATCGCCCGTGTAAACACGGCTATAGGTTGGGGGAAAGGGATTTTTTTATGGAGGGGAAGCATTTTTAAAATCATGTAGCCTCACATCATTGCTAAAGTGCAGTATGTTGACGCTTTGGATGCTCTGTCAAAGAATTAGAAAGGTTCGGGCAATACCCACTAGGTGGGGCCACATACTTTGGCAGCCCTGATTATAGGTAGGCCCAGTGGTGACCATAGTGTTCTTGGTATAAGACAGGGGGCGCCATAGGTGGTATTAAGTGTAATCCAAGATGGCTAACCGCCGAGTGATGACGTCACGGGCACTCCCTCTATTTGTTTTTTAGCGGTTATTCTTATGAGTTTAAACCCAAGAATACAGGAGAATACGTATTGCTTGTGGAGAACAATATTCTCTGACTTTTAGAATATTGACGCATATATTAAAGAATGTATTGGAGTTAAACAGGAGGAGACATATTTCTTGTGGAGAACCAGACTGAAACCGCCACAGGCCACACAAAACTTAGGGGAAAAGTATTCAACCAAGATGTTTTGTTAAAAAGACTAACTTAAATACACAATTGCTATGAAATATGAAGTAAGTTATATGTGTTCTAATAATAAACAGCTCCATAATTATTAGTGTGGGAGAGTCATTGCAGTGGTGTCACTTAATATCGCTCATGTAAACAAACCATGAGGGCATCCTAGAACACACTCCACCTGTTGTGTTTTGTAAATGTACAACAAGTCAAGTGAGGTATCCCAATGATATGGTCTCTACTCCCTGTATATTGGATGAACACACTCCACCTGTTGTATTTCTCAATGTACAACAAGTCAAGTGAGATATACCAATGATATGGTCTCTACTCCCTGTATATTGTATGAACACACTCCACCTGTTGTATTTTCTCAATGTACAAGTCAAGTGAGATATCCCAATGATATGGTCTCTACTCCCTGTATATTGTATGAACACACTCCACCTGTTGTATTTTCTCAATGTACAACAAGTCAAGTGGGGTATCCCAATGATATGGTCTCTACTCCCTGCATATTGTATGAACACACTCCACCTGTTGTATTTTCTCAATGTACAAGTCAAGTGAGGTATCCCTATGATATGGTCTCTACTCCATGTATATTGTATGAACACACTCCGCCTGTTGTGTTTTCTTAATGTACAGCAAGTCAAGTATCCCAATGATATACTTTGCCATTCAGACTGGGATTCAGCCGGTGTCGCTGGTTTCAGACCTCCGCCAGTTTCAGCTCTCCGCTGTCGCTTCTGCGCATGCGTGAATTTCCTGCGCATGTGCCAAATTCGACTGACGCCTTCAAACTGCAGTGTCGCAGATTCAGACCTCCGTCAGTTTCAGCCCTCCGTGCTTTTATATTATTTTAATTATTGTTTCAGATATCTCGGGGAGTGGGGTCGTACTTCATCTTTTTTTTTTTTTACTATCTCACGAGGGGGATGAGATTATTTTAATAATAATTTTTGTATCTCTGAGAGGGGGGGGGGTACTTTTATTTATTTTCATGGTTGGGTTGGGGGGGGGTTGTATCTCTGAGAAGGGGGGCTTGTTTTTTTGGGAGGGGGGTGTGGGTGCTTTTACATTCTTTTAATTATTGTTTCAAATATCTCGGGGAGGGGGGTACTTCATCTTTTTTTTTACTATCTACGAGGGGGAGGATATTTTAATAATTATTTTTGTATCTCTGAGGGGAGGGGTATTCTTGTTTATTTTTGTTCCTATCTCGAGGCGGGAGGGGATTGTTTTAATAATTATTTTTGTATCTCTGAGAGGGGGGGGGGTACTTTTATTTATCTATTCATTCTGGGGTTGTATCCGGGATGGGGGGTAATTCTTGTTTATTTTGTTCTTTTTGTATCTGAGAAGGGGGGGGGTGATTCTTTTTGTATCGCTGGAGGTGGGGGGTACTTTTATTTATATCTATATATGGGTTGGTTTTGGTGGGGTGGGGGGTTATTTCCTACCTCTATTCACACAGCGGGTGGCTTGTTTTTTTGGGAGGGGGGTGCTTTTACATTTTTTTAATTATTGTTTCAAATATCTCGGGAGGGGGTACTTCTTCTTTTTTTTTACTATCTCGCGAGGGGGAGGAGATTATTTTAATAATTATTTTTGTATCTCTGAGGGGAGGGGTAATTCTTGTTTATCTTTGTTCCTATCTCTGGAGGGAGAGGGGATTGTTTTAATAATTATTTTTGTATAGATCTGAGAGGGGGGGGGGTGATTCTTGTTTATTTTTGTTCCTATCTCGGGAGGGGGAGGGGATTATTTTAATAATTCTTTTTGTATCTGAGAAGGGGGGGGGGGTGATTATTTTTGTATCACTGAGGTGGTGGGGGTACATTGATCATTCATGGTTGTGGTTGTTTTTTTTGGGGGGGGGTTATTTCCTACCTTTATTCACACAACGGCTGGCTTGGTTTTTTTGGGGGGAGGGGGGGTTTACATTCTTTTAATTATTGTTTCATATATCTCAGGGAGGGTGGGTACTTTTTATTTTTGTACTATCTCGGGAGGGGGAGATCATTTTAATAATTATTTTTGTATTTCTGAGAGGGGCAGGGGGAAATTCTTGTTTATTTTTGTTTCTATCTCGGGAGCGGGAGGGGATTATTTTAATAATTATTTTTTGTATCTCTAAGAAAAGATAGATAAGACGGCCCCCTCAGAGATAACAGAAAGAATTATTAAAAGAACCTCCTCCTCCCGAGATAGTAAACAAAAAGAAAAGAAGTCCCCCTTCTCCCCGAGATATATGAAACAATTAAAAGAATGTATAAACCCCCAAAACCAAGCCAGCCGCTATGTGAATAGAGGTAGGAAATAACCACCCCTCCCCCCCCACAAAACCAAGTCATGAATAGATAATTATTATAGTAAAACCCCCCCCCCCCCCTTCAGCGATACAAAAAAAATCACTTCCCCCTTCTCAGATACAAAAAGAATTATTAAAATAATCCCCTCCCCCTCCCGAGATAGGAACAAAAATAAGCAAGAATTAACCCCCCACCCCCTCTCAGAGATACAAAAATAATTATTGAAACAATCCACTCCCCCTCCTGAGATAGGAACCAAAATAAACAAGAATTACCCCCCTCTCAGAGATACAAAAATAATGATTAAAATAATCGCTTGGTACACATGTAGAAAACATGTTTACCAAAAAGATTATATTAAATTGATAAGGTTAGGGTTCTGGATTTCTATTAATTTTGAATAAAACTAGGTTTTGCACTGCCCATTGACCAATTTCATGTGATGTCAGCATAGGTATTTAGGTCAGTACGCGCGCTGCTTGGCTGCAGGACAACATCCGGTCACACTGCAAACTCAATCTCTGTGGTGGAGTGGTTAGAGTGTCTGACTTTTTTCTAGGTCAGACTCCTAATCTGGGGGTAAGCGGTTCGATTCCCCGTACCTCCAGCTCTGCCAATTTGGATTTCCACCACTGTGTATAACTTACAGCGTCGTCAAAGGCAGGTTGCTCTCATACCCGTCTATGTGGTGTGGGAGGTTAAAAATCCCTTGGGTCGGTAAAAGTGTAGGCTCGGGCTTTCTATCGACCAGCAGTGGAATCAGGAAGACCAGTCGTCTATGACTGAAATTTCCCCTGCTTAAACAACTAATGGACCAAAAAATAAATAAAATAAAATGGCTATGAGCAATCTTCATAGAGAAAAGGTGAAATATCTCTAAAACCACACAACCTAGACACAAACCGATTGGAAGACATAGAAAACATATTCACAGAAGAGATTATATTAAATTTATACGGTTAGGGTTCTGCATTTCTATTAATTTCGAATAAAATAGACGTTTTGCACTGCGCGTACTGGCATACTCAATGCATTGTCAATGGCTGTGAGCAATCTTCATGCAGAAAAAGTGAAATATCTCTAAAACCACACCACCTAAACACAAACCGATTGGAACACATACAGAAAAATATTCAAAGAAGAGATTATATTAAATTTATACGGTTAGGGTTCTGCATTTCTATTAATTTTGAATAAAATCGACGTGTTGCACTGCGCGTATCAGCAAACTCAATGCATTGTCAATAGCCGTGAGCAATCTTCATACAGAAAAAGTGAAATATCTCTAAAACGACACCACCTAGACACAAACCGATTGGAACACATATAGAAAACATATTCAACGAACAGATTATATTAAATTTATACGGTTAGGGTTCTGCACTTCTATTAATTTTGAATAAAATCGACTTTTTGCACTGCACATACCGGTGTCGCAGTTTCAGCGCCCGGTCAGTTTCCACCGCCCGTATAGACTCAAACTCAAGGCATTGTCAATGGTCGTGAGCAATCTTCGTACAGAAAATACAACAAAAGTGAAATATCTCTAAAACTACACCACCTATTAACAAATCGCGTAGTACACATATAGAAAACATCTTTACCAAAAAGACTATATTAAATTTATAAGGTTAGGGTTCTTGATTTGTATTAATTTTGAATAAAACTAAGGTTTTGCACTGTGCGTACTGTCAAACTCAAGGCATTGTCAATGGTCGCTGTTGTGGGTGCTTTTATGGGGAGTCAACACCATGCTTGAGTTGCTAGGAAAAGAATGCCTTTTATTATTATGAGCTGGACCTACAAATGGATTCCTAACATATGCAAACGGAATACCATAACATCTCCTTTCTTTTAAATGAGATGAGTCCAGCCTGTATAGTCTATGATATAGTAAAGTAATTTGTTGATATAGTCTTTAAGAACGATATGCTAATGTCTGTGCTTTGTATCTTAAATATATCAAAAGATCTATGCGTAAAATAGTACAGCATGTGGTAGAAGTCATTAGGTGTAGACTACCTTTGGTCTCCACAGGCATTATTATGGCCATGCTGTCTATTCTTATTTGACACTCAATTAAAGTCATTTAGCCATGATGGCGGCTTTATAGATCTGCCACTTCTTGTGGTTCTTGGATTGGCTCTGTTGATGACTTTATTCAGAGAAGGCCTCGTCCCTTCGGTGATCTTCATTGGACTGTCAGGCACTGCTGGCTCCTGTGCCACAGGATTCGCATTTGCATCTTGTATCTTTTCCACAGTTCCTTCCTCAGGCTTGACGGTTGCCCTGATATGTCGCTGGTTGCGCCTCAAGACTCTTCCATCCACTTCCACTTCGTATGATTTTGGGGCTACTTCTCGTACACAACTTCCCTTTTGCCACTTTTTGTTTTGAGGGTGAACTGGTCGTACACAGACAGTCTCTCAAGGATGTAACTTGGGAAGGTCAGAAGCACTGCGATCATAGTAGTGCTTTGCCTTTTTTCACTTTTCAATGATCTTGGACCTTGTGTTTTCAATGATCCTTGGTTCCATTAGACTGTTTGCTGCTGGTATCATTGACCTCGTTCTGCGGGAATAGAGTTTCTGTGCTGGACTATTGTCAGTGCCCGTTGTGGGAGTATTTCGCCATTCGAGGATTGTGATCCACTTGTCCTTCTTGTCTCTTTCAGCCTTCTTGAGCAGGTTCTTCATTATTTTCACTGCTGACTTGGCTTTGCCGTTTCCCTGGCTGTACAATGGAGATGATGTTACATGTTTGAAGGCCCACTGAGTCCCAAAGTTCTTGAACTCTTCTGAAGTGTATTGGGGCCCATTATCACTAATCAGCATCATTGGTATGCCATGAGTGGCAAAGTGTACCTTGCAGGCATCAATTACTCCTCTGGATGTAGTGTTGGTGTTCAGCTCGGTCACTTCAATGTAATCAGAGTAGTGATCCACCAAGACAATGTAGTTTTTCCCATGTAATGTAAAGATGTCTGATGATACAATCTGCCAGCGGTGTTTTGGAATTGCATGGCTTTTCATCGGTTGTTTCTGTTGTGGACTCTGATGTTCTTGGCATGTGCTGCATGTTTGAATCACTTCGCGGTTCTCCGTTGCCATTCGTGGCCAGTAGAGGCTTGCCCTTGCCTTCCTAGTAGAGGCCTCAACTCCTTGATGAGTCAAATGAATTCTGGCCAGCATCTCTGGTCGTAGAGATTTGGGGATGACGATGCGTGTTCCCTTGTACATGATTCCATCTTGTGTACTTAGTTCATCGCGTAAGGTCCAGAACTCGCATACACAGAGAGGTGCTGCTACCTTATCTTCTGGCCATCCTGTCAAAATAACATTCATCAAGACTTGCATCGTTGGATCTTGTTGGGTTTGTTCTCGAACTTGCTGCATCCGGAGGTCTGACACGTCGGCATCTGATCCACAGTCGATCTGTTCCAACTCTGTGTAGAATACTGCTGAACTTGTATCAGTTGTTGCTGCTGTTCCTTTACTGGGTGCCCGTTTTTTGTTTGTTTGTTGTTTTACGTCCTAGCAACATCTAAGGTCATATCAGGACGGTACTGGGTGCCCGTGATAGTGTATCGGACACAAACATTTTGCTTCCCTGTTGGTACGTCACCTTCAGAGAATACTTCTGAAGTCGAAGTCTCATACACTGGAGTCTCTTCGGTGCACTCAGAATGGGCTTTTGGAAGATGGTCTCCAGTGGCTTGTGGTCTGTGATCACATTGACAGACTGCTTTCCATGTAGAAAGTGATTAAACCTTTTGCAAGCGTAAACAATTGCGAGCATCTCCTTCTCGATCTGTGCATAGTTTCGCTCTGTCTTCATCAATGTTTGTGATGCCCATGCGACTGGTCGGCTCTTCTGGTAGAGTACAGCTCCCAGTCCAAATTGACTTGCATCTGCTTCAATGGTGACTTCTTCGTTAACATCATAGTAGCGGAGGCATGGCTCTCGGGTAAGAAGTTTCTTGATTTCTTCAAGTGCTGCCTCATGCTTCGGTTTCCATTCCCACTCTGCATCTTCATGTGTTAGTTTCCTGAGTGGTTCTGTGATGTGTGATAGGTTTGACAGGTATTGACCTAGGAAGTTTAACATGCCTAGAAGTCTTAGGACTGCAGCTGCATTTCCTGGTCGTTGCATGTCCTTGATTGCCTGGATCTTCTGTGGATCTGGCTTGATTCCTTGATCTGTGAGGACATGACCCATGCTTTTCCTTGAACTTCAGCTTTGACTTGTTCAGCTTCAGATTCTTTTTTCTCGCTCGTTCGAGGAGTGCGATCATCGCTTTGTCATGATGTTCTTCAGCTTCTTTGTAGGTTTCTCCACATCCGAAGAATAGAATGTCCTCTGCTACCACTGCTATTCCCTCCAGTCCTTCAAGTGCTTCGGTGAGTCTTCGCTCAAATTCTTCTGGGGCACTGCTTATTCCAAATGGTAATCTGTTCCACTTGTATCTTCCGAATGGAGTCCAGAACGTGGTAAGCAGAGATGATGACTCATCCAGTACAACTTGGAGGAATCCATCTTTTGCATCAACTACAGAGAATATCTTCGCTTGTGCCAAACGTGGGGCTACATCTTCCAAGTGTAGGCATTGGATAGTGTGGTCTCTTGATGGCTTTGTTTAGATCTTGTGGATCCAAACACACTCTTAGTTTGCCTGGCTTCTTCACTGCGACCATCGAGTTTATCCAATCTGTTGGCTGTGTCACTTGACTTATGATTCCATCTTCTTGTAGTTGATCGATCTTTGCTTTGAGTTCTTTTCTTAAGGGTATAGGCACTTTTCTTCGTGCATGCTGGACAGGGTGTCTGCTTTTATCAAGCTCGATGTGGCATGTTCCTGGCAGATGTCCTAATCCTGTGAAGACATCCTTGTATTTCTGAGTAATAACTTCTTTCGTCAAGTTACTGTTTGGGGTTATTTTCTCATTTACCACTGTATGGACTACTTGCTCTTTGTTGATCTTCAACAGTCCAAATCTTTCACATGTCTCACCTGTGAGTAGTGGATATGGTGCTGTTGGAAGTACTTCAAACTTTACGTTTCCTGTTAATCCATTGCAGGCGCATTCAAGCAGTTCTGTTCCGAGGGGTCTTACTATGGTTCCAGTGTACATACGCAGCTTGCTCTTAGTCTTCTTCAATGGGGGATCGTCATCCTCCATTAAGCTGATGTACGTACTAAGGTCAATGCAATTAACTGTTGATCCACAGTCTAGCTGGCAGCGCACTGGTTTCTTCTGACAATCTGGTTTTGTGACTGCAAGCTTTGTGTAATATTGCTTTCCATGACCTGAATTTGTGTGAACCTCTTGTCAGAATGCTGATTCGTCCGAGCTAGATTCGTCTTCATCGGAATTGTCTACCTTGTTCACTCTCTTCCCCTCGCTTTTCTTCAGTTTCCAATAGGTCTTGTCTTTTGCTTCTTCCGACTGACAGACTTTTGTCCAATGGTTTTTCTTTCCGCACTTTCTGCATGTGGTTCCTAGGGCAGGACAATCTTCTCTTTTCTTATGTCTGCTCTGGCCGCAGTAGAGGCACGTATCCTTGCTTTGCACCAGTCTTTTTCCAGTCTTCTTCTGGTCTTTCCTCTTCTGATGCTTGGTGTAGTTCACTGCCTCTTCTGATTGTGAACTGCTTGCGCCTCCCATCTGGCTTAGTTAATGGCTTGTTACTTCGGCTGACCTACACTTCTCAATCGCTTTGTTTAAGTCGAGGTTGGGCATCCTTAGCAGCCGTCCTTGGACTTCTCTTGTCCTGATCCCAAGTACGATCCGGTCTCTAGATTGCCATACTCACATGAACTGGCGAGCTCTCTTAGTCGTGTGACGTACACTTCAATTCCTTCACCCTCTTTTTGATCTGCGGTGTTGAACTTGTATCTTTCAAAAATCACATTGTGTTGAGGCTCAAAATGCTCATTTAGTTTTCTCAAAATGTCTGTTGTACTTTTTCTTTCTTCTTCAGTTATAGCCAGATGCTGGTACTTCCTGAAGCAATCTTTTCCCATGATGCTTAACAGTCTGGCTACTCTCACTGTTGGGGGTTGCTTGTCCAGCCTTGTTGCAATTTCATAGTTTACCCATGATGCTTTGAAGAACTTCCAGTTTTCTCCGGGGTCTCCTTGTATTTCCATAGGGGCTGGAGGAGGTATATTTGTGAGTACTTGTGGTGGTGGTTCCTTGTCTGGCATTTTGACTTTTCTTCTGGTGATAATTCTTCTTTACACACTTTTGTTCTGTATATATTTATATAGGATTTTCCTACCCTGCATTCTTCTTAATAAAATGTGTTGGGAAGAAATCTCTACCATGTATACTTCTTGTGTATTCTTACAAAACCACTTGATTCTCTTAATTGTAGACAGTTGTTTACTGGTGGGGACACCTAGTGTGAAAGGTGGTACTACTTCTGAAGCTCTTAGTCTTAGCCAATCATAATGCTCCTCTACCAAAACAAAGGCCTTGAGTGTGAGTCCCTTATAGCTCACTTCTTTGGTCAACTTGCGACCTATAAAGTCTAAAAATGCTCTCCTACCTGTTCCTGGTTGATCTACAAACTGTAAATAACCTTCTTGACCACTTTCCTACTTCTTTTATATGCTTGTTACACATCTGACACCATGTTGTGGGTGCTTTTATGGGGAGTCAACACCATGCTTGAGTTGCTATTAAAAGAATGCCTTTTATTATTATGAGCTGGACCTACAAATGGATTCCTAACATATGCAAACGGAATACCATAAGTCGCTAGCAATCTTCATACAGAAAATACAGGAAAAGTGATATATCTCTAAAACCACACCACCTAGAAACAAATCGCTTTGTACACATGTAGAAAACATCTTTACCAAAAACATTATATTAAATTTATAAGGTTAGTGATGATGATGTTAGATTTTGACGCATGCGCATGAAACTGACAGGCAGCTGAAACTGACCGGGCGCTGAAACTGCGACACCGGCAAACTCAGTGGCAGTGTGCATTCGTTCTGCAGCCAAGCTGCGTGCGCATAGATGATGTTTACAAACATTGAAAGGGGTCTATACCGACAAACTCAAGGCATTGTCAATGGTCGTTGTTACGTAGTAGTCGTACTACACTGATTACCTGTATTATCGCTCATGACGTGAATTAGTACTGTGAGACCTAGAAGTAAGAATAAACACTTCCGGACCAGCACGATGTCGTTGAGCATTCACACAAATATGGTGTCAGATTAAATTAGGAAATATGAGTGTTTGAAGACCATTAAGTAACTCTGAGTGAGTACACACAATAAACATAAACATTAGGCTAAAGTACAAGTGGTTATTAGCCTGAATGTGTAAACATGAGAAGAACTGGAACTAAAACTATGAACATTTAGTAGGCCTAGTCACTAGTAGTGTGTTGGTGCATGCAGTAGTTGGTGGTGGTATCATTGATATTGTACCAGTATTGAGGCTGAGTGCTCCGAGTAGTGTATTAAGAAATAACATTTACTATGATAATTGCGGGCTATAGTTGGTCTGTAATCAAGGACAGTGTGTTTTGTCTGTAGTAGTGTTGGAGAGCCATGACATCCTCATTTCGTCCACCAAGAGAGCTAGACCTGCAGGGAAATGTTGCATATAATTGGAAAAAGTTTGCATCCGAATTTGACATTTTCATGTGTGCACAGGGTTTGATGAAAACCCGAGAAACGAAAGGTGATGTGTCTACTTAATTTGGTCGGCGTGAGAGGTAGAGCAATCTACGAAACATTCCAGTTTGAGGAGAACGACGACAGGCTAAAGTTAAAGCCCGTGCTAAAAAGGTTTGAAGAACACTGTATCCCTAAGCAAAACGAACTCTTAGAACGACAACGGTTCTATGGACGAAAACAGCAGGCTGGTGAGTCAGGGACTCAGTTCGCGAGTGAACTGTGAAAACTTGCAGAAACATGCAACTTTGGAGAAGCGGAAGATAGTCCTATAAGGGATCAGTTAGTGCGTGGTATGCTTGACGATGAAAAGTTGAAAGACAAACTATACGAGGAAGACGATGTCACACTGGAAAAAGCGGTACAACTTTTCGCCACGCATGAGATACGCCAAAGATGATGGGAGAAGCATCGCTTTCGGGACTGGCCAAAGGCGTCGAAGCAGTTCGTATCACGAATAATCGTGGTCGCGGACGTGGCCGCGGAAGAGGCCGAGGTCAGCGTGGTAGCCGAGGAGAGAGTCACCGGAGAAGTCATGACGATCATGGCTCAGGTCAACACCGAGAGACTTGGCGATCGAGAGATCAGACGTTGGACAGACGGTGTAGCAAATGTGGCTACGATAACCATCGTGGTGGGGTTTGCCCAGCAAGCAACGCCACATGCTACACGTGCCGAGGAAGAGGGCACTATGCAAGGAAATGTTATGAGAAAAAGACTCATGAGGTTCAGGAAACTGAAGACAGTTATGAGACAGATGATTACATGTTTATTGAAACTGTTACTGTTCAAGATGATGAGTCTGATAACAATGAGAAACAGGTTAATGTTTGTAGTAAAGTAAATTCCCCGAATTTCACTGACAAAATCACTCCAACAAAAGAAAAGGAGTGGAAGGTTTTTACGAGTCAACAGTAAAAGTATCGAATTTAAGCTTGATATGGGTAGCGAGATAAATGCCATATCAAAGGACTTATATGATAAACATTTTTCCAACATCAAGTTACTGCAGACTAAGGCTAGGCTTGTAGGGTACTTTGGTACAAAGGTCAGACCTCATGGAAAAGTAGTTTTAAATGTAGAACATAAAAGTTTGTTCTACCCTGTAGAATTTATGGTGGTTGACAGAAGTACTCCAATCCTGGGCGTTCAAATATGTGTAGATATGGGTCTTGTGAAACGAATGTGGGAAGTCACTAAGGAGAATTCTAAGTCAAGAGAGATTTTGGAAGAACCAAAGTACAAAAAGTGCTTCACAGGTCTGAGTTCGATAAAAGATGCGATTTATGATGTGAAGATGAAGCCAGAAGTACGGCCAATAATAAATCCCCCCAGAAAAGTTCCCCATGCTATGTTGGGAAGGCTAAAGGAAGCCCTTGATTCTCTAGTGTCACAGGAAGTTATAGAGCCTGTAACCGAGCCCACAGAATGGGTGAATGCATTAGATATCATAGAGAAGAGTACAGGCAAGTTGAGGCTATGTATTGATCCACATCAATTAAATAAAGGTATCTTGCGGGAGCATTACCCCATGCGGACAGTCGAGGATGTAGCAGCACAACTCTCAGGAAAGAAAGTTTTTTCCATTCTGGATGCAGGACAGGCATTTTACCAGATAAAGGTGACAGAAGCAACATCAAAGTTGCTGACATTTAATTCTGCATTTGGCAGATATAAGTTTAAGAGAATGCCTTTTGGGATTGCATCAGCGTCTGAAGTTTGGGAGCGCACGATCACAGAGATGTTTAGTGACATCGAAGGAGTAGAAATAATACGGGATGACATTCTCATTGCCGGTGAAGATGTGCAAGAGCATGACAGAATACTCAGGCGAGTATTGGACCGCGCAGTGGAACGAGGCTTAGGCCTAAACAGAGAGAAGTCAAGGATTGCCGTAAATAGTGTGCGTTACCAAGGGCATATGTTTTCGGCCACAGGTGTCGAAATCGACCCGGAGAAAGTGTGTGCTATAACCGATTTTCCAACACCCAAGTGTGTTGAAAAGGTGCAAAGATGGTTAGGAATGGTAACATACATTGGTAAGTTTATTCCAAACTTGTCCAAGAAAGCGGCACCACTGAGATTGTTGCAGAACAACCAAGTGCATTGGCACTGGGATCAAGAACAAGACAAGGCTTTTGAGACCTTGAAGAACGATATCATAACAGCACCTGTTTTGAGATATTATAGTTTGTCTAAGAGACTGACAGTGTCTGTTGATGCCTCTAGCTATGGCTTAGGAGCATGTTTATTTCAAGATGACAAGCCAGTTGCATACGCTTCTCGCGTACTTACACCGTCAGAAAAGAACTACGGTCAGATTGAAAAAGAGATGTTGGCGATTACATGGGGATGTGGAAAATTCCATGACTACATTTATGGAAGAACAGATGTAATGGTCGAGACAGATCAAAAACCCCTTGAGACTCTGTACAAGAAGCCATTGGGTGCAGCACCCCCACGCATCCAAAGGATGATGCTCAAGGTGCAGAAGTACACCTTTGAGGTGGTTTGGCGAAAAGGAGTTGACCTGACAGTAGCAGATACCTTAAGCAGAGGTCCTTGCACAAAGAACACAGAACCAGATGAGGAAAATGAAGACTATGAGGTTCATACTGTAAGGAATCTCCCGATAAAAGATGTAAGGCTTGAAATGCTACGAGAAGAGACTGCAAACGATACAACACTTCAAATGTTGAGTAAATATGCCATGACAGGATGGCCCAACGACAAGATACATATACCCCAGGAGGTAAAACCGTACTGGAATGTGCGGGATGAGATATACATATATCTGAAGGGTTAGTTTTAAGAGATAACCGATTGATTGTTCCAGCAACATCAAGGAATGAAATGCTAAAACAAATTCACCGAAGCCATCTAGGTGTTGAAAAATGCAACAAACGTGCGAAGGATGTATTTTTCTGGCCGGGAATGTCGGCACAGATTACAGAAATGTGTGAGCAATGCAGTACTTGTGCAGAGCACAAAACAAAGCAAATGAAAGAACCTATGATAATCTCACGAATTCCTGAGCGACCGTGGCAGAAAGTTGCCAGTGATTTATTTGCATTTGATGGAGATACATATGTCTTGATAGCAGACTATTACTCCAAATTTGTAGAATACACAAAGTTGTCTGAGGACACCAAGAGCTATGCCGTTATACAATTCATGAAAGAACAATTTGCACGCCACGGCATACCAAAACAGATAATTTCAGATGGCGGCCCTCAGTATGACTGCCGTGAATTTTCAGTCTTTGCAAAGGAGTACGGATTTGTGCATATAAAATCATCACCAGAATATCCACAGAGCAACGGCTTTGCAGAAAGCCAGGTAAAAGTCCTCAAGCGGATAATGAAGAGATGCAAAAGCGCAAATTCAGACATTAACCTTGCTATATTAGAATGGTGCAACACACCAATCGAGGGAATTGGATCACCAGCTCAAATTTCTCAAGGTCGGAGATTAAGGTCAATTATTCCAACAACAATGCAACAACTAAGACCAAACCCCATAAAGGTTAATTTGTCAGATGCACTGGAGGAAAAAGCTCAGCGCGCAAAATATCAAAACGACAAAAGAGCGCTACACGCACCCAGAGAACAGCTAGAGATGGGTGAACGAGTTCGGGTGAGAACACAAATAGGATGGCTGCCAGCCAAAATCACCCGTATTGGACCAGAACCAAGGTCCTATCAGATAGAAAGAGGTGGACGTTTCTACAGAAGGAATCGGAAAGATATTCGGCAGACCAGGGACATTGAAGCCACACAAAACAACATGGCCACACCAAACAAAATCGCCCAAGAGACATTTGTAAACAAGGCACCAATGCCAATAATTCTGCAGAAAACAGTGGATAAGGAGAAAGTCCCACAGGAGATTCTAATGACAAAACCCACAACCCCTGTGAAGGAAAAGCCTCGGGAGAGCACAACTATTGTCAAACCAATGATTATACCTATTGAAACGCCAGCAGAGCCCAAACAGTTCACAAGGCGTGGACGCAAAATCAGATTGCCCCCCAGGTATAGGTAGTTTTGTCAACCAGATTTCCAGACATTATAGCCGTGGTCACACAGGCCATGTAGATCGATTCACCGAAATCGACTTGCCTAGTTCGCGTTACATTTCGCGTGTGAACGGGCGGCCGAGTCGAATTAGGGCTGAATCGATTCCTGTGATCCACATACTGTAAACCGCTTCTGAAGGTCGATTACGTGAGGCAATTTCTGTGAATCGATTTATTTTGTCCGTGTGGACGCGCTGAGGCGGATTAAGCACCTCACACGCATGCGCAGTCGATACCTTAGTGTGTTTACTTTCCGGTCGATCAAAAGCGAATATTATATAATTTAGTCTATTAAACCACTAGCTATGCACAGATACTTTTTTCATCATTTATTTTTAGGGTTTCACTGCCCAGCAGAAGTTTTGACCATTCCAAACCAATACGATTCATTAAATACATATCTAGGTCGAATCCACTCTCTCGTGGTGGCGCTGGTCAGGCTGGACTTGCTCATGCACGGATATCGACTTCCGGCCCAAGTAGTGCTCGTGTGAACGGGCGGCTAATTTGACTCACCTGATTCGATTTGTCTGATTCGCTTCACATTTTGCCGGTGTGACCACGGCTTAAATGTCCGCTAAGTTAGTTTTTTTAAATAATCAAAACCAAGAGATCTTTGTGCTGAATATACCAAAGCAGATTTAGTCATACATTAAGTGAAAACCTACAGATCTGTGTAGTACTACATGTATTTAAAAAATATATATATATTATATTCTTACAAAGTATTTGCATGATCAGAATTTGCAAAATCACATTACTAGATATGTGGACTTTACCAGAGAGCGTGTTTATATACACGCTCTCTGACTTTACTATGAGTGTGTCTCAAACTTAAAGGAGGAGATGTTACGTAGTAGTTGTACTACGCTCATTACCTGTATTATCGCTCATGACGTGAATTAGTACTGTGAGACCTAGAAGTAAGAATAAACACTTCCGGACCAGCACGATGTCGTTGAGCGTTCACACAACTAGTCGTGAGCAATCTTCATACAGAAAAGGTGAAATATCTCTAAAACCACACCACCTAGAAACAAACCGATTGGTACCCATATAGAAAAAGTGTTTACCAAAAAGATATTAAATTGATAAGGTTAGGGTTCTGGATTTCTATTAATTTTAAATAAAACTAATGTTTTGCAATCCGGCAAACTCAATGAAGCGCAGAAGCGATGCGGAGAGCAAGTTCAAGGTCGATTCATCATATATAGGTCAAACTTAATATTCATGAGTCTATTTACTTCCGCCGCACTGGACCCGTTGTCGTTTACGTGCACCCTGATTAATTCAATGGAAATATACCTAAACTATGCAATCATAAAATACTTTAAATCCTATTCTGCTGTAGTTATATTGGTTATAAAAAAACAATATATAAGTTTTGACTTCGATTATTCAACCCGAGTCTGTAGGATGTGCGCATGCGCCAAAAAGTGGCTCGGGGGATCCGAGTTGATTAATAGATTACGCCCCTCTTGGCTCGGGGAAAACATGTTTAGGTCTGTTGCGAGCGTTAATTTAAAGTTTCCTAGCGTATGGCTAACGTGTGTCTAACGAGCCTCCAGCGTTCTCAACGTATGGTCAGCGTATGCGTAACGTATGTGTAACGTATTCACAGCGTACTGCGCCGTCACGTGATCAGTCGGCCGTTGGGTATAAATAAATACGGCGGCGCTCAGGGGTCTCTTCGTCACTACATTGCCACCATAAACATGTCTCCAAGGAAGACAACTGCTACTGCTACTGCTGCCAGCAAGCTTGCTCAGAGCTCAGACCTTGCACCGGCGAGAGACAGGAAGAAGCTGATTGTGGCTACATCACCATATCCATTGCCAGCTCCAGCATATCCGGTGTCATTATTTGTCTCCTCAACACCCAACCCTCCATCTAGCCCGCCTGAAGAGATGGAAACGCAGATTAAGATGGAGACACACTCCAGCTCTCCATCTCCTTCCCGTGAGGGCTCCTATGACTATGGGGGCTCCTACGAGTATGAGGGCTCCTACGCATCGTCCGTCACCTCCACCACCGCCACCTCAGCCAGGAAGAGGGCGAAGAAAAGCGACCATTCTCTGTCAGTACCAGAGGAGGATGTGATGCTGAATTTCCTCCAGTTAAACCCTGTCATCTGGAACGTGAAGATGACAGACTACAGGCAGAGGGGCAAGAAGGAGCAGATGTGGGAGGACCAAGCCAAGTGGATGGGGAGGTCTGCCGCGCATCTGCAAGGGTGGTTTAAGTCACTCAGGGACACAAACACGAGGCTTCGCAAAATAAAGAATGGTGACAGGGCCCCCGAACGGACTGAAAGGGAGCTATGGATTATGGAGAAGTTTGGTTTCCTGCGTTCAGTTGTCAGGCACCGGCGTAAACCCTGCAGAACTGTAAGTACAATATATTTTAATGACAAAATATTTTAAAGTTGCATAGTCCGATGGTTTTGATTTTCTGTCATTTTCTAAGATAAATATATTAAGGGCCTGTCACACTATGACCTATACCATTAGCGTATGCTGGCGTATACACTTTTCGACCAACATGTCGGTATACGCCGTCATAGGTTGGGCATAGGTCGTATACACTTTTCACAGGTCGGCGTAGGTCGAGCCGCCGAAAAGATTTTGTGCATGTTCAAAATTTTAAACCTATGCCGGCGTGTGGCTCATACGGTTCTCATATGCTGGATGTACGCCGGTATACATTACACATACGCTGGCCATAGGTCGGTGTAGGTTACTCATAGGCTAGACCTGTAACCGTCAACAAACATCCCAGTATGCCGTGCATAGGTCGTCATACGCTTTGCATACGCTGTCATAGGTTAGGCATAGGCCACCCATACGCTTCATACGCCGCTGGGACCTCCCGCAGTGCAAAAAGGTTGGCTTATCTTGACCTATAGCGTTTTTCAAATTATTACGCCACGTTACGCATACGCCGCCGCCATACATCGTAGTGTGACAGGCCCTTTAAATTGATCGTTATAATCTATCTTACTTTAGCTTGAAGTAACTCTGCTTGAAAATGACTAATTTAGGATATATTTGAAGTGAGAACATGCTAAGTTAATTTTTGCAAGCTTGTCCAAACTCTGACCACATTCTCTATGTCGGTGTGACGTCACAGCCCGGCCAAACCCAAACTACTCGCGAAGGGTAAAACAACGCAGTCATTTGTGCTGAAGCAATGCTATGTCTATGCGGAGCATTTAATTTTGCAAAATAAATTTTAAAGCTTTCATTGGGCCGATTAAAAATATCTTAATGCACAATTGAAGAGGAAGATCTAAAGTATTTAATTTAACCTAAACGCAATTTTCTCTGAAAGGATTAACAACAGAGATAATATTGAAAGTTGGGATATTCTGAGTGTCAGTGTCAGTTCTAGCCCTACCGGATCACGGCCTCAAAAACTATTTTTTCCAAATAAATTCAAGAACTTCCAATTGGCTGATAAAAAAAAAGCTGAATGTGAAATTGTAGAGAAAGATCTGAACTATTTAATAGAAATAAGAGAAATTTGCTTTCAAAGGACAAAAAATCACAAATTACTGTGATAGTTAGGGTGGTTTTAGTGTTGTCTCCATGACAGTGGCATCTGTTTTACCCTTCGCGCGTTGTGAGCGCAAAAAGTGCCCAGATGTTCGACATCAAGAATAGGCTTCAGCAGTAACATGTTCTGCTAAATGGCCTCAGTAGTCCCTTCTATGTTGCATCAAATGCTTAATAACTGCACCAGTATCTAAGTTGCATATGTAAGTTCAAATTGACATAAGGGCTTAGCTTTTGAAAATTTGATGCTTTTATCGGACTATGCAACTTTAATGACATTATCATTCTGGACAAATCGATATATTTTAATGACATTATTATTCTGGACAAATCAATGAATCGATATATTTTAATGACATTATTCTTCTGGACAAATCAATTTATATATTTTAATGACATAATTTGCAATGATTTATTTGTTGTTGACCTCATTGTGGAAAAATCCATTTGCATTCATTTTACTTGATTTATTTGTTGTTGTTATTTGTTGTTGACCTTATTGTGGAAAAATTTATTTGCATTCATTTTACTTATATTGTTTTATGATTTTGTCTGGCAGGTGTTGGCCGCCATAGATGCAGCGCAGGGGGATCTGGAGGCTGTGGAGACTGCCTGCCCTGACCAGATGGAGGAGGTTCAAGCAACACCTCCCACTGCGGTCCGGGGCAAAGGAAAGGGGAAGCGCACAACCCCGGATGATGACACTCTGCTGGCAGCCCTCCTGAAGTCCTTCGGCGACTCTGGGGAGCTGCTGAAGGGCCTGCAGCCGGCTACAACACCGGCCCTTACAGAGCGCACAGTCTTCGCGAACTACGCCCGGGACTCTCTCATGACGATGTCCACGCCGAAATTCATGAAGGTGCGGTTGGCGATGCATCGCATACTCTCGCAGGCAATGGAGGACGACAGCGACTTCGATGAGGCACCCGTGGCTCCAGGCCCCTCCATGTCGATGCCTGTGCACTCCCTGTCTGCGGCGTCCGGGCAATCATCGTCGTCACATGCTTCCTCTTGTCCTTCACCAAGCGAGGTGTACCAGCCCCAACCCCACCAGTGGAGACACCAGCCACCACCGGGGTCGACATGGGCATCACAGGCTGGAAAGTACGTACAACAATAGACTACATCACGGTTCCGACTGCGCATGCGCTGAAAACGGCCGTGGGAGCAAAGCAAAGGGGTACGGCCATTGAGTTTGCCTATACGCGCATTGAAAAATGTCAGTTTTATTCAAAATTAATAGAAATCCAAAACCCTAACCTTAAAAATTTAATATAATCTTTTTGTTAAACATGTTTTCTATATGTTTTCCAAGCGGTTTGTGCCTAGGTCATGTCGTTTTATCAATATTTTACTTTTTCTGTATGGAGATTGCTCACTGCCATTGACAATGCATTGAGTACTCTGGCTATGGCTCTAATCCTAGTCTGAGTGCCTAGATCTTTCTAAATCTAAATGCACATGGCATAAGATGTGCTGATTATATTAATGTAAATGCAATGCTGGATAAAAGATTAATATCTTAATTTATTATATATATTTTTTTAGTTAGTATTCTATGTTTCAAACAAGACCTGAGATGAGCTGAAACTAGCACATTTCATAGCTGCACCCAGTGTATTAGCATGTGCCATGTGCTTTTGGGGGGGGTTGTTTTGCTCTGATGCATCCCACAATGCACCACGCCGCTGGAACCGTGATGTAGTCTATACATGATCACGCAAAATCACATATGTTGGCACGCGTTGAGGCTAAACGTTGAGGCTAAACATAGTGTTGAGGCTAAACGTAGTGTGACAGAGCCATAAAGCAAAACAAAGAGGTACGGCCATTGAGTTTGCCGATACGTGGAAACTTCGATTTTATTCAAAATTAATAGAAACACAGAACAATAAAGCATAAACATGAATTCACCAATGCAACATATTAATATAATGAATATATATTAAAGACACAACTCTCTATAATTACGCATTTTGAGCTAAGAAACATACAATTTCAATCACTTTAGAGGCTAATGTTTACATCACCATTTATATTCTTGTTTTAAATATTAAAATGGCAAATGTGTCAATAGAAACATCTTTCTAAGATGTATGACCAATGTCTGATTAACCATACGAATTTCCTAGCTCTACAGATGTTATTAAACATCGGATATAAACATGAATTAAAAAAAAGGTCAAACTCACTCTGGCTATAGTTCTAACACTAGTCTGAATACTAGATTTGTCTAGATCTAAATGCAGATGGTATAACTATAACTTAAGTATAAAGCCGTGTTCACACACACAACTTTAGGCCGAACTAGATAAGGCGAACTAGATGAGGCGAACTAGTGTCGTGTCCACACATGGAGCGGTTTAAGGCGGAAATCGATATCTGCGCATGAGCAAGTCCATACTAACCAGCGCCAGTTTCGGTTAGTCGACGTCGCCACGAGAGAGTGTGGGTTCGACCTAGATATGTATGGACTGAATCATATTGGTTTGGAACGGTCAAAACTTCTGCTGGGCAGTGAAAACCTTAAAATATATCATGAAAAAAATATCTGTGCACCTCCAGCAGGTTCATAGACCAAATTTACCGAAAAGTCAACAAACTCAGGTCTCGACTGTGACGTCCTTAATCCGCCGCATCTAAACCGCTACCGTCCACACAGGCAATATGGGGCCGACTTAAGCTAGTTCGCTTCATCTGGACTACCTCGCGACGCGGTTTACATTAGGCAAACTAGTTGAGGCGAATCAGCCCTAATCCGCCTTAGCATCACGTCCACATGGCGAATGTGAGCCGAACTAGACAAGGCGAACTAGTTGAGGCGCCTTAACGCCTGTGTGTGAACACGGCTTAAGACACGCTGATTAAATTGATGTAAATGCAATGCTAGATAAAAGATTATGACATCTTAATTTTATACATATATATATGTTTTTTTTAGTTGGCATTCTGTTTCAAACAGGTGCTGAAATGTACTGAAACTAACATCGTTCATATTGATCGGGTTGTACGTTTAATTTTAGGCGAATTTCACTTATTGAGTAAGTTATGCTCCTAAATAACATTATTTCAACCCCCCAGTGCATATTCAAGCTTCTAAATAACATAATCAGATCGTAGCAGTGAATAGATGTTGTGCTTTCTGTTTTATTTACATTCGCTTCAATGGTGTGAGTGCCATTGTTTTCACCGCCTCCAATAGTTGCTTGGGCGCGGTGCGCTAAGTACCTGGGGCCGTGTTCGATTAAAGTGACTCGGGTCACCCGAGTCGTTAGAATTTCAAATCGAACACCGCGCGTGCCATGTGCAAAACGACCCGACCCAAGTAACCCGCTGCTCCAGTAGGGTCATGCCAGACGGGATGGCCGAATGAGTTAGAGCGTCTGTCTCCTGTGTTGGTAGGTCGTGGGTTCGAACCTGGGTCGAGTCGAACCAATGACTTAAAAATTTATACTTGTCGCTTCCTAGCCTGGCGCTCGGCATTATTAAGATAGGACAAGGACTGGTTGGCTCAGTGTCAGGATAATGCGACTGAGTGGGATATCAGGTCATGGTGCTGGCAGCCTGGTCTTCCAGTGGGGCGGCACTATAAAGTCGTCATGAGTGCGCACTGTCACAAGTCAGTACCCGTCCTGATATGACCCTAGATGTTGCTAGGAGGTAAAACCACAACAAACAACAACCAGTAGGGGTCATGATTCAGGATCTCGGATCCAATCAAATACTACCTTACAAGGGCGTCCAATCAGAGGGATTGATTGTTGTAGTCCTGGAACTACAAAATGGCAGCCCCCCATACAAAGTTTGTATCTTCAGTAAATGTCATTCTGCATAGGAATATGGTCTATTCTCATCAAACTGTAACATTTAGAGTTCTGAGGGGGTATTCCACGAATTACTTATATCATTTGAGCTCTAATCTGACTCTATTCAGGACATATTGGTACATTAGTGACAGAATTTGGGTAAGTTAACTCTAAAAAATTACCATTCTGAGACAATTTGAAGAATAATGTTCCTTACTGACCATAACGTCTGTCTGCACACATTTTCATAGACTTAAGGCATAGATATACCTAGTTAATATCTGTTAAATTATTATTTCTTAATTTATATAGATGTTCAACATATTTGTCAATGTAAATATGTCAGAAATATTTCCTCCATTTACATTTTTATTTCATGGCAAAGGACAACTTATCTGTACCACACAACTATGCTGTTTTTTTCTAATAACTATGTAATAGTTGCTCCAATTTATAGGTACTAGCATCTTTTCCTTATAAGAAACATGCAGTTATATGCCATAATATTGATCTTTTCAAAAATATCAACTTTATTCTCCTTGCATGAAGCACTTTTTGGGGGTAACCATTTTATTATTGCAGACGGACGGTTATGGCCATTCATATTTCCAGTAATTAATATATAGTAATTAGGACACTGAGTAAACACATTTAGTTTTAACATTTGTTATGCCTATCACACACAGTGTCTACATCACATAGGTATATATTCCAGAAGGTACAATGGTCATAGTACAGATAGTTTTATCATTTAAAAAGGGTAGACGGACGGTTATGCAAATAACCTGTAAAGTATACCAAAACAATACACATTCCTATTTAAAATAAATAAACACAGTGTTGGAACATGTTAAGCTATTCTATAGGCACAAACAAATCACTTCACTTTAATATATTGTCGCAACACTTTAATTCTGGGGCCAAAAACCAATGGAAGATGGACAGTTATGGTGAATTTAATTTTGAGTAAAATAGAGTATTACTTAGCACAAGACTGAGTAGTTTAAATTTGCTGTAACCATGTGTCTCACGGTGTTCACAACCTGTAGTTAAGGTTTAACATGTACTGTGGTCCTAGTGCTGATCTTTCTATTTTTGAAAACTAGACTTAAAACTCAAATTACCATATATTGAAATAAATACACCAACAACTCTGCAAAGCCTATCTAATTTCCTGTTTAATAGTATGTAAAACTAAGCATAACTTTTTGTTTATTCACTTCAAATTTGCAGCATATCCACGTGATGTCATCACCCGGATGCGCGGCCATTGTGGCGATATCAACAAGTAAACAACCCATAGAGTTTGCTGGTGTGCGCCCTAGAAATCGTCTATTTCATTCAAAATTAATAGAAATGCAGAACCCTAACCATATTAATTTAATATAATCCTTTTGGTAAACATGTTTTTTATATGTGTACCAAGCGATTTGTTTCTAGGTGTTGTGGTTGTAGAGAAATTTCACATTTTCTGTAGAAGATTGCTCACTGCCATTGACAACGCATTGAGTTTGCCGGTGTTGCAGTTTCAGTTCTCAACCAGACTCAGTTCTCAACATCGCTTCTGCGCATGCATCAAAATCTAAAAGCGTCGCCTGCGCATTGTCAATGGTCGTGAGCAATCTTCATACAGAAAAAGTGAAATATCTCTAAAACCAAACCACCTAGAAACAAATCGCTCTGTAGACATATAGAAAACATGTTTACCAACAAGATTATATTAAATAGATATGGTTAGGGTTGTGGATTTCTAGTTGAGAACTGAAACTGCGACACCGGCTAACTCAAGTTTTTATTTGTTGTTGTTTTGGGTCACGAGCAATCTTAGTACAGAAAAAGTGAAATATCTCTAGAACCACACTACGTAGAAACAAATCGCTTGGTACACATATAGAAAACATGTTTACCGAAAAGATTATATTAAATTTATAAGGTTAGTCACGCTGACACAATAGACACAGATGCTTTGACGCATGCGCATAAGCGATGTTGAGAACTGAGTCTGGTTGAGAACTGAAACTGCGACACCGGTACGTGCAGTGCAAACCATTAGTTTTATTCAAAACTACTAGAAATCCAGAAACCTAACCATATCAATTTAATATAATCTTTTTGGTAAACGTGTTTTCTATATGTGTCCCAAGGGATTTGTTTCTAGGTGGTGTGGTTGTAGAGATATTTAACTTTTTCTGTATGAGGATTGCTCACGACCATTGACAATGCCTTGAGTTTGCTGGTAGGCGCAGTGCAAAACATTAGTTTTATTCAAAATTAATAGAAATCCAGAACCCTAACCTTATCAATTTAATATAATCTTGTTGTTAAACATGTTTTCTATCTGTATTCCAATTAGTTTGTTTCTAGGTGGTGTGGATTTAGATATATTTAACTTTTTCTGTAGGAACATTGCTCATAGCCATTGAATTTGCAGTGTAACAGTGTCTTTATTATTGGTTACTATCGCCACAATGGCCGCACTTCCGTTTTGCGTGACGTCAGTGCATACCGTATATAAAGTAGTGACAGTGCCATACATTTAGACTGCCAGGCTATGTGTACGGTTCACGTATGCGTAGCCTCTGCCTTAGTTTTTAGCAATATATTTTGAATCTGTTAACTAGAAGTTGATTGAAAATTTCTTAATTTTGGTGTGTTTTTTCAATTTGGGTTTTGGTCCACATGTACTCACGAAATAGCGAATGCGAAATAGCGAATGGTAGACAGGAAGTATGAACACTTATTTATCTCTCATTTTTGCTTGAGTGCAAGTAAATAAGCAACACAAGGAATAATTAGTAGCATGTGGTGAATAAGTGGTCAAAATTCCCTGGATCATCAGCCCATGCTTTTTCTAATCTGTTCTTGAATGAATTTATTGACTCGGCATCAATAACCTTTTGTGGGAGACTGTTCCATATATTTATGATCCTGTTTGAGAAACTGTGTTGCCTTAACTTTGAAATGGCTCTGGGTTTTACTAGTTTGAGAGTATGGCCCCGACTGCCTTCTCTTATATTCAAGGTGAAAAATTGGTTCATATCTATTTTATCAAAACCTTTCATAATTTTAAATACTTCAATTATGTCACTTCTTTTCCTTCTGTAGGAAAGGGTAGGAAGTTGCAATTCCCTAAGCCTTTGTTCATAGGGTAAGTCCTTTATAACTGCAACTAATTTCGTTGCACGTCTCTGAACCTTTTTGATCTCCAGAATATCTTTCCGAAAAATTGGGCTCCAAATTTATGGACAGTTTTCCAAAATTGGCCTAACAAAAGACTTAAATAGAATGAGAAAGTTGTTCTTGTTGAGGTGATGGAAAGTTCTTTTAATTATTCTCTGGTTAGCATTTGAGATGATAGTCCTCATGTGTTTCTGAAAGGAGAGTTGGGAGTCGAAGGTTACGCCCAAGACCTTTTCATAGCTGTCTTGTTGCAGGACAGTGTTCTTCATATTATAGGCATAATGAGGATTATTTTTCTCGTAATGAATAATTTTGCACTTCTTTTCATTGAAGGGCAGTTGCCATTTCTCGGACAATGTGCGAGTTTCAGAATATCCTCTTGCAAGAGATTTTTATCTCTTACATCTTTTATTGCTCGAAAGACCTTTGTGTCATCCGCAAATATATTTAGGTTTAATGAGACACTGCCTGGGGTATTCCTGAGGTGACATTCTTAAAGGAAGATTTTTTATTACCTACGATTACCCTTTGCATTCTCTCAGACTCCTGTATCCATTCAGAAATTGATCCAGATATTCCTAGAGCTTTGATTTTGTTTAATAGTCTTTTGTGGGGCACACTATCAAAGGCTTTGGAGAAGTCCAGATAGATGGTGTTCCATGCCAGGCCATATATCCAGCCAGTCAGTCCAAATTTCCATCACTTCTAGTAGTTGTGTCAGGCAAGATTTGCCTCCAGTGAATCCGTGTTGGTCTGGAGATGTCAATCCTAGTTTTTCCAAGTGTTCTACGACACGATCTCGGATTATTTTACAGCATAGGGAGGTTAAACTCACGGGTCTATAATTTGATGCAAGGCGTTTTGGTCCCTTTTTATGCAGGGGTTTGACATCAGCATCTTTCCATTGTTTGAGTATTTTCCTTTCAAATAGGCTTTTACGGAAAAGAGATGTCAAAATAGGTCTAATTTGCTCAGAACACTCTTTGATGATTTTTGCATGGATCCCATCTGGCCCAGGTGCCTTGGAGACATTTAGTTTTTCAATTAATTTTTCTACTTTACCGCCTGTTATATCAACATCACTGATGAATTCTGTGATTTCTGAATCTGGAGAGGGTGGGATATTATCCGTATTTTCATTGGTAAAGACACTGACGAAGAACTCATTGAGTGCCCTGTGAATGATTACATTCATGGCCCTCTCTTGGCGATTTTTTTCGGTCGCTTTCTCCGCGACTTTTTGAGCCACAATGGCTTTTTTCACAACTGCCTCTATGGGGGTGGATTTGGTGATGGAGGGTGTCTCTTTTTGTTTCCCGGTCGTGTTGCTTCGAGCTACATCAGACCAGATTTTTGTTATATTTTTCTCGACGGACATGTATACATCCGTCTTCAGTTTGCCGAAGCACTGGTTTATTAGAGTCAGCAGCACCTCTTCCATCGACTTAGATACTTGGGCTTGGATGGATGATTCCAAGTCCTCTATTTTCTTTGCCATTGTGTTTAGGTCAGGTTGGGGTTGTTTCTGGCCATCTAGACTTTCTTTAGCTTTTAGTAGCAGTGTTTTTGCCGATTTCTCACAATAGCTGCATGCCCAGAAAATGCTTCTTTTTTTTTTAGGAACACTGCCTCTTCTTCGCTAAGTTTTGTGCAAGTGTTGCGCATCCATTTAGAGCAGAAATTGCATTCTAACCACACCGCCCCTTTGATTTTGTTCTGCTGCACTCTCCACAGCAGGAAGACTTTGTAGAGTCGCATTTGTTTTGTATGTCACTGTTTGTGATGGCATTTTGTTTGTCACTGTCAGCGATGCAGATTTCAATGGCTTCCGTAGCAACGTTGTCATCTGGCGGTTTTTCAATTTTTGGACCGTCTTTTTTGTCCTTTCGCGCTGCCGGTCTTCCCATTCTTTCTACTCCGTCGATCGGTCTAACAATTCCGATCACCCTGTACTAGATTAGATTAATATCCCCCAGTTTGAGTGAAAAAAATATATATAAATATATTTACTTATTTTTTTTTTGTAGAGCTCCGAGTAAACCTTTTTGTTTAAATTCCTCCTTTGTTATCCTAACGATGCATATTTTTCACCTATCCTGGTGATCTTTATGCTTAGGACAAGTATTTCTGCACTCAGTACAGAGTCAGTGAGTCCCATAGATATACTGTGTGTAGAGTAAACAACCCCACATGCTTTCTACTGGTGTGCTGGTGAGTGATAATAGGGGATTAACACCCTCCCGCCCAAATCTTTTTAACTAGAATGGGTTACATTCATGTGCTGAGTGTCTGAGATGCTTCAAAATTGGATGGCCTAAAAAAATCTTATTAGGTTCTTGTCGGTTGGTTAAAGTAGCATAAAAACAAACAAAAAGAGTCGGTTAACAAATTGCAGATTAATAAAACAATGTCTTGTTTAGATACAAGATTCACCCCGTACTGCTGCAGTAGGGGTGCAAACCAACCCTATGTAAAAGCTGTCGAAAAAACGGGCCAATGAAATGAGAGCCTAATTTCACAATGTAAGAAGCAACAATTATTCTTTACATCTGTCTTATTATTAGCCCGCTACCTTTGAGTTGAAAAATATAATATAATATGTAGTTTAATAAGATTTAAAAGTGAAATCGACGGCGTTCTACGGCCGCCATCTTGTCTTTTTGCATTTTCTCCCATTTCACCAACTCTGTGCCTATATAAATATCCATTTGACACTGGAGGCAGACATTCTACTCCCTGTTCCATACTAAGGCTATTTTCGCCCGTATTTAGACTACGTTGTCGTTCACCCGTGTACTACAACAAGTACCGGGTGAATCTTTTATCTATGTCTTGTTACGCGGAAGGCTCCTCCGCTGTCTGTCGGTGAATATTAAAGTTTTCTATAGTATTGTGAAATTAAACAAAATAAATGTGTGGCAACATTGTTAGATAGCTAGAAAGGCTATGCGAGTTCACCGGAAAGGGTATTATACCTTACCGAAATTTGAAGAAATAACATATTTATAGCACTAGAAAATTCAAATAAAAATGTGTATGTGTAGTCTAGATGTGATAAAGGTGCATGATGAAAAATGTAACTGTATACAAAATATATGGTAGTGTTTAAAAAATGTTTACTGAATTGCTTGAAAAACTGTATTTGTTATTAAAGCTATGATGTACTTGGACGCAAAACAGAGCTGAAATATATAATGTGTGAATAAAAAGTTTCTATGTTGCACTAACTATGTCTCCTGTGTCGTGAATTATAGAATCATGCTATTTACTGTGGGTTTTATTTTTCACTTAGAAATATTTCAGCGATTAAAAAAATGCTACATCTCACAAAAGAGAATAAATCATGGTAATTAAGTATTCTTCGGTGTTTTTTACACTTAAAAAATGGATTGTTTTTTTTAATTAGATGAGTTCACAATATTCAGAGGACTCGTGCTACTACTATATCACTATGGACATGCGCTGATCTAATATCCCAGATAGCACACAGCCGGGGGCCCGACTGTGGAAACCGCTGTCGGGCCGACGTTGTTTTGTCCAACCTCCCGACGGCGACAAACGCCGTCGGCCCGAAGGCCATCTTGTCTTTTTTTCCCGAGAAGACACTGTCACTCTAGTGTCAATATGTACAGGTGCAAAAATATTAGTTTTAATACTTTTATTCAAAATTAATAGAAATCGAGAACCCTAACCTTATAAATTTAATATAATCTTTTTGGTAACGATATTGTCTATATATGTGTACCAAGCCATTTGTTTCTACGTGGTGTGGTTGTAGAGATATTTTCCTTTTTTTGTATGGGTATGGGTTAGGGTTAGTGCTTAATTAAATACAGAAAAAGTTAAATATCTCTACAACCACTCCACGTAGAAACAAATCGCTTGGTACACATATAGACAACATCGTTTCCAAAAAGATTATATTAAATTTATAAGGTTATGGTTCTTGATATCTATTAATTTTGAATAAAACATATTTTGCAACTGTACGTATTGACACTATAGTGACAGTGACTTCTCGGAAAAAACCAAGATGGCGGTTCTTCGTCAACATTCCGTACAGGGTAATTCAAATCGTATTAACACGAATAATTCCATTAATACATCCTAATAAATTACAAAACTTTTACAAAATAATCTAAACATATTAATAAACAAACCTGTTAAATAATTCCTTAGAATTCCTCAGATTTTTGGAGTTATTTGTAGAAAAAGAACACTGCTAAACGATCGCACGTGTTCCGGTGGCGACTTGAACTGAGTCGAACTGTCAACAAACTGTACCGGATAATTCAAATCGTATTAACAAAAATAATTCCATTAATACGTCGTAATAAATTACAAAACTTTTACAAAACAATCTAAACATATTAATTAATTCCTTAAAATTCCTGCGATACTGGAGTTATTTGTTGAAAAAGAACACTGCTCAACAATCGCACATGTTCCACTGGCGACTCGAGCCGGAAACCAAATTTAAAGAACTGCGCATGCGCGGATCAACACCGTCGGCCCGACGGTGGCTCGACGGTGGACCAAATGTGGAAAATCAATGGAAACCAGCGGCGAACCACCACCGTTGGCCTGACGGTGGCTCAAATCAGGAAAGGGATTGAAACCCAGCGGCGAACCACCACCGTCGGCCCGACGGTGGAAAGTCGGTGGTGACGGTGCGACCAATAGCCAACGTCGGCCCGACGGCTGTGTGCTATCTGGGATATACTTAGTAGTCATTCATATTAGGGAAGGCATTCATAACACATCAATAAACACAATGACACAATAGGTTTAAACAAATTTATAATACCATACTGACAATAGTATTTAATAGTTGCATACTACCCTAGATTTATAATACCCAGGGATGAAAGATCTCCGCGATTCCGCGGATTTCCGGGATTTTTCAATCCTCCAGCACCATCAGCATATACAAATTATTATTATTATTATCCTCTTCTTTGATGGTGCTGACGCTGCAGCACTATCAGCGTACACTACTAATATTAATAAATGCTCCAAGCGTTGCAGCACTATTAGCATACACTACTAATACATGCTTCAAATAGTGCAGCACTTTCAGCGTATACCAATATATTTAAAACCAGACTTCCGGGAATTTTCCGCGATTCCCTGACAATGTTAAACCTATGGGAGAATATCAGCATTTCCGCTTTTTCCCCCGGAGACCACTTTCAGCCCTGAATACCATACTGACAATAGTATTTCATAGTTGCATGCTCCCCTAGATAGTCTGTCAATCCTTATTCAAACAAAATATGTAATATGAATATATTTGATATAATAACAAATCTCCAGTGATGCAACCTGTATTCAAATAACAATCAGGTTATTAATGTAAGTGGTTGACCTAGTTATCAGCTACACAGATTAGTGTACTGTAATGTTCTGGGGAGTCGGGGAAATAGAAACCTGAAATATTTTCAGGACACTTAGATGTTACAGAAACAGATATTTCAGTGCATGGCCTACATTTAAAAAAACAAGAACAAAAACTGGTTTCAAATAAGTTAACAAATTGAATAACAAGACAGTGTCCAGAGCATTCCTCACAAGATTATCCACCAAGTCCAAACTGATTACATTAAATAGATATGGTATATCCAGCAAGTCCAAACTGATTACATTAAATAGATATGGTATATCACGTGTGCATCATTTTGGGTCATTTTATAAGTAATATTTTATTATTTTGTTCTGTTCAGTAGGAAGATGATTTTAGTAAACACTGCCTTTAGGTTTCCATTTCATAAATATTTTAATTCCCAGGAAGTTTATAAATTGTGTTACCACAGTTACTATCAAGGTAAAGCTTATGGGTGTCACGCATGTAGATTGCTCTTGTATGTTACTCCATCATTTCTTCAGGATTCTCGATGCCTCCAAGAGATTAGCCACCAACCGCAAATTAAAGCCATTAAATCACATTTTCAATACAAATGGCAAGAATTTCCGAGTAGTTACTTCTCTATTCTGTACCCAGAAGAGTTTGGCAAATATGACTTTCCAGTTGTCTTGGCTAAACTGACATGCGATATGTAACCACCCACTGCTCGAAGGTATTGATCTAGAAACGGGAACAATATTAGGAAAGAAAAGTTATAATATAATAATTTCTAGTATCATTGGTGGAAATATTTATGACAAACCCAGAAAACATACCTTAAGCAGTATTCGTGCAAATACTAGGCTTTTTGAAATGCATAATACACCAAAATTGCCTGTGGCTTTACCTATTTTAATTAGGCCATTGCTTAAAAAAAATATATATATTAACATTCAGTTATAACCTAAAGAATGCATGAAATAAAGAGATACTTTGCGAGTTGTAATTAAAACAGTTTGATGAAACATCAAACCAACAATTGAATTGCATTTTTTGTGTTTGCCCCCAAACATTTTAGCTAGGATTGGTTCATTTGGAAGATAGTTTTTAAAAAGCAACAACCTTATCTAAGCTTCACAATAAAGCCATTGTGATTAATGTTGCTTCCAATATTTATACCATAAAATCTTATATGTACAACTCATCATCATCATCATCATCATCATCATGCTGTCGGTCGCGATGCGACAAAGACTGCTTTCATTACTTGACTGCCTCTCTCCGTTTAGCTCTCTGCTGTGAGAGTGATGTCCATGAGTCGGTCACATTTCATGAAAGCTGCCTGCAAAAGTGTTGAAGTGCTGCTGGCTTTTGCAAGTTAACAGTGACACTCTCTCGGGGAGCAAATAGAGGTTTCACACCGGCAAGAACATGTCCAGACAGACGCAAAACTATTGTCCCTGCAGTGCCTGGTCGGGAGATGTTGGGAGTTCCGTACATCAACCGCCCTTAATGCTGCCACAGTGACATGGTTTTCTGTTTAGGGTTTGCTCCCTTAGCCTTCAGTTCTGTCAAGAACCTGTACCACACGGCAGTGGTTTACAACTCTGCAGGGGCAGGGGCGTCAAACTCCCTGAGGTATTGCAATACCTGCATACCAAATATGTACAACTATGACTTGTTTAAAGCCCTTGTAACACATTCAATATTATTTACAATATTGTTAACAACCACATTACCAGTTCCAATATTATATACAGTGTGACTGTAATTCTATTATGTCACTTCATCCTCTTAACCTAACTGGAATTGGCAAATGGTTATTAAAAATAAATTTCCTAGTTCTCTCTAAGCACATACAGATAGAGACACGGTTATCTTTAGCATGGACCTTGCATTCACCATAAATAGTTATAATTGTCCTTGCTCTTTTTTTCTCTTTAAAAAAAAAATCTGTGCATGGCTATTGTTAACAACCAAATAACCCTTTCCAATATTATATATATACAGTGTGACAGTAATTCTATTATGTCACTTCATCCTCTTAACCTAATTGGCATTGGCGCATGGTTATTAAAAATAATGCTACAGCAATATACAGTAAAACCTCTCTAAATCAACTGACCATGGGACCAACTTTAAATGGTCGGTTTAGGGTGTTTAAAAAGAAATCATTACAATGGTATTGTATTAGCGATCATTTGTAACCCAACTAAAGCAATCGGTATACGGGAGTGGTCCTATCTGTAGAGGACATCGGTTAGAGAGGTCTTACTGTACTTGGCACTCCAAAAACTGTACTGTGGGAATGTATATCCATTTCAGTTGCTACTACTAAGAAACTGTATTTTACATGTACCACAGTTCCTGATATAAACAAGGGCTTTTTCTACTCCATCTGAAAACCAGCCATGTCTCCACTTTGCAAATTAACCATTAGAATGAATAGGCTTAAACCTAGGGACTTGGAAGGGAGAGGGCTCCAAGAGCATACAAGAAAGTGGTTTAATTGATTCCAGTCAAGATCAGCCTATGGGCATGGGTGGCCCAGCTTAGGGACCCAGGTAGTAGTTAATTTGCCACTGAATTAGATAGTTAAAGGCCCTGTCACACCTCACCGGATTGGGGGAAACGGACAGAAACCGAACAAAGTCTGTTGTTATCCGATTTGTGTCCGTACTAGTTTTGAACATGCACAAAACTTGGAATGGATGCTGCCGGATTGACGTCTATGTTTCTTGTCCGGTTTGAGTCCGTTTACCGTCCATTGGCTATCCGTTCATGTCCGTTTCATGTCCATTCGTCCAGTGGCCTTTGACCCGATATTGCAACATTTTGACACAATTTAATACATTTTGATACTCATGACACCCGGACTAAACAATTTTGTCCGTTGCTCAATCCTGTGATGTGTGACAGGGGCTTAAAGTAAGTCGTGTACACACTCAATGCATAACCAAAACTTGCAGTTGGTGCTTTTTGGCCTATTTGCGTTCAGGATGCCTCCCTTTTCAGACTGGATATGAAAAGTGCCTCGAAAATGGCCGCCGTATTCAGTGGTTTCAGCCAATCACAGTGCAGCTTTTCCATTGCAAATGGCCGCCCCCTATGGGGGCGGCCATTTTCGAGACAACAAACTGCTTTTCCTGTTCAGACGAGTGTGACGTCACGGCCATCTCCGAGACACACCCTGAACACGGCCCTGGTACCCACAGGCGTAATTGATTAATCAACTCGGGTCACCCGAGCTACTTTTTGGCGCATGCGCACATCCTACAAACTCGGGTTGAATAAACGAATACGCTCGGGGTGGACACAATGGTGGCTTAATCTAAAACTTAATAATTTTTTCAATAACCGATTTAAGTACAGCAAAATAGGATTTAAAGTATTTTATGATTTTAGAAGTTGACAATCTGGGTTATTTTTTTTTAAAGGATTAAAACAACATGTAGGACTTGTACTGGTAGCTGTTATCCTACAGGTACCAGCACAGATGTGACGTCATCGCTCCTAGCAAACCCTAGCCAAGAGGTGGGTTACTGGGGTCGGGTCATTTTGCACACGGCCCTTGGATTTCTCGACTCCACTCGCGGTGTTCAATTTTTCAATTTGAAATTCTGATGACTCGGGTGACCCGAGTCGCCCGGGTCGTGTTAATCGTTTAAATATATTCATTATATTATTATATTGCATGGATGTTTCCATGTATATGCCAAATTGTTCTGTATATCTATAAATTTTCAATAAAATTGAAATTTTGGACCACGCGTATCGGCAAACATAATAAAATTGTTGTACACCTTTGTTTCGATGTCGATGCTGTTTTCAGTGACTTTACCCGACTCGACTTCACCCAACTCGACTTCACCCGACTCGACTCGACCCGACCCGACTCGACTTTACCCGACTCGTCTCTGTCTGTATTTCTGTGTCTGTATGTTTCTGTGTGCGTCTGTCCATGTGTCTCTGTGTGTATGTCTGTGTATGTGTGTATGTCTGTCTGTGTGTCTGCATGTGTGTATGTCTCTATCTGTGTCTCTGTAAAGTCAGGTCAGGAAACACACAGACACATACACAGACACACACACAGAAACACACAGACAGACATACACACACAGCCATACAGACACACAGCCACACACACAGACAGACACACACAAACACAGACAGACACACACAGATACACACATACACAGACACATACACACACAGACCATGTTGAGTCGACAGCTAACCGGCTGGGTATGGAACGGGGTTAGCGTATCCTAGTTTACAGTCATGCTGTTAGTGCTATCACTGACTCTTGCATGCTGTCTTTTCGGCGCTAAATGGGGGATTCCCGGCAAAACCAGTTTTGGAGCGCTAACACCACATCATGCATATATGGCACCCTGGGTTGTCCTTGCACCACAGCCGTTAATGTAATCTGAGGGCAATGGTGTCCCACTCACAATCATTACCAGCAATCCCGAACCTGTTGACTAGCGCTGTGACAACTCACCGTCACCACGAGTACCAGCATTCCTATAGCGAATCCACGGCAACGCCATTTATTACATTTCTATCATAATAAATGTATAGCGCCAATAGCAGATGAGTTTCTACATACACCAAGCTCTTACCTGCCGAAAATTGGGCTAAATTCGCTAAATTTTTTGTAGGTCCATCTATATGTTGAAAATTTGGGAGAAAATGTCACGTTTTCCCACTATATTCACAGAAACTCGCTAAACTGCCCAACTTCTACGAGCTAGTGACAGAATACGGCAGCATGTATTTTAGTGGCCGATAGCTCTCACAGATGGCAGCACCATAAGGTATCTCTGGGCACAGTTTCAGTTGTGTAGCTAAATATTTTGCCGTGTCCACATGGGGGTTGAAGTTGACACATAAAATAAGAAATAAATCCATCAGACCAGTTTATTTTGATTGAAATATGCATTCCTATTTATTTATTCATTGTTCCATAATCCTTACATCCAATTACAACAGATCTTTATTCCATTTTTTTAAATTGAAACAATTGTGAAGCGAATTAGGCAAATCGATTTATATGAAGTGATGTAGTGGTAAGTTTACACGGTGAATTTGAAACTGTGTCCGCGACCGGGAACCAGCAGCCTTAGTGGTGAGCCTGTAGCCGGCGAGCACCGCTATTTGACACTATCGGCGCCCGGGGACCAGCAGCCTTAGTGGTGAGCCTGTAGCCGGCGAGCACTGCTATTTGTTTAGTTTACATTCGTCGATTCACAATATGAATAACGACACCGATGTAGCGGCTACGTTAATATCGCTTGGAATTTAGGGTTAATTTAATTAAATTTCATTATTTGAGTATGCAATTCTGTTAAATATGATCGCCTTCAATAGATTTCGGCCTAATCGGTCCCTAACACTGCCGGGTTCCAGTGTATAGTTACAGCTGAGCCTGTAACCGGCGAGCACTGCTATTTTACACTATCGCCACCCGGGAACCAGCTGTATCGCTTCATCTATACTACCTCGCAAGGTGGTTTACATGTACCGATTTATATGAATCGATTCAGCCCTAAAACGCCACTGTCGTGTTTACACGGAAAATGTAAATCGATCTAGGCAAGTGGTTTTATATGAAGCGTTTTAAGTCGCCCGTGTAAACACGGCTATAGAAATATATATAATCGATGCTTACTCCGCATCTTGTGGCCGACGCTGATTGGATGATGGCAGAATCGATCGAAGCGCCATGAACTCGCAGCGGAAAAATTAAGTTCAGGATTGCTGGTAATGTATGACATGATATCAGCTATGTGAAATATATGAAGAGTTCAGGTGCAAAACCACATAAACGCCAATCCAAAAATGGAGAGAAACATTGGAAGCAAACCTTCAAAGAATTTATATTTTTATATTCCTACTGTTTTGTGTATTGCTCCATAGCCATGTGATCATATTACAAGTTGAATTAATTACCGTTAAACTTATTTTTGGGTAAAAATCTTTCATTTTAACTCAGATTTTAAGATTGGCCTTTACGTGGTCTTGCGCCTGAACTCATCATATGTTCATACAGGATGCCTGAGATGGAGGAAGAGATGTTCTTATATAAGAGACAGTACGTGATTGTTGAAATGTTCCCTCTATGCATCCATAAAGAGTGCAATTGGAGAAAGGGGATACTTTTGATATATATGTGTAGTTGTAACTGTCTGTGACTACCTGTTACCACAGTGTCATGGGTCAGCACACCAGCCTAATTTGCATATACACCTAAGCCGTGTTTACACGGGCGATTTAAAACGTTTCATATGAAACCACTTGCCTAGATCGACACACATTTGGTGTGTAAACGCGACTCTGAGGCGTTTTAGGGCTGAATCGCTTCATATGAAACGGTTCATCTATACCACCTCGGGAGGTTGTTTATATGAAGTGATTCAGCTGGTTCCCGGGTGGCAATAGTGTAAAATAGTGATGCTCGCCGGCTACGGATGCAGCTATAACTGATCGCTGGTGCCCGGCAGTGTTAGGGCCCGATTAGGCCGAAATCTAGTGAATGCGATCATATTTAACAGAATTACAGACTCAAATAATGAAATTTAATTAAATTAACCTTAAATTCCAAGCGATATTAGCATAGCAGCTACATCTGCGTCGAATCGACGTGTGTAAACTAAACAAAATAGCAGTGCTTGCCGGCTACAGGCGCCTGCTTGTTCCCGGCGCCGACACACTTTCAAACTCCGCCGTGTAAACACGCATCTAAAACGCTTCATATGAATCGCTTTGTCTAGATCGTTTCACAATTCCCCGTGTAAACACGGCTCTAGACACCACCTGCAGCTGGATTGAGTGACAGCCACCCCTACTGGGCGGGGGGGGGGGGGTGTCGCCCTCCCAGGCTGTGGGGGTGCCTGATTGGCTGGCGGTGGGATGTCCAGTCACCCCCTCCCCCCTTGGCCGATGTCCAGTCACCCCCTCCCCCTCTTGACCCTCTGACCACACTAGCCTCACTTTGATATTAATTATTCAAAACCACTGCTCCAGATACACTGGACAGCAAAACTCTACTCCTGGCTCTTGAGTGAGACACACCTACTCTAGAGCAGGACCCCAGACACTCTGTCTGATGCTACCAAAATTCATATATCTAAATTGAGTTGAGTGCAACAACCATAGGACTCCGGTTCAATGGGCTGTCGGCACTGATTCATAGACAGGCTACACAGGCAATGAGATTCTGTGTGGACAGAAGGTAAGGGGTCAGGGTGATAGGTTACTAGTAGGTGAACAGGAGTTGATGACAATAAAGCACAACATCTTCACTTTCAATCTTTGTGACTTTCTTCCCTTTCTTCCTTATGGGGTTTAAGGGTTTGTTTGAGCGGGGCATCAGAGGTGAAATGAATGGGGAGAGTTTATGGTATTCTCTGGTGTTCATGACGGCCGGATATCCAGAAATATTATATACAGTGATGTTGGCCGTGATCGGCCGCGGAGGGAGCCGTCTGGGCTGTCGGAGCTGTCTCTCCGAGCCCGGTGTTGCAGTTTCTGCGGTATACCAGTTTGCGAGGGACACACCGCTTCTGCGCATGTGTCAAAATCGAACAGCATCATCACTAACCTTATAAATTTAATATAATGTTTTCTATATGTGTACCAAGCGATTTGTTCCTAGGTGGTGTGGTTTTAGAGATATTTCACTTTTGCTATATTTTCTGTATGCAGATTGCTCACGACCATTGACAATGCCTTGAGTTTGACGGTACGCGCAGTGCAAAATAGGGCAGCCGTTGCCTCTGCAAGCGCCTTCGATCTTGACGTGTCCTTGCATGCGCTGCCACGCTTTGCCATCTCTTCCGAAAAACTTTGCAGCGAGGCCGAATGGCGGTTATATAATGGTGCTGTCACATTACGATGTTTCTCACCTGCGTGCCGCCGACGCGCAAAATATTTTCAACTCGTCGAGACACGTCCAACTTTTCGGCGTTTTGGGAGAAAATTCGACGCAGCGTGTTAGTAGCGTGTAGGCCCTGTCACATTACGACGTTTCTCACGAACGCGCTTCGACGCGTGCCGACGTGTTGCCTTTTTGGGCGAAACTTCAGGGCGCGTTACGAACGCGTTAACGGTGCGTCGGTACAAGTCGGTACAAGTCGGTACACGTTGAGTGCCAGCAACGTTTGGACCCACACGTTGACGCGCGTCGGGCCGCGTCGAGGTTTTGTGCATGCGCAAAACTTTCGACGTGCGCTAAAGTGTTGGATCGCGTTTTACGGGCACGTTTGCAGGACGTCGACACACGTTACCAGCGCGTTGCCGGCCCGCTCGAACCACGTTGATCAACGTCGATCAACGCCGGCGGAACGCTGGCAGGACGTTGATCAAAGTCGGTTAAACCGTTGGCACTTTTTTCGCCAAACTGCGACCGTTCCGTCGGCGCGTCTGCAACGTCCCGCCAGCCGGTTCCCAGCGTGCCATCAGCGTGTTATCGGAGCGTTGTCGGCGCTCCGCCAGCGTTCCTCAGCGCATTGGACGTGTTGCCGGCGCGCCTGGACGTGTTGGCGGCGGGTCTGGACGCGCTGCGGGCGCGTCCTGACGTGTTGAGGTCGGGTGTGTACGGGTTCACACAATGCTAACACGATACCAACTCGCTGCCTCCACGCTGTCAACGCGCCGACAGCGCGCGACAACACGCTGACAACATGCTGGGAACCCGCTGGCGGGACGTTGACACTTTCGTCCGCCGCGCGTCGAACCTCGTTGGATGCGCGCTAAGAGCATGCTACTAACCCGTCCAGTTTTCTCCCAAGACGCCGAAAACTTGGGCGTGTCCAGCGAGCTAGCAAATATTTCGGGCGTTGGCGGGTCGCCGCAAAAAACGTCGTAATGTGACAGGGGTAAAATTAAGTAGAGCGCGGCCAACGGGTTTCGACGCGCGGCGGAACGAAAAAAATTAATTGTCCGCGTGACCTACTTCCCTCCCGTGTCTGTCGGCGCGTCTCAAAGTTCCGCCAGCCGGTTATCAGCGTCTTATCAGCGTCTTATCGGCGCGCTGTCGGCGTGGCGGTTGCGCGTCACTAACGGGTTCCGAGATAAGGCGCCCGGTGTCTGCGTGTCCCCCTCTCCCTCTCCCTCTCCCTCTCCCTCCCCTCTCCCTCTCTCTCACAGAGACAGACACAGTGACACACACACACACACAGACAGAGACACAAAGAGAGACAGAGACACACACAGAGACACACACACAGAGTCACACACAGAGAGACACACACAAAGACACAGAGACACACACGCAGAGACGGAACGCTCGCAGTTTGGCGAAAAAATGCCAACATTAATCGACGTTGATCAACGTTCTACCAGCGTTCTGCCAACGCGCTGATAACGGGTATCGACGTGCTGGTAACGCGCCCATAATACCCCTGTCACACTGCGACATAACGAGCAAACGTAAGCCTGACGCGATCACCTTTCGTCATTACGTTGACGTACATTGGGTTATGTTATGATGACGTCAGAGTGATGTTAGACTGACGTCGAGCTACGTCATGTTAAGTCGTGTTACGTCGGCGCGTGTCAAAGTTTTGAACCTGTTCAAAACTTTCGACGTAACTAGAACATAAGGGTTTACATTTGCCGTACCTTCTGTACACGTTCGGCGAACGTCAATGACGTTAAACGGATGTTAGTCAAACGCTGCTCACTACGTTCCACTACGTTGACCCACATTAAACCCGGTGGAAACGTCCACGCGGCGTAATGGGAATGTCAGGAGAACGTACGTTCAATGTACGTTAAACATTTCGCCACCGTGTCATGACGTATGTAACGTCACGTAACGTAGTTCTGGCGATGGAATAACGTTCATAACGTTCCGTGAGCGTAATGACGTTGTCCTCTCTCGTTGAATGACGGTATCACTACGCTTTACTGATGTTACGCTCTCGTCAACTACGCTGCATCCACGTTCAACTTGTGCCGAAATTTGCATACTACGCCGAGAAGTTCAACGTTCTTCACGTTCTCCTTACGCTGACGTCGTTACGTGATAGTGTGACAGGGCCTTAACGCACCAATCAAGACGTTGATGCGCATTGTGGCGCGTCAAAAGTTTTGTGCATGCACAAAACGATCGACGTGAGCCGACACGCGCCGGCGTTCCGTCCAGAACACCGCTGTCACTCAAAGTGTACCGACGTGCCGGTAACGCGTTCGTAACGCGCCGGTAACGCGTGCCGACGTTTCGACTAAAAGGGCGACACGTCGGCACGCGTTGATGCGCGTTGGAGAGAAACGTTGTAGTGTGACAGCACCATTAAAGGCGGGGGAGGTTTATAGGTCATTGATTGACGCTCAACTCAATCGGCCATCCCGTCTGGTCAATAAAGAAAAGAAAATTAGAAGTAGTAACATAAAAGGAAATTCAGACCGACTGGAGGACAGGCTGACCATATGAGTTGAGCATCCGTCCCCTGTTTTGGGGGATCCAACCCATGAGGTTGTGGGTTCGAACCCTGGTCGAGGCGAACTAATTACTTAAAAATTGATACTTGTCGCTTCCTAGCCTGGCAGTCGGCATTACTAGGATAGGGCAAGGACTGGTTCGCTCAGTCACAGTCAGTGTCAGGATAATGTGACTGAGTGGGATAACAGGTCATGGTGCTGGCGGCCTGCTCTACCAGTGGGGCATATATACAGTAAAACCTCTCTATCCGACTACCTCCACAGATCACACCACTCCCCTGTATCGATCACTTCATTTGGGTCCCACCAATACCATTGTAACCATATTCTAACTCCCTAAACTGACAACCTCCCTAAATGGACTACTTCCCAAATAGCACTGATCAGTCGGGCTGATGTTGGGCCAACGGTGTCAGAACGACGTTGGGCCAATGTTATTTTGTCCACTGACCCACCGTTGGCCCAGCAGTGGAAAGCCACCCACAGCAGCATAAGCATCATTGGCCCAACGGTGGCCCAACGGTGGCCCAACGGTGGCAAATATGTGGAAAAAGAATGGCAAAGAGCGGCGGACCACCACCGTCGGCCCGACGGTGGAAAATGTGTGGCAACCATGCGACCAATAGCCAACGTCGGCCCGACGGCTCTGTGCTATTTGGGTTAAAGTTGGTCCCGTGGTCAGTCGATTTAGAGAGTTTTTACTGAACAGTAACACCTCTCTAGCCGACCACCTCCACAGATCGACCATTCCCCTATATCGATCGCTTTATTTGGATCCCAACAATACCATTGTAACCATATTCTAATTCCCTAAATGAACCCCTTAAAGTTGGTTCCAAGGCCGGTCGATTTATAGAGTTTTTACTGTTTAATGTATACAATAGAACCTCTCTAACCGACCACCTCCACAGATCGACCACTCCACTATATCGCTTTATTTGGGTCCCGACAATACCATTGTAACCATATTCTAACTGCCTAAACCGACCACCTCCCAAAATGGACCACTTAAAATCGGTCCCATGGTCGGTCAATTTCGAGAGTTTTTACTTTACAGTAAAACCTCTCTAACTGACCACCTCCACATATCGACCACTCTCCTATATCGATCGCTTTATTTGGGTCCCAACAATACCATTGTAACCATATTCTAACTCCCTAAATGGACCACTTAAAGTTGGTTCCAAGGTCGGTCCATTTATAGAGTTTTTACTGTATACAATAGAACCTCTCTAATGCACCAACTCCACAGATCGACCACTCCCATATATCGATCGCTTTATTTGGGTCCCAACAATACCATTGCAACCATATTCTAACTGCCTAAACTGACCACATCCCAAAATGGACCACTTAAAGTCGGTCCCATGGTCGGTCAATTTCGAGAGTTTTTACTGTACAGTAAAACCTCTCTAACTAACCACCTCCACATATCGACCGCTCTCCTATATCGATCGCTTTATTTGGGTCCCAACAATACCATTGTAACCATATTCCAACTCCCTAAATGGACCACTTAAAGTTGGTTCCAAGGTTGGTCCATTTATAGAGTTTTTACTGTATACAATAGAACCTCTCTAACCAACCACCTCCACAGATCGACCACTCCCCTATATCGATCGCTTTAGTTGGGTCCCAACAATACCATTGTAACCATATTCTAACTGCCTAAACCGACCACCTCCCTAAATGGACCACTTAAATTCGATCCCATGGTCGGTCGATTTAGAGAGTTTTTACTGTAATTAAAGACAGAATCTCAAAACCATTGTCCTAGGCCGGGGGAAATTTCAATCACATACAGTTGCTTTTTCCCATCCACACTGCTCCCTTCCCTATCGAAACAATGCCGAGTGATTCATTTTCCCGTAATGTGTACGTTCAGCATAACCTCTACTTTCGGTTTCTCACGACACGTCATGCCAGAACTGAAACCCAGCCATAATCATCAACAACCACATTCGAGCGGGCGTTCAGTATCTAATTATATATATATACAAGTCTGATTGCCATTGCCGAAGGAGTTCTAGCCTATACCTATATATAGGGACACAGGAACAAAGCGCAGTTCACCTTGTATCCATTGAGGACTATGATAACAATAGTATATATCATAGGCCATATTGCCTCCAGCTCAGCTGACTTTTAGCTATGATTCACACACACACACACACACACACACACACACACACAATAGCAGCTCAGTTCAGTTCACCTTTGAAGGCTTTGTCCGTGAAATAATGTCTCCAGTTTAGCTGACTTGTAGCGGCTTATAATCCCCCCCCCCCCACACACACAACATCTTCAAGTCCTATGTTTATTACATTCGCCCTATAGTTGGTGAATTCCGAGATTTAACCTTAGAAGGTTGCGGAGATATGGCCGAAATGACCAATGGTACCTCGGGGACTAACAAGGGCTATGACGTCTCTCCAGTAGAAGAACAACGCCATCTGCTGGAGAAGCTGGCAGCGGGACAGGAACTCGCCATAAATTGTGGTATTGTGAAGGACCGAAAAGAGGGTGTCATAAAAGGTGAGTTAATATAGAGATATTTTCACAATGCAATGTTGTGTCCATGTGATAGCGTGCCTGGACTTTATTTATCGCAGCATAGTCCGATGAAATATCAAATTTTCAAAACAAAACCAATTATCTAGATTTGATTTTACATATCTAACTTAGATACTGATGCACTTATTAAGCATTTGTTTCTGCGTAGAAGGCAATACTGAGTCAATTTAACAGGACCTGTTACTGCAGAAGTCTGTGGTGTCAGAGTTTTGGCAAGTTTGCCAAAACTAATTTTCCATGTTTGCACTCAAAATATCTCAAAGGTTTATCATTTAAAATAAAAGTAACTTTGAACTAATGTAAAGTAGATCCTAGTTATCAATCTAATATATTTATCTCAGAAAAAATACAGAAATGCAAAACCATCGGACTATGCAACATTAAAGCTACATATTCCGATGAAATCATCAAATTTTCAAAATTTAAAAAAATGACTTAAATTTGATTCTACATATCTAGCTTAGATACTGATGCACTTATTAAGCATTTGTCGCCACACAGAAGGGAATAGTGAGGCAATTGAATAGATCATGTTACTGCAGAATGCAGTAACATGATCTATTCAATTGCAAGCTACATATGATCTATTCAATTGCAAGCTTGATCGACATATGATCTATTCAATTGCAAGCTTGCCAAAATTAATTTTGTATGGTTGCACTTCAAATATCTCAAAAGTTAGCCACTTAAAATTATAATAGGTATGTGGAAATCCCCATGATTAGTCATTGTGATTTTGTTCCAGAATGCTGTGATCGGTTAAAATTTGCTGCACTCTAAGTGTTCAAATCGGTTCAAATTCATTTTGGACGGAACTAAAAAGTAGATAGACTTAATTATATATGTATTTTCTTAGTTTCTAACAAAGATTATCTCAATCTGCTGCAAGTTGTTAATTTTGATTCGTAATGTCGGAATGTTCACCTTGACTGTAGGGGGTTTCCACATACCTCCCAGCTAACAAAAAAACGTCATACTGACGTCAATATAACATTATTGAATGTTACAATAACGTTATAAAAAAACGTCATATAAACGTTATTTTGTATGGAACAAATAACATTATATAACGCTATTTTATAACGTTATTGTTTAACATTTTTTAACGTGAATAGGACGTTTTTTATAACACGCAAGAACTCTTTTTACCCCCTTTGAGTGATTTGGTGAAGATTTTGTAGAGCAATCAAGACGTAAATTGTAGCTAGAGAACCCCCCTTTTGAAGAACTGATGGGTAACATCTACCACAAAGCATGACACCGGAGGAGTAAACTCCAATTTAAAAAAAATCAGTTTATTATCATAGAGATGCATGCACCTCATATCAGATATTAAGATGATAAGACACTACTAATCTTGCCTAAAAAGTTAATCTAAGAGATGATGCCAGCTGTACAATACCCAGCACTCCTCACTAAAACATTTTTGCAATGAAAATGGTGTTCATGAACACAGGTGGGCATTTGTAATTTCTGACTCTCTACTGACCTGGTCCGAAAGCAACCGTATTACACCTCACCTATGTTTGTTAGTTAGGTACATTTTAACATCCTTCTCAACCATATCTCGGGTGGCTCGCCGCTGGTTGTCACTGCCCCGCGTCGGGCCACCACCCATGGCCCGACGTTGGCCCATTGGGCACCGACGGTGTAAAATCTATTCTTTTTTAAACATTTCTTTTTTAAATCTTAACTCGGTAATTTGGTTGCTTTCGAAGCAGGTCGGTGGACAGTCAGAAGTTATAAATGCCCGCCAGTGCTCATTAAACACCATTTTCATTGCAAAATCCTTTTGGTAAAGATTAAATCAATAATTTTTTAAAGAATATATTTTACACCACCAGTGGCCCAACGGTGGAAAATGTGTGGTGACCGTCCGACCAATACATCAGTATAACGTTACTGTGATGTTATAACATTATAACACATGGTATAACATCAGTATAACATTACTGTGACATTATAATGTACCATAACCAAATACTAACATTAGCCTAACATTAATTAACGTCATGTGTTAGCTGGGCTGTAATTAATATTAAAGTCAGCAAGCCAATTTAGAGAAAGTCAGGTACATTGTAAATTTGTATTAACCTTTATTTCATATCCAGTCTCTGTCAGTGTCAGAAATATTTACAAAAATCTTGCAAATATGAAAATTAAGCAAGTTCTGTCATATTTTGTGTTTCTTTGAGATTAATTATCAATTAATTAGTTAATTAAATAATTAATAATACAAAACCAGGCTTTGATGCAGTCTTAAAATCGAAATTTTCTTCTATTTAATCTATTAGAAAAATCATGTAAATATCATGAAAACTAATGAAGTTATGCACTTTTTTCATTCAGTTTACATTGTTTAGGATCACACCCATTCCCTTTGTTTCGGTTTAATTACAGGACAAAAAATCATGCGATTTTAAAGAAATAAAAATTCATAACTTTCTTAATATTAGACCAATATTCATGATTTTGCTCTTTACAATGATATCAGTTTCATTTCTATACAGTCAACTTTTTTTTTTGTCACATGCCTAATTGGTCGTAATGCTTGCATTGCGTTTGATTCGCGGCAGGGAAGGGGGGCCCCGCCCCCCTGCCTCTGGCGGTTTTCCCCTTACGTCATTCCTACGCTTCCCCCCTGCCCATCTCCCCCCTTATAACCCTGCCTCCTGGCTGCCTCCAGCCACTCGCCCTCCAGCCTCGCCATGCGCTACTCCTCTCCTGTGTGGCGGTTTCAGCCGTGCGCCAGTTTCAGAAATTTAATATGATGTTTTTGGTAAAGATGTTTTCTATATGCGTACCAAGCGATTTGTTAATAGGTGGTGTGGTTTTAGAGATATTTCACTTTTTCTGTATTTTCTATATGAAGATTGCTCGACCATTGACAATGCCTTGAGTTTGACAATACGCGCACGGCTGAAACTAGCGCACGGCTGAAACCGCCCCACAGGTGTGGCGTTTTCACCGCCCGGTCATGCTCAGCGGCCTGTCGTGGCTTCTGCACATGCGCGGATTTTCGCACGTTGTGGCGAGCACTGCTATTTGTTTTGTTTACTGCTACGTTGTTAGCTGCTACGTTAATATCGCTTGGAATTTAAGGTTAATTTAATGAAATTTCATTATTTATTTGAGTATGTAATTCTGTTAAATATGATCGCATTCAATAGATTTCGGCCTGATCGGACCCTCACACTGCCAGGCACCAGCTGAGCTTGTAGCCGGCGAGGCCACGGGTGTTTTGCATATGTCTTAAAATCCGCGCATGCGCAGAAGCCACGACAGGCCGCTGAGCATGACCGGGCGCTGAAAACGCCACACCTGTGCGCCGAGCCTCCCTATGAGCTTACTTCACATTATCGATTACATTCTACTTGACCTGTGTTATCCTGTTTGTCATTATCCTGTATCCTATGCTGAGCACTTATCAATAAAGTGCTTTTTTCTCCACCCCTGCCTCCTCTTCCTTCCTTGTCGCGTATCGGTCGTAATGCTTGCATTGCGTTTGATTCGCGGCAGGGAAGGGAACCCATCCCCCCACCCCTGCCTCTGGCGGTTATCCCCTTACGTTATGGCCCTGTCACATTACGACGTTTCTTACCGGTGTCGTGGTATAAAACCCCGGCCCGATCGCAGCCCCTGCCGTGGCATCCCCTTCCCGTGGATGAAGACAGCATTTATTTTTGTAAAATAAATTTAAAAGCTTTCATTGGATCGATTAAAAATATCTTAATGCGCGATTGAAGAGGAACCTAAGAGCAATTTATGCTGAAAGTATTAAAAACAGAGATAATAGTGAAAGTTGGGATATTCTGAGTGTCAGTGCCAGTGCATTGTCAATGACAATGGCCGTGAGCAATCTTCATACAGAAAAAGTGAAATATCTCTAAAGCTACACCACTTAGAAACAAGCTGCTTGGTACACATATAGAAAACATATTCGACGGATAGATTATATTAAATTTATACGGTTAGGGTTGTGCATTTCTATTAATCTTTAATAGACACTGGCAGTGTGTATTCGTTCTGCACAATGCTTACAAACTCCGCGCATGCGCAGAAGCAACGGCAGGGGCTGCGATCGGGCGGGGGTTTTATACCACGACACCGGCCTGCCGCCAGCGCGCAAAATATTATCAACGCGTCGAGACACGTTTAACTTTTCGGCGGGTTGGGAGAAAGTTTGGCGTCCGCACGGCGCATACATCGCGCGTGGCCAACGCGCGTCGACACGTGTGGCAAACAATTTTTTTAAGTTTGGCGCGACGTCCTCATATGACCTTAGATGTTGGTAGGACGTAAAACAACAAAGCAATCATTTGGCACAACGTGTGGCAACGTCTGCCTAGCGTGCGCATAACGTTATTCCAGCGATGTCCACGTGCTTCTGACGACCCCGGGACGTCCGGAACATCCCCGCAACGTCCGGAACGTCCCCGGAAGGTCCCCAGAACGTCCGCACCCACACATCAGCGCGCGTTGGGGCGCGTCAAAGGTTTTGTGCATGCACAAAAGCTTCGACGCGCGCTGACGCGCGCCAAAATGTACTGACGTAATGTGCGCGTAATGCTTCCCAATGCGTGCCGACGTTTCGCCCAAAAAGGCAACATGTCGGCGTGCGTTGGTGAGAAACGTCGTAATGTGACAGGGCCTTTAATTTGATCGTTAAACTACGCCATACTTTAGTTTGAAGTAACTTTTAGTTTATCTGGCTGCGGGAGAAATAGAAATAGAAGAAGACATGCCATTTACATACTCTATCGTATGGTGGTGCCACCTTCCGAGAACTATTCGTCGAAGCGCCACCTCTTGGTATTAAAGTGATTAATGTTGACCTAGTTATGACGTGTCCTGCTCCAGTTATTACTTTGTTGTGTTTTGATTGGTCCGATATGGCGCGAGATTCGTACTTTAAGTTCTGAATGAACAGTGACAGTATTGTGGACACTTCTGGGAAAATAAAGCACTTTAAAAAGTGTGGAACAAATTCAGGATGCTGGGGATGTGCAGTATCAGCAGTGACGATACAACAGGTAAAGAAAAAAGGAGGCGAGAAAACCGTTCAAAACGATCAGAATAAGGCGTTGCCTTCAGAAGTTCAGGCTCAGCAAAACAAAAGTGTTGTTTTCTAGTCATCTATTTGTTTCACAACAATCATTACAAATACAATGTCAATCATCAATCATTCAATGAATGATGTGTCATATGAACCCACTTCTTAATTGGATAAACTTATTGGAACTTAGTTAAGTAAATGGGTAACTCCAATCAATGAAGACACTCTTGACTCTATAAAATTATCATCATCGGCATCGACATCGTCATTAATATTATAATAACATTAACATTATTATTGTCAGGAGCACTGTTTGAATTGTTTCTGAACAAGAGTCAGAGCCAGAGCAAAGGTTAATCTACAGTAAGAGTAAGTTAGGTACCATACTAAAATTATCAAATTATTCCAAACATTCAAATTATAATTTCATTGCAAGCTCCAATGGCAATGAATCAAAAGCAAGATGCTTTTTGAATTTTTAAGATATTCCAAAAATTTAGTGAGATATGTGCATTGAAGGTTGTTGAATTTCAGATCTTTTGTATTAGCTAATGCTAGGTACGTTGACAAAAAATTCCAAAGTCAACAGATTCCAACATAAAATATATCATTGCAAAGGTATTGGAAAGTCCTTTCTAATGATACCTACATCATCATCCTGTGACAATTATCAAGGAAGTTGTGACACTTTATAAAGCATTTTTTATGGGTAATTTTGGTCCATTGTTTCAATGGAAAACCAGTTGAATTCTGTGACCCATCTCATGACTCATGAGTCTTGGCAGGTGTGAAAAAAATGCTCTATAAAGTGTCACTACTTCCTTGATAATTGTCACAGGATGATGATTTAGGTATCATTAGAAAGGACTTTCCAATACATTTGCAATGATATATTTTATGTTGGAATCTGTTGACTTAGAATTTTCTTGTCACATACCTATTACCAGACACCTTTTTATCCACTCTCAAAATCAATGTTCCGGTGCTCAAATTGACACCAAATTACGCCCTAATATGGAGAAGTATATAAAGAAACAAAATAAACTAGTTTAAAAAATATCAAAACTTACCTTCAGGTAGTATTCCAGTGACTTTAACACACATAAATTTGAATAAAGAATTTTGTTCACTTCTATAAATCAGACAGCAAATATTTTTGGATATATAGCAGTGGAGCAAAATGTGAACTATATCATCCATATGGTTGCATTCCTGGTAGTCCTAAAATAAAGATTGCAAGTGAGATGGAAAAAGATAGTCAGGTGTTCACCGCGCAGTGCTCCGCGCATGCACCGTGGGACAAGCGAGTACCGTGAAAGCAGCGTGTTTTTTGCGTACCTACTAATGCATTAGAGAAGTGCCTTATTTAGGACTGTTAAATAGACTAATTATAAGAACATTTCTTTGTAGTTTCTTTATTAATGATCAGATCCTGATCAAACTTAACACCAAGGTTCTTCTTCGTATGGCAAATCACCCCAGTTTATCAAAACTGATAACAAAAAATTAGATCACAGGAAAATGTAGGTTTCCATGGCAACTGTAATACAATATGACTTAACTGTAGCTTAAAAAAAATAATGGTCAGATCCTGATGAAATTTCACACCAAGGTTCTTATTGGTCTGGCAAATCTCCTCAGCTTATCAAAACTGATATAACAAAATTAGATCACAGAAAAATGTAGGTTTCCATGGCAACCATAATACAATCATGCCCTCAACTGTAGTTTCTTCATTAATGGTTTGGTCCTGATCAAATTTGATACCAAGGTTCTTCTTGCTATGGGAAATCATCTCAGCTTATCAAAACTGATATAACAAAATTATATCACAGAAAAATGTGGGTTTCCATGGCAACCGTTATACAAAACTGCCTGACACCTACAATATTCTGCCAGGTTCTAGACTTGTGATTCCAGTTGTAGTCATTGTATGACCATTTTTAGGAAGAAAAAATGCTAAAGATTCACATTCTAATAGTTAGCATGGACGTTCCTGGCAGTCTTCCCTCTGAATTTTGCATCTGAAGACTTGAATAGCTTAGTAAAATACCTTTCAAACATCATATAACAATGAAAATAGTCTCCATCTTTGCTGAAATCTTTGGTGCTTCAAAAACGGATGTAACAGTAAGGGTACTGCGCATGAGTCTCGGGTGGGGTGCCTTTTCCTGACTCTACTCTGCCTGAGATGAGGTCGCAAAAAGTTGTACAAGTTTATTGGTCAGGCGAAAGTGGTGCCCCCGGCGGATTGTAGGGTACCTAAGTAAGTGAGTAACAATTATAATTAACATTGTCTAAGTAGGTCTAATGTGTGAAAAGAAATGTATATTAAGGGATTCCAGTTTTGTTGCCACCAATGAAAAGGTCTTAGAATGAATATTAACATGGTCATGGTACAAAATTCATCTTTGTCATTTTGTGTGATCAATATTAAGAACGTTCTGACGTTTTTAAACTGACAAATATGACCCATTTTTGGGTCATGTTTTATAATGGAAAACAGTAAAAATGTATGCTGAAAAACATATTTTATTCAATGGAATAAATATATTTACCACATTAAAAAAAAACCTAGTAATCATTATATTAATATAATAACGTAAATTTAGTAGAGCGCCCTTCTAGGGCACTACTGTAATAAATAATAATACCAAGATATGACATTTGGTAACTTGGTTAAAATAGTTGTATAGAGAAATTTCATTTAACCTAAAAAGCTACATAACATTAAAAATAGATCAAATGTTCGCCCGTCCTCCAAACAAGGCCAATGTAAGCATGTTAATTGTTATCTGGGCTCTCCTGATTTGTGCCATTTAATAGGGGTATTTATACATAAGTGTGCTTTAAGTTTAACCCTTCAATTAATATTTTAGATGGAAATTAATTTAATTTCTGGTGTCCGTTTTATTGTACTGGGAAAGAAGCCAGTTGACAGTTGAGATGGAATAAATTTCTCATCCATATGCTCTAGGCGAGAACATCATTTATTATAAGTAGTATAAGATACCCTTTTATTTGTATTACATCACAAGCTTTAACCGTGTTGGCCTACTCAAGTATCAAATAATATGTCCGGGAAATGTAAGCACAGCAACAAAAGTTGATTAATCGATAGATGAAGAAGAAGGAAAGAAAGATAACTGGAAGGAGGGAGGGGGGGGGGGGAACAATTAACTATTAAATAGATATTAGATGGTGATGGGAATAGGTGGGGGTTGTTGTTTGTTGAGGTTTTGTGTGCTAGCAATATCTAAGGTCAGTCACCCAGGGGGGAGGCTAATGACTAACAGTAACACATGTATATATATATGTATGTAAAAATGTGTACCGGTGTTGCGGTTTCCCAGGGACACCAGTTTGCCAGGGACACATTGCTTCTGCGCATGCGTCAAAATCGAACAGCATCATCACTAACCTTATAAATTTAATATAATGTTTTTGGTAAAGATGTTTTCTATATGTGTACCAAACGATTTGTTTCTAGGTGGTGTCGTTTTAGAGATATTTAACTTTTCCTGTATTTTCTGTATGAAGATTGCTCACGGCCATTGACAATGCCTTGAGTTGGACGGTACGCGCAGTGAAAAACATTAGTTTTATTCAAAATTAATAGAAATCAAGAACCCTAACCTTATCAATTTAATATAATCTTAATGGTAAAGATGTTTTCTATATGTGTACGAAGCGATTTGTTTCTAGGTGGTGTAATTTTAGAGATATTTGATTTTTTCTGTATGAAGATTTGCTCACGGCCGTTGACAATGCATTTGAATGGAAGTGTCCCTGGCAAACTGGTGTCCCTCGGAATCCGCAACACCGGTGTTAGGACAGGAAGCACTTACTGACCAGCTGCCTTGCTTACCTGCCCCAACAAGCAACAGGGCTCCAAGACGCTGTAGCTGTACCATAGAACCTTCCAGAATCAGCACACAATAGATTCACTTTCACCGCTTATATAATATATGGGTCACTCTCCTGAAAACTGGTCAGCATAGGATGGGATTTTAAAACGTCAATAAAAAAAACTTCCTACTTATTTTTTTCCTTATACTTTTCATATTCATGTTCAGATTTGATGTAAGAAATAAGGGAAATAAAATAAACTGTGTGTAACTTTACTCCTTTTAGTTATGAAGTGTTTTTGTGCCCAAAAAAAACATTTTACAGTCAGCCATTTGTAACATGACATATGGGACATGGTTGGATCCTTACTAACATCTTGTATTGCATTGATATATCAAACACAACAGTTCCCAAATCAAAAAGGAAGTATTTATTAACATGTATGCATGTTTAAATTTAAAGAAAAATTATTTGATGTCTTCAGAAATAACATTACAAATTTCCGTCACAGATGTAACCAGTGCTGTCTGTATGCCACACAAATATTGTACACTAATTATTCAGCGAATAAAGCATGGCTGGGAATTACTTTTTTTTTTTTTTATCAATATAAGCACTGCATATTTCTGTATATTAAGACATAGCTTAATCATGGACTACACCTCTATTTCTTATGTCATCAATTTATATTTTACATAGATGTAAAGGGGAGATTTCCAGCTTTCATTTGCAACCAAAAAGTTAAACAAATTCAAATATTCGATTTTAACTCTGGCCAGTTTTCAGGAGAGTGACCCATATACACATAAACAATACCCATTGTCATAGAGAGGGGAAATGAATTCGCCAGAATCCACACACCGGAAACAGCTATTTCTCCAGAACTGATATAAACTGGTCCCAGTGCGTTCTCATACGTTTTAATAAAGCACCAGCTGGGTATAAGTACTGCTGAAACTGGTTCTGGGCTGAAACATTGAAGAAGGCACTTACACCAGTTTATATCAAATCTGCAGAAAAAATACATATATATTAATCAACAATGTGGGGGGGAGCGGTCCTAAGCATTGCTTCTTCATATTAGGGGCGGGAGAGTGGGATGTTTTGAGGTAACTAGATTATGTAATATTCAGATGATGGGTCAATCTAATTCTAAGCCTTTTACTTTTCCAGAACAAACAGAGTGCTACAACGACACAACAATTCCATGGACAGGCAGACCCAAAAAGAAATTTACAGTGAGTAAAACCATTAATTATAACAATATGCCTAATTTTTAGCCGTGTTTACACGGGGAATTGTGAAACGATCTAGACAAATCGATTTATATGAAGCGATGTAGTGGTGCGTTTACACAAGCGAGTATGAAAGTGTGTCGGCGACCGGGAACCAGCAGCCTTAGTGGTGCGCCTGTAGCCGGCGAGCACTGCTATGTGTTTAGTTTACACTCGTCGATTCGACGCAGATGTAGCTGCTACGTTAATATCGCTTGGAATTTAAGGTTAATTTAATTAAATTTCATTATTTGAGTATGTAATTCTGTTAAATATGATCGCATTCACTAGATTTCGGCCTAATCGGGCCCTAACACTGCCGGGCACCAGCGATTAGTTACAGCTGCATCTGTAGCCGGCGAGCACCACTATTTTACACTATTGCCACCCGGGAACCAGCTGAATCGCTTCATCTATACTACCTCACGAGGTGGTATAGATGAACCGTTTCATATGAATCGATTCAGCCCTAAAACACCACAGCGTCGCGTCTACACCGCAAATGTGAATCGATCTAGGCAAGGCATTTTATATGTGGCGTTTTAAATCGCCCGTGTAAACATGGCTATTTACTAGATGGGGCGTTAATTATGACATTAGGCAATGAATGACAATAATTACTAGGACAAGGATACTATTATTGAAACAGTGTTCTGTTTTCAGTGTTCTCGATTATATACAGATACATATGATAAATTGATATATAAAAGATTCACCCCATACTTACAGGAGGGTAGATACAAGATTTACCCAGTCCTTGTACTGGGTGAATCTTTTATCTAACAGTAGGGGTGAATGCCAATGTAGTCTAATTGTGGGCGAAAAAAGCTTTGGTATGGAACAGGAAGTGGAAGCTTCCAGTACCAAATGGCTACTTGTATCGGCACAGAGTTGGTGAAATGAGAGAATACAAAAGGACAAGATGGCGACCATAGAATACCGTCGATTTCACCTTCTAAAGTTTATTAAGCTACATGTTTTATCAAATATTTAAAATCCAAAGTAGCGGGTAAATATTACGATAGATGTGAAGAATATATTTTGCTTCTTAAATTAATAATTTATCTGCTCATTTCATTTACCCAGCATGTAGATATTTTCCACCACCTTTTATGTAGGGTTGTTCTTCACCTCTACTCAGGCTACTGTTGTATGGGGTGAATGTTTTATCAAAGAGATACCGTACCATTGGCATTGATTTCTGCTCCTTTTTTTCTATCTTTCCCCCACCCCTTTTTTATTTATTTCTTATTTGCCGGAAACAACTTCCATTTGTTGTTGTTGCCGGAAACTACTTCCGTTCCCACAAAAGGAATATTTGAGAAGGGTCCACAGCGACGAAAGGAGCAAAAACGGCTGACCACTGGGTCATATCGAGCATACCCTAGCAAGGATAGTTTCCCATTCTGTAATTACTGATATTGTGTAATTTAAACAGAAATTGATGTAGATATATTTCAAATATACTTCAAACACTTTAATCCATTTATTTCCCCCCCCCTTCCCCCCAATATAACTACAGCAAAGTATTTTATGATTGAGCGTGTATTTTGTTACTCCACTCGTGGTGTTCGATTTGAAATTCTAGCCGCTCGGGTGACGACCGTCATTTCCGCGGAATAAACTATTAATATTGCATTTGTGCATTGGTCTTTATGACAAATTGTTCTTTATTTCTTTTAATTTTGAATAAAATCTCAGTTTTGCACTATGCGTATTAGCAAATTCTTTGGCAGCAGGCATTTGTTTTGATATATTATTAACCAATCGCTGACCCCAAATACCTAGTAGCATGGAGGAACATGTACACTGCGATTTCCGGCAAGTTCAAACGGGCTCAAATGAGTTCAACCGTGGCTGGTTAGGTCGCAACCGTGGCTGGTTGGGTCGCTCCGTATAGCACTGAATATGCTTATGGAATATTTGCAAGAATCTATCTCCATTGTTTTTCTCAGGTCGCAGTGGAGGGGAATATCGGCAGCGGAAAATCAACCTTTCTCCAATACTTCAAGGACTCGCCAAGTGTGGAGGTAAAGTGAGAAGTTATCGAATGTAAAAGAAATTTGCTGTGACAATTTCACTGCAACTTACGTTTCAAACAAATGTATAACAATAACATTATTATATCAATCAAGTTTTGTCATCGGGGCCGTATTCGATTACCACGACCCAGCCAACTCGGGTTACCCGAGTTGCTAGAATTTCAAATCAAACAATGCGAGTGGAGTTGACAAAAACATGTGTCATGTGCCAAAAGTCCCGACCCCAGTAACTGACATCTTGGCTGGGGTCGCCGTGAATATGGCCTATTCTCGATGTCGGACATCCGGGCACTTGTTGCGTTCACAACGCGCGATGGGTAAAACAAATGCCACATTCATAGAGTCAACATTAAAACCACCCTAACTCTCACAGTAATTTGTGATTTTTGGTGCTTTGAAAGCAAATTTCTCTTGTTTCTATTAAATAGTTCAGATCTTTCTCTACAATTTCACATTCAGCTTTTTTTTTATCAGCCAATTGGAAGTTCTTGAATTTATTTTACGAAAATAGTTTTTGAGGTCATGATCTGGTAAGGCTAACACTGGCACTGACACTCAGAATATCCCAACTTTCACTATTATCTCTGTTTTTAATACTTTCAGAGTAAATTGCTCTTAGGTTACATTAAATACTTCAGATCTTCCTCTTCAATCGCGCATTAAGATATTTTTAATCGATCCAATGAAAGCTTTTATATTTATTTTACAAAAATAAATGCTTCGCATAGACATAGCATTGCTGCAGCACACATCACTGTGGTATTTTACCCTTCGTGGGCTAGTTTCCGGGGTTGTGACGTCATGCCGACATCGAGAATGCTGCCGCCACATCGTAAAGAAACCACCAATCAATCAATCAATCTTGGCTGGAGGTGGCTAGGAACGATGTCATCACATTTGCACTGGTACCATCCTGTAGGATAACAGCTATCGCTACCAGTCCTACATTTTTTGTGTGGGTAATAACCCAGATTAATGAAATGGAAATATAACTAAACTGCAATCATAAAATACTTTAAATCCTATTTTGCTGTAGTTATATCGGGTATTTAAAAAAACTAAAAAGTTTTGGATTAAGCCACCATTTTTTCAAGTGTGGAGAAGCGTATTCATTTATTCAACCCGAGTCCATAGGATGTGCGCATGCGCCAAAAAGTGACTCGGGTGACCCGAGTTGATTAATCGATTACGCCCATGGGTTCTTCGTAGAGTATCATACCACCTCCTTCCACCAATGGGAATCTAGCATTCCTGGTGTCACCAATAGGAATCCAGCATTCCTGGTCTCTATGGATACCAGTGGTCTAGCTGTATGGCCCCTTGGCCACCACCAACCTTGTTGACCTTTTGAGTGTGGTGACCCCTACCCCAGCAGAAGGGGTAGGCCCTGAGTGCAATCACACCCAGACCTGCCAGGACGACGATATCTATTTACATCCCACTCAGGCACCACCAACCCATATATATACAAATATATATATATACATATATATATATATATATTACCTCGGTACTATGCCTCTGGCTACTCGTAGTCCAGGGAGAAGGAAGCACATCCGGGTCCAGCAATTAGCATAATCAACTCACAACAGCAGGACTTTTGTGAGCAGCTCCAGCAGTTTTCCTACATTAACTCCAAAACCAACAAGCCGAATGGAGAGATGTTTGGCTGGAGCCATTTACATCACTAGGATTCTTTCCTGGGTTTCTTTGATTCCCCATATAAGTATTATCGATAAGGCGTACCTCCGAGTCCTTTAGTGTACTCCTAGTGGCAACTGATTTATTTTCTGACGTTTTTCTTATTGTTGATCGTACACATATATGATTGTAGATAATAAGCCACATCAGATCAAACAGTCACACAAATTGTTGACTCTTCCAAGGGGTTATTCTGCCTTGTGAAAACAGTATTTTATTCAAATATATGGAAGCATTTTTTTTTTACAATCATTTTAAAATTTGTATTCACACTGATTTTAAATTTTCATATTTTTTACTCGTTTTCCTTAGTACCTTGCATTAGCCTGTTTGTGAATATCATAATAAAATATACATGTCTGGATAGGAAATTCATCCAGCTTTCAGAAAATGTAGAATATATTGGGTCTTTATCTTATTGCCATGTCGTTTTTTTTTTTACATTTCCCCACCTTGGAGATGAAATATTAATGTTCCCTGAAATAAATACATCATCTAGGAATTGTTTTTATCCAAAAAATGTAAGTCTGAAAGGGTTAAGGGAAAACCACTGAACAAGACTAACTCCAGCACTTGTTCAAACAAGTGGAGACCGGGAAACATATGGACACGGACAAAAAGAAATCCACAGACACAAATCCTATCCAATTCAAGAAGACGAGGCAGGATTTTCTAATCTGGCGAACGGGACATCGAGGAGGATGGTCCCGAATGAACTTCAGCTTCCAAGCCAGGGGAAGGGGCCAAAGGCAGTCGTTCAGCTGGAACGACGGGAACAGACCCTTCAAGAGGGAGTTCAATGTACAGAAGCCGTTTTTCCACCCAGGGAACAAATAGAAGTGGCAACGCAAACACTAGTAAGCATATTTAAGGCTGGTAACCTCAATAATTGCCGACCGGAATGGAATGACATTACGGAGAATTTAGCTATCCTTAGTCAAGCAGAAGGAGTAAGAATACCTTTGATTGAGGAACCTATTCAAAATAGCATACCTTTCCCTTACCGATTTCACGGTTCAGAATGCGAGGTGTGAAATAATCAGGTCCTTAAATTCTGTGAAAAGGGCATCATAGAACTGGCACTACATGTGGCTGGGGAATTCATATCTAATATTTTCTTGAGACCCAAACCAAATGGAGATGTAAGACTAATTCTAGATCTAACATTATTAACAAATTTGTAGAATACAAACATTTCAAAATGTTTTCATTAGACAGAGCTAGAGACTTAGTAACACAAGGTTCCTAGCTAGCCAGTGTGGATCTTAAAGATGCATACTATACAGTACCTATCTATAAACTTGATAGTAAATATCTCAGGTTTTGTTGGAATGACAAACTGTATGAGTTCATGTGCATGCCTAATGGACTAGCATGCTGTCCACACATTTTCACAAGGTTTCTGAAACCAATATTTTCCATGATGGCTAGGGAAGGACATGTTATGTTTCCTTATATCGATGACTCATTTATTGTTGCACAAACACAACAACATTGTCAGACAGCAGTAGACATATTATGTGAGACATTTAACAAATTAGGATTCTACATACATGAAACTAAATCAGTATTAACACTAACAAAGATGTTAAAGTTTCTGGGATTCTTTATTGACGCCATAGAAATGACCATTTCATTAACGGAACAAAAAGTTGATAAATTTACAACAACAGCAAACCAATTATTACAATTGAACAAACCAAAAATAAGACAAGTCGCAATACTGATAGGAATTATGATAGCATATGCACCAGCTATTCTTTATGGCAAGGCTCATATTAAATCGCTAGAAATAGATAAGAACTTGGCGTTGGCTCACACAAAAGGAAACTTTGAACGGCCCATGACGATTTCGCCAGAAGGTCAAAAAGATATTATGTGGTGGCTGTCACACATTAACAATTCGCCCAACCCCATTAGAATGGGAGAGCCCAACACTACAGTTACAACAGACGCTTCACTAGAAGGATGGGGGGGCTCACAGAGACCAACAGGCAAAAGGTGGTCGGTGGATGGATGATGAAATCTCCGATCACATAAATGTACTAGAACTTAGAGCTATTTCTCTAGGATTACATAGTCTAGTTCACCTACCTAAAAAATCATGTACGGGTATTAACAAATAACACGACAGCTATGGCTTACATATGTAATATGGCAGGGACTCGTTCCAAACCATGTAACTATTTGGCTAAACTTATTTGGGACTGGGCAGAGAAACACGAGATATGGCTAACAGTAACACATATTCCAGGCAGTCAAAATACATTGGCTGACAAGAAAAGTAAACATTTTCACGACCATATAGAATGGTAATTAAATCAGAGTATTTTCTACCACATTTGTGATAAATGGGGCAAACCAGAAATTGACTTATTCGCATCACGCAACAACAAAAAGTTACCCAAATATGTGTCTTGGCATCCAGAGCCAGAAGCCTGGAGAATAGATGCATTTTCTTTAATTTGGAATAATAAATTCTATGACATATTTCCACCATTCAGCATTATCAGCCGAGTGGCCAGGAAGATCAAGATGGATCACTCACACGCAGTACTGGTAGTACCAGCATGGGACACACAGCCATGGCTAGCGGCAATAACATTAGAAGCAAAAGACATGCTCAGGTTCCCACGAGAAGGGAACAACTTACAACATCAAGGACCACTAACACTCCATGGAGACATGTCAACGACACCCCTTTTGGCATTCCTTTTTTAAGAAAACATTTAGAACAATATGGTTTAGACAAAATTACACAAGAACGACTTATTTCATACGCCTGGAGAAAAGGAACAGTGCAATTATACACAAGTTATTTAAAGAAATGGGGACTTCATTGTCTTCTAAAAGGAGTGAAGCCATTAAAACCTACGATAGCCCAAATATTAGGATTTCTAAGAATATTAGAAGGATTTGGTGCAATCAATGCAGCAAGATGTGCCCTTTCAATTATTCTACCAAGAATAGATGAACAAACGATCGGAAAGCACCAGGTAGTACACTGGTTCATTAGATCAGTGTATGAAAGAACCTAAATATACCAAACCTAAATATAATAGGTTTTGGGATGTGTCGATTGTATTTAAGTTATTCAAGTCATGGCATAGCAATATGTAAAATATTCCGATATTCAGCACATGGGGGAATGCAAATGTTCTATTACTGATCGGTGTATGTGACCAGCCACATGTATGTGTAAATATATGTGTGGGTTGGTGGTGCCTGAGTGGGATGTAAATAGACATAATGGTGCTGGCAGGTCTGGGGGTGATTGCCCTCAGGGCCTACCACCTCTGCTGGGATAGTGATCACCACACCCAAAGGTCAAGGTTGGTGGTGGCCATGGGGCCCTACAGCTTGTGGTGGTGGGCCGACCACTGGTATCCATGGGGACCAGGAATGCTGGATCCCTATTGGTAGGGCCAAGAATGCTTGTTTCCCATTGGGGGAAAGGGGTGGGGTGATACTCTACAATGAACCCATGTAACCATATAAATAATAAACCAGAGGGCTGGACTCTCTCTTCTTTACACTTTATATTCTTCCTTTCTCTTTGACTGTATTGATTTCACCATAGCCTGCCTACACAGCCACATATTCGAGCATTGGACTTTACAAATAGACACTTATCAATGAAGGAACTACGATTTAAGTTAGCAGTGCTATTACTGCTAGTGGCAGGACACAGAGGCCAAACGATTGTGGCACTCTCACTGGATGGATTAGAAATAGATATGGATGAGGCAAAATTCGATTTAGAGACATTACTAAAGTCGAATCGCACAGGGGACCCACTATCCACAGTACATGTAAATAGTTTTCCGGAAGATAAATGGATATGTGTAGTTTCAGCTTTTAGGGCGTATATATCCAAGTCACATGGAATAAGGAATTCCAGACAGCTTCTAATCAGCTTTATTCAACCGCATAAAGCTACCTCGAGAGACACACTTGCAAGATGGACCATCAAGGCGCTTAAACAGGCAGGCTTCAATACTGGACACTACGCATCCCACTCAATGCGTTGAGCCATGGTCTCCAATGCAAGACAGCTAGGAATCTCAGTAAAGAGAATCCTTGCACACGCAGGGTGGAAGACGGCTAGATCGTTTGAAAAACATTACAACCAATGACTAGAAAAGCCAAACGGCCTGGCGACTCGCATGCTCACTGACTAAAGATGGGTGAGAAACAAAATTATTATTTTGCACTAAACAAAATTATAGTATGAGTATAACATTAAGTATAAAAGGATAACAAATGAGATAACGTAAAATTCTCCCTGGACTATGAGTAGCCAGAGGCGTAGTACCGAGGTAAAATAGTATAGTTATACAAATCTTACCTGGATACAGATGATGGATAACTGGTGTTTTCCCGAGGTACTAGCCTCGGATAGTCGTGGGTCAGACCCGCACACCTTACCCTACCACGACTATCACATTTCGCTGGTACCAAAACGAAAACACTAAAGTATCCATATAATACTAAGATAATTTTGTATCCTATAAAGTATGTAAAAGATTGCTAGACCCGGCTGTGCTTCCTTCTCCCTGACCCACGACTATCCGAGGCTAGTACCTCAGGAAAACACCATTTATCCATCATCTGTACCCAGGTAAGATTTGTATAACTATACTATATATGCTGTATAAGAATTGTACGAGTATAATAACACGTAATACTATACTATCCGAGCATTCACACACCAGTGTGGCTAGAGGTAAAACGCCCCTTGCCTAAAAAGAAAAATTTCTCAGCGACAAGTGAGTTGGACAGTGAGCAGGCGAGCAGTGGCGCCACCATCGGAGCTGAGGCATGAGCAGTAGATGAGTAGGTGAGGTTCCAGCACCCGATCACTGGGGAAACTTCAGTCGCAGACGACTGATTTTCCTCATTCCACTGCTCCTTGCTCTATCCTAGTAATGCCGAGCGCCTGGCTAGGAAGCGACAAGTATCAATTTTTAAGTCATTGGTTTGACTCGACCAGGATTCAATCCCACGATCTACCAACATGGGAGACAGACGCTCTAACTCATTCAGCCATCCCGTCTGGTTATTTAATACACAATGACTGAACCACAAGTAAAGAGTTACCAGCAACCTCTGTTATCCCTGGCCACAACCCCACTATGGGACCGCCTATCCATTGTGCCAACCAATTCAACTCCACTTCACCCCATCACACACAACCCAACATGGCTCTATAGATTCACACAGATATACAAAAACTCACCCTATATGCAATTATATGTATATTGTGTGTGTAGCGTGCAGTGTGTGTTATGTGTGTCATGCGGCCTGAGCCTGCTCCTCATACATACATATATATATATAAACATATATATACTACTATGTTAACCAACCCTGTCCAGGTCGCCTCAGGTCAAGCTCACAAGCTTCACGTCCCCTCTAATCACACTCACACCCACACCCACACCCACGCGGAGCTCCGGTGGCCTTCACCGCCCCCAGACCGGTCATAAAGGTGAATGGAGCCACCCAGGCGTGCAACACCACACGGTCTCTCTCTCCTACTCCCCTTAAGCTAGGATTCCTTAAGCTAAGATTCCTTACACGCGGTATGCGAATGCGGCAAAAAATCGAAAAGCATCTAAGTCAATGGGGGTGATTCCTTACACGCGGTATGCGGCATGCGGTATGCGAATACTGAATCGGTCCATGTAGCGATCGGTGCGGCATGCGAATGCGAATGCTGCTGCGTTTGCCATAGAGAACAGTAGTGAGGAAACCTGACACTGTGTGTGTGTGTGTGTGTGTGTGTGTGTGTGGGTGAAAGGACCCATCCCGTAAGCACGCCCACGCCGCATGTAAGGAATCCTAGCTTTACACACGGTGTGCGGCATGCGGCGTGATTACGGGATGGGTCCTTTCACCCACACCCACACACACACCCACACACAGTGTCAGGTTTCCTCACCACTGTTCTCTATGGCAAACGCAGCAGCATTCGCATTCGCATGCCGCACCGATCGCTACATGGACCGATTCAGTATTCGCATGCCGCATACCGCGTGTAAGTAATCACCCCCATTGACTTAGATAGATGCTTTTCGATTTTTTGCCGCATTCGCATACTGCGTGTAAGGAATCCTAGCTTTAGGCTGGCTAATAGAATGCTACTTACTATACTCTTGTTACACCCGGTTCCCTTGCTATGCTACTCGTTATCACATTTCCACATAGGCCCTTATGTCACAAAGCGAGTGGGGGCACCCATTGCTTCTCTGTTACATAATCATGGTCCCCACTCTGTCGCCCGAGAATAATAATGTTCTTTGCCAATATATAAATCCGAACCAAAAATCCGTATATTTTTACACGGTGTTGCTGACTGGACGCGATGGCCGAATCGGTAGAGCATAGGCTTCCCATGACGAAGATCAGGAGTTTGATTCCCGGTCGAGGCAAACCGATGACTTACAAAATTGTTACTTGTCGCTACCTAGCCTGGTGCTTGGCATTACTAGGATAGGGCAAGGTCTGGTTAGCTTAGTGTCAGGATAATGTGACTACGTGTCTGAGTGCGATATCAGGTCATGGTGCCGGTATAGTCACCATAAGTGTGCATTGTCACAAGTCGGTATACATCCTCATATGACCTTAGGTATTGCTAGGACATAAAACCCCCAACAAACAACTCAAACAAATTGATCCGTCATTTCTGTATTTTAGTCACATTTGAATATTTTTGCAGTAAAAAAAAAAAAGAGATAAATTTGCTCTTAAAATAAAATTAGCTTTTACATTCAATGATTTATCTCAGAATAAGGTGTTAATGGAAGTGGAAGACTGTAATTCCTTGGAATGGAGAATAAACAGGGTATTAGTGATACCCTGTTTGAAGCCGTGCTTACGTAAGCAGTGAACAATATTAATCATTTAATGCACTGTAGTAGTCTGCACTGACATCTCAGGTAAGGAGCATCATAGACAGGTAGGTGTGGGTAGGTTAGTAACATCAGGAAGCCTAGGTAGTGTAATAGTTAGCACTATGGCCCGGAATGCAAGAGATATGGGTTCGATTCCCGCTCTGGGCACAATATTTCCCATTTTCATCACACCCTGTCCTCCTCCCCTCCTCCCCCCCCCCCCCCCCCCCCCCCCCCCCCCCCCCCCACAACACTGGTTGCCGTGACCACGATCCGATACAAGCTATGCACTGTTTGGTTGTTGAACCTTCCCTGTGTATGTATATTTAAGTGCATTGCCTGTATGTAATTAATTGTAAGCATTAAATGACCATTTAATAGACTACAATTCTAGTAGTAGCATTAAATGACCATTTAATAGAATACAAGTGTAGTAGTTGGCACTGACATCTCAGGCAAGGAGCCACAAAGACAGGTAGTCGTGGGTAGGGTGGTGACATCAGCGAGCATAGGTGGTGTAATGGTTAGTACACTTGCCTGGAATGGAAGAGATGTGGGTTCAATTCCCGCTCTAGGCGCAATATTTCTCATTTTCATCATGACAGTACCTTGTTAGGTTATTTGTGGTTATTTTTTGTGGATTGCAAAGGATTTTGTTGCTTCCTTTTTGCAGCTGTTCTGTGAGCCTGTAAAAAAGTGGAAGAATGTGAGAGGATATAATACACTGGTAAGAAGAATGCCTTATTCCTAATTAATTCTGATTATAATTTTAGTTAATTCTGATTATAACTTTTAGTTAATTCTGATTATAACTTTTAGTTAATTCTGATTATAATTTTAGTTAATTCTGATTATAATTTTAGTTAATTCTGATTATAACTTTTAGATAATTCTGATTGTACCTCTTTGTTAATTCTGATCATAAATTTGAATTATTTCTGATTATAAGTTTAGTTAATTCTGATTATAACTTTTAGATAATTCTGATTATAACTTTTAGTTAATTCTGATTGTACCTCTTTGTTAATTCTGATCATAAATTTTAGTTAATTCTGATTATAACCGTTAATTAATTATAAGTGTGAGTTAATTCTGATTATAAATTTCAGTTAATTCTGATTATAAATTTTAGTTAATTCTGATTGTACCTCTTCGTTAATTCTGATTATAAACTCTAGTTTGACTAATGTATTCGTGCTGTGGGAAGAAATTGTTTCTTTTTTTTTTATCTCTCTTTTTTTTAAAAATTATAGGAGAACAAACCCTGTACAATGATAGACTCATACCATAAAGAAGTGAAGGGACTATTTGATGTTTCTACACTGGAATCTTTAAATAATGATTGTCCAGAGCAGGGCAATAAGGACTGCCTGGTTGCCCAAGGCACCTAGTTTACTCGGCCGGGCAGGTGAAGTTCGGGCAGGTCATCAAAGAACGGGCAAGGAGTTATTTTTCTGATCTGCAGTCGCAGATTTCAGTTTCAATTGGCTGACGACTTGGTCTTGGGCAAGTAGTTTAGCCACTCGGGCAAGTAGAAAATTAATTCAGTCACTTGCCTGATTGGGCAAGTGGGAAAAAGAAGTCACTGTCCTACCTACCCTGATTGTATAAGAAGCTTCTACTGGTTTGATTCCTAGGATCTAATGTACAAGGACTCTGAACGCTGGTCGCTAACCTTCCAGTCCTACGTACAGCTGACCATGCTGCAGGTGCACACGACGAAACAGACCAAGCCCGTCAAACTTATGGAGCGCTCCATATGGAGCGCCAAGTACTGCTTTGTCGAGAATCTCCACCGAAGGTACGTTTCTAAATAGAATGGCTAATTTACCGCCAGTGTTTATTCATGCTCTCGTGCATTACAATTTTTATCTCGAACCCAGATAGCACAGAGCCTTGGGCCGACGGTGGCTATTGGTCAGACAGTGGCTACAAATTTTAATGAGCCAATGGTGGGTCAGTGGACAAAATACTGTTGGCCCAATGGCGTTTGCCACCTTTGGCCCAATGGCGTTTGCCACCGTTGGCCCAACGGTGTGGTCATGTGGGTCCCATGGATACAGTATCTAATCTCCAAAATAGCAAACAAGGGTTTATGGGACCCAAATGGGCTATATCTGGGCAAGCCCATATGGGATAAACATGGGTCCCAAATTATGACATGCCAACAAACAGGCAACTACAGAGCCTCTGTTCAGGTGTAGAATCTCCCCCATCCATTAAGCGGTAAAGAGATATGGTTGATAAGGATGTTAAAATGTGTCTAACTAACAAACATAGGTGAGGTGTAATACAGTTGCTTTCGGAACAAGTCAGTAGAGAGTCAGAAGTTACAAATGCCCGCCAGTGCTCATGAAACACCATTTTCATTGCAAAAGTGTTGTAGTGAGGAGTGCTGGGTTTTGTTTAGTAGGCATCACTTCTTAGCTTATCTTTTTAGCCAAGATTAGTGTCTTATCATCTTAATGTTTAATATGAGGTGCATGCACCTCTATGATATTAAACTGATTTGTTAAATTTGGGGTTTACTCCTCCAGTGTAATCTGTGGTAACTGCTTTGTGACACAGGAAACTATATCTCCTCCATGTGGTATCCAGAGGATCTTGTTTGAAAAAAACGTATGGGATCCTGTTTGCAAAAACCAGTCAATGGGACCCTATATGGGCTGGGTAGCTTTCCACCATTGGCCCAACGGTGGTATATGCTGCTATGGGTGTCTTGCCCCCGTTGAGCCAACGCTGGGTCAGTGGACAAAACAACGTTCGCCCAATGGCTGTGTGCTATCTTGGAATGCGCTGTAGTAAAGCACATTGGAATACTTTGAAAATTACATTATAATTATGATTACACGAGAGTATTTTCTTTCATCCCGGTGCAGGAACGGAAGTTCTAGGATTGGGGATTGATCAGCTATCAACGAGACAATGCATACCATGTTGCCCAAAAGTCCAACCACACTCTGCAGTGGTCTTAAATTTTAAATGAGCACATATTTTGACTTTGAAAGTACTATAACTTTTTAATGCCCATTCCAAATTGTAAAATTCAAAAAGTATTGCATTTCTCTTTACAATGTCTATCAAATCCGCTCATTTTTCTGCGAGGAAAATCACTGCAAAGTGGGATTGGTGCCTTGTGTCACAGTCTTCACATAAGCCAGGCCATATCTTTAGCCTCTGCTTCAATGGCCAATTTTTCGTCTGGGATGAACATATCTGCTGTTACTTTTGGATGAAATACTGGTGCCACTTTTACGTCAACGTTATCAGCACTCTTTAGACATAATAGAGTGTCTGGTACTACATATTTGGTTTCCACGGTACATTGCTTTCTTTTTCTTGTGGGGGAGGGGGGGGGAGAGTAAGTCAAATAGTTATCAGGGATGAAAGATCTCCGCGATTTCGCGGATTTCCGGGATTTTTCCTGTAGCTATAAGTGTATACTAATAAGTTGCGCCCGTCCTGATATGACCTTAGATGTTGCAAGGACGTAAAACTCCACCAACCAACCAATACATTGTTTCACGCTGCAGCACCATCAGCGTATACTAATATGTGGTGCAAACGCCGCAGCACTAGCAGCGTATACTACTAATGCCTTCATGGCGCAGCACTAGCAGCGTATACCGATATGTGATGCAAATGCCGCAGCACTAGCAGCGTATACTACTAATACGTGGTTCAAATGGCACAGCACTATCAGCGTATACCAATATGTATGAAACCCGACTTCCGGGAATTTTCAGCGATTCCCTGACAATGCTAAGTCTATGGGAGAATATCAGCATTTCCGCTTTTTTTCCTGGAGACGTGAATATGGCCTATGCTGCCGACACGGCGTAAAGAAACCACCAATCAATCAATCAACCTGGAGACTCCTTTCATCCCTGAGTTATTGTTGACTGTGTATTAAGTATGTTAGCAATGCTACATGTATTTAATCTATCCCTCCAAATGTATCCAAAATATGCTTACATGATTTTGTGCTAAGGTGAAAAATATGATATGAAAATGTGTGTATTGACACCATGTCCATCTACCCAAATGTTTTTCCAACTTTTTTCTTGTAAGACACAATCTTTTTTTGCTTAACTGTAATCAATAAAATCTTGTTTCAATTTGTTGCATATGTTAAAATATGTTATGGATGTGTGTTAAAATGATGCTATGGATGGATGTTACACGGTTAATTTTAATGCATTTCTCAATTTGTATGAGATCAACATTTTTTAAATCCCAAAAGAAATTCAACTGTGACATATATGCACAACATATAAACCTTCATATGAATATTTGGAACGTTTTCTGCTATTATTTTGAATGTTTTGAATTTTGGCTTCCATGTCACAAAGATGGTACGTTTTCTGAGAACGCCCCATATTTCTTATACCTTGACATCGTATAGGCCAGAACAATTTTCTAATTGTGTATAACCTCCTCCCCCCCCCCCCCCCATTTCCGTTCTATTCAGTGGACGTATGCCTCCAGTGGACTTTGCGGTGTTATCAGAATGGTTCGACTGGATTGTCAACAACGGCTGCGTCGCCGTCGATCTAATTGGTATGTAGAACTAGGTTTTTTTAATTTAACAATTAGTGACAACTAATGGGGGACCTCCGACTTTTTAGTTCAAATTCCTGCCGTTCGCGTCGCCACTGAACGAGTGGGCCTATTTGGCACACTGTCACTCAATGGCTATGAGCAATCTTCATACAGAAAAAGTTAAATATCTCTAGAACCACACCACCTAGAGACAAACCGCTTGGTACACATATAGAAAACATATTCAACGAATAGATTATATTAAATTTATAAGGTTAAGGTTCTGCATTTCTATTAATTTTGAATAAAATAAATGTTTTGCACTGTGCGTACCGGCAGACTCAGTGCATTGTCAATGGCTGTGAGCAATCTTCATACAGAAAAAGTGAAATATCTCTAGAACCACACCACCTAGAGACAAACCGCTTGGTACACATATAGAAAACATAACTAACGAATAGATTATATTAAATTTATATGGTTAGGGTTGTCTTTCTATTAATTTTGAATAAAATAGACGTTTTGCACTGCCCGTACCGGCAAACTCAATGCATTGTCAATGGCCGTGAGAAAGTTTGAATTATATTCATACAGAAGAAGTGAAATATCTCTAAAACCACACCACCTAGAGACAAACTGCTTGGTACACATATAGAAAACATATTCAACAATTAGATTATATTAAATTCATACGGTTAGGGTTCTGCATTTCTATTAATTTTGAATAAAATAAACGTTTTGCACTGCGCGTACCGGCAAACTCAATGCATTGTCAATGGCAATATCTCTAGAACCACACCACCTAGAAACAAACTGTTTGGTACACATATAGAAAACATATTCAACGAATAGATTATATTAAATTTATAAGGTTAGGGATCTGTATTTCTATTAATTTTGAATAAAATAGACGTTTTGCACTGCGCTTCCCGGCAAACTCAGTGCATTGTCAATGGCTGTGAGCAATCTTCATACAGAAGTAGTGAAATATCTCTAAAACCACACCACCTAGAGACAAACCGATCGGTACACATATAGAAAACATATTCAATATTTAGATTATATTAAATTTATGAGATTAGGGTTCTGCATTTCTATTAATTTAGAATAAAATAAACGTTTTGCACTGCGCGTACCGGCAAACTCAAAGCATAGTCAATGACCGTTCAGGCCCACTAATACCGACGCGCCACCAAGTGTCGGAAAAACTAACTATGCCACATGTCCCCCATTATGTTGTTTTTTTGGGGTGCATTAGTTGATTAAGTTGAGGAAATTTCAATTGCCTACAATTGGTCTTTTTCATTCCACCGCTCCTTGCCCTATCCTAGTAATGCCAAGCGCCAGGCTAGGTAGCGACAAGTATACATTTTTATGTCATTGTTTTGACTCTGCCAGGGTTCGAAGTTTGCAAAGAATCAGAGAAAACGGTGTATATGTATAACAGCGTTCGAAATAAGGCATGTCTGCTTGTCAGAGCCAAATGAGATTAGGCACGGACAAGCAGAATATGGCTTCAGCTTTTCCGTTAGACAAATGACAATTTTGGGCAGAAAACCATTTTTAAAGTTAACGAGGTACATATAAGATATAACACTGAGCATTTATATAGCAATACTGAGAAACTGGAATTAATTTACCATTAAGCAATGAAAGCGTTTAGGAACTAATACTAATCATGATAATAATCTAGCAAAGTGAAAGTTCAGGCGGACAAATAACACCAGAATTGTCTAATGGACAAGTGACAAATCTTGCTTATTTCTATCACTATAAATTCCCTCACCCCCCTTCATGCCCCCCCTCCACCCTGTCTCACCACCCGTTTTCCTTTTTATTAAAACATTTTTTTTGGTGGTAAATATGTTTATTCTGCTGAATAAGTCTTTTGTCAGTGCCGAAGCACTGGTCTTCCAGCCATTTTTCTTCAATTCAGGGTTATTTACACAAAAGGTATATAGAATAAGGTGTTCAATACCTGTTGAATAGACAATTTGCACCATGTAACACATTGACTATCTCTATTTTACGGGTGTTTTTAATTACCGCCATTTCACTGTTGGTTAGGTGCATTTATGTTTATTTCTATATATTCATGTATAGGGCAGTACCTGTAGTTGGCAAACTCCTGCCTTGTGCGAGCAACTTTTCAGTTTTCAATATGCAAACTGTTTTTGTCTTATTTGACTGTCTGTCCAATGACAAGACACCTATGTCAGGACAACATTGGTGTGGATGCAGAGTTGTCTTTTGAAGACAGGCACTATATAGATATTTAATTTTTTATATATTATTCCTTTTATATATACAGTAAAACCTCTCTAAGTCGACCGACCATGGGACCGACTTTAAATGGTCCATTTAGGGAGGTGGTCGATTTAGAGTTTTATCAGTACAATGGTATTGTACGGGCGATCGTTTGTGATCCAAATAAAGCGATCGATATAGGGGAGTGGTCGATCTGTGGAGGTGGTCAGTTAAAGAGGTTTTACTGTATTATATCAAATTCCTCGGTGTGAATGAACAGACGCGGACTGGTGTGATGGTCAGGATGCACAGAGTAGCAAATGGCTAAATATAATAATAAGAATAATTAATAATAATGTAATTCCCTTCTGCGCCTTTATACTCACATAATACTTATACATCACATATTCTTGCTTTTCTTTTCAGTTTACCTGCAGGCAAGTCCAGAGACGTGTATGGAGAGAATCAAGAAGCGGAACCGACAAGAAGAAATGGCAGTTCCAATGGTGAGAAACAAATTTAAAGTTGCCTGGTCCGATGGTTTTGAGCTATAATAGCTATATTCACCAATGTGAGCGAACTTTAATACGTAATGTTTTGTATTTAGAGTGATTTTTATTGGTTTGTTTTCCTGCCGTTTGATTTTTATCATCCATACGTTCCTTGTTGTCTTTTATCCTTTTTTACGCTTCACATCTGATTGATTGATGTGGTGGTTGCTTTACGCCGTGTCGGCCATATAGGCCATATTCACGGCGAGAAATGTTTGTTTTTTGTTCAAACCATCGCTTTTACATGTAAAAGTAGACAATCAATTATGTGCCAATAGACACTCATTAAATTAGAAAGCTCACAATCATATATTTGTGGTCAAGGGAAACAAGTTCCCATAGAAAAATATAAGTTTTATTAATAATTGATAGAATCTATTTAGTAAACTATATGAGGTGGTACAGTCCAGCTGCCCTCAAAAAGACTAAAATGTTTTCCTGTTTTACCTTAGTAAAAAGGTCATGCATACTGTCTGCAGTGTAGAACCTTTGGCACAGGGCCAAAATATCAACGCAACTTAGTAAAATGTGTTTGAGTGTCAGCAGGGACTGACACCCAATACATTCAGCAGGATGTTCCCCCTTGAGCAGAAAAGCATGTGTAAGCCACGAGTGGCCAATACGGCAGCGGCTAAGGACCACTTGGTCCCGCCGACCTCCCACATGAGTCTGTGGTGGCTTTCCCACAGATGGTTCACATCTGCTACAGTGAATCGACTATGAATGTACGGCCGTGTTTCGGGGTACTTTAATTTAGTACCCATCTTTTTTTTCTTTCTTTTTAAAGTCCTTGAATTTTGAACTGAACAGTCCTAGAAAATCCTGGAATTTGATATGTCAAAATGGGGGTGAACCCTGTGATAATTAAAATGGGGAACAAAGTCAGTGTGTACGTGTGTGTATATATAATATCATCATCATCATCATCATGCTGTCGTTCGCGATGTGACAAAAACTGCTTTCATTACTTGACTGACGCTCTCCATTTAGCTACATTTCATGAAAGCTGCCTGCAAAAGTGTTGAAGTGCTGCTGGCTTTTGCAAGTTACCAGCGGCACTCTCTCGGGGAGCAAATAGAGGTTTCACACCGCCAAGAACATGTCAAGACAGGCGCAAAACTATTTGTCCCTGCAGGGGCTGGTCGGGAGATGTTGGGAGTTCCATACATCAGCCGCCATTAATGCTGCCACAGTGAAATGGTTTTCTGTTTAGGGTTTGCTCCCTTAGCCTTCGGTTCTGTCAAGAACCTGTACCACAAGGCAGTGGTTTACAACTCTGCAGGGCAGGGGCGTTAAACTCCCTGAGGTATTCCTATACCTGCAATACCTGCATACATAATATATAATATATATATATGAGCCTGTCTCAAAAGGTGATAACTCTCTTTTTTGTGTGTCCATTGTAATGATTGACACAAACCAGCACAGAAACGGTTACACTGAAAACACAAGGACATTTGCTTCAAATCAATATGTATTCTATTGGGATTATCAAACACCATGTAAAAAACAAATCAGTTTATACTGAGCAAATGCATAAGCAGATAGTATGTTGATCGTTACAATGGACAAAGTTTTGTCCCATATTGCTTAGCACCTTTTGAGACAGTCTCATATATAATATAATATATATATATGAGTTTGATTCCCGGTTGAGTCAAACCATTGCCCTTTGTATTCAGCCAGCGAGTGGTCAGGAATCCCAGTGTTGTGGGGGTGATGAAAATGGGAAATATTGCCCCTAGAGCGGGAATCGAGCCCACATTTCTTGCATTCCTGGCCAGTGTGCTAGGCTCCCTGATGTCACCACCCTACCCATGTCTACCTGTCTATGCGGGTCCTTGCCTGAGAGGTCAGTACATACTACTACATTACTTTGTAGAATTACCTGGAGACGCTACATGGGCTACACGAAGACTGGCTGATACGCCAGAAGAAATTCAAACTGCCAGCTCCCGTCCTCGTGTTGGATGCGAACAAACCGCTGGGCGAACTGCAGATCTCCTTCGAGCAGAACCGGGAGCAGATTCTATGCGGGAACTGTTAATGAACAAAGATGCAGATTAGTTACTAGTAATCAATCTCAACCGCCTTTTTACGGACATTTTCATTTACTGTGGTGCTACCTGTCTTTGAAAGACAACAACTCTGTATCCAGCCTGATGGTGTCCTGATATAGCAGGTGTCGTGGCATAGCGTCGTCGGATGGACAGTCGAAGGCGAGAAACAGCTTTCACGTTGAAAATTGGTTCTGCACATGGCAGGGGTTTGCCGATTACATGGGTTTGTCGAAGACAGGTATTCCGGTATGCTATTGGTAGCGAGATTTATTTGTGATGTGTTTGTGTAAGATGAGATATATATGTTGTGAGGTTTCGTACCCATGTGCAATTGTTTAATATGTTCTATCAAAGAAAGCGAAATGAAAATGAAGGCTATCAAAATTATTTATTCCGTATATTAGTCCGATGTAGGGTTTTAATTTGCAAGGGCTTCTGAACTGAGTATTGTATTAACAGGCGAAACTAGTCGATGTGACTAATGGTGCTGTCACATTACGACGCTTCTCGCCAACGCGCGTCGACGTATGTGATTCTTTGGCGCTACGTCGGGATACGTCAGGAAGCGTTACGCGCACATTGGTATACGTTGATCTACGGCGACAGTAATGCAATCATAAAATACTTTAAATCCTATTTTGCTGTAGTTATATGGGTTATTTAAAAAGAATTTTTTTTTTTATTAAGCCACCATTTTTTCCCACCCCGAACATGGAGAAGCGTGTTCGTTTATTCAACACGAGTCTGTAGGATGTGCGCATGCGCCAAAAAGTGAGTCGGGTGACCCGAGTTGGTTAATCGAATACGACCCTGGTGTTGTGATTAGTCCCGCAGCACTAATTCGGTTGCTAAACAACCCTATAGAGAAATTTGCCATCTAAAATGCTAAATATACTGGTATGGTTCAAATACTTATTTATCATAACCATCTACTTTTAGACCATACGGGATGGCCGAATGAATTAGAGGGTCCGTCTCCCGTTTTGGTAGATCGTGGGTTCGAACCCTGGTCGAGTCAAACCAATGACTTAAAAATTGATACTTGTCACTTCCTAGCCAAGCGCTTGGCATTATTAGGACAGGTGTGCTCAGTGTCAGGATAATGTGACTGAGTGGGATACCAGGCCATGTTGCCGGCAGCCTGGTTTCCCAGTTCTTTTGGTTAAACAGGTGCTATATTATATGTATAAATGTATATATGAATGTGAAAGATGTGTGATGATGGCGATGATGCTGATGATGATGTGTATTTGTTCATAACAATTTCATATTGATGTGTATTCATACTTACCTATGTCATGTATAATATAATTGTATCCCCGTCCTGATATGACCTTAGATGTTACTAGGACATAAAACAACAACAAACAAACAATATAATTGTATGGGTTTACATGTGAAACACCAACCAGCAGCCAGGCTTATCAAACCCACCACAAGGTGGCACTGCAAAATTTACATTACCATGGGAGAGATAGGGAGTGATCCGTCTTAGTATTATAGGGTCTTTGGTACTAGTCTCGGATACCTTGGGTTTGTTATTAATATTAGCGATGTCAGTCGTGTCGATCCATGTCAATGTACTAACTAGCAGGCTACGTTTTTGAAAATTCAACACTGTGAGGATAGAAAAGTGAGTACAGTAAACCCTCTCTATACCGACCCCTCCACAGATCGACCACTCCCCTATATTGATCGCATTATTTGGGTCCCAACATTTGTTATTCTAACTCTCTAAACCGGCCACCTCCATAAATGGACCATATAAAGTCGGTCCCACGGTCGGTCGATTTAGAGAGGTGTTACTGTATTTGATTATGCAATTTGTTTTGTTTAGTCGTATAATTTCACGCAAAAAAGTCTGATTATGCAATTTGTTTTGTTTAGTCGTATAATTTCACGCAAAAAAGTCTTTGTAATACTATACCAGCACCTTAAATACACCCGTGTATGTGGTTGCCGATTCTTCTTGGCTCAATTGGTGGGCGCCGGTCTGCAATTGTAGGGACGCGGGTTCGAACCCTGCACCAGGCCTCTGCATTCCTTTTATTTTGTTGAGAGCACTTTTAATTTAAACATGAGCAGAAATAAATTTAAAAAATTCAGGTATGGATGAATCGTATGTATGTATGCTAATGATTTTTTAATGTTTTTATATATATATTTCTAACATATCTGAAACTTTAAACGCATATTTAATTTGTGGCAGTATTATGGTTATGTACACATCCCAGTGTCGCCTGAATAGTGAGAATTTAATGCAGATGAAAAGTGGTTAATGTGTTATGTATTCGGTTAGATGTTTGTATTATGTATTAGCATATATATTTAATTCTATGTGTGTATATAAGTATAATTATATGTATAATATATTAGTCAGGGATGAAAGATCTCCGCGATTTCCGCGATTTTTCCTGTAGCTATAAGTGTATACTAATAAGTTGCGCCCGTCCTGATATGACCGTAGATTTTGGTTTTTTCTTGAAGATTTATACTGCCTATTATGGATAAGCCTGAATAGACTTGTTTTCACCATTAGACAGTTTGTCGATAGAAAACCCGAGCCTACACTTTTACCGACCCAAGGGATTTTTAACCTGCCACACCACATAGACATGATATGAGAGCAACTGGCCTTTGATGACGCTGTAAGTTATCCACACTGGTGGAAATCCAAATTGGCAGAGGTGGGGGCACGGGGAATCGAACCACCAACCTTCAGATTAGGAGTCTGACCTAGAAAAAAGTCAGACACTCTAACCACTCCACCACAGAGAACACCACGTTGTTACCAGGACGTAAAACTCCAATTCCAACCAACCAACCAATACGTTGTTTCAAGCTGCATCACCATCAGCCTATACTAATATGTGGTGCAAAAGCCACAGCACTAGCAGCGTATACTACTAATGGCTTCAAACGCCACAGCAGGGTCAGCGCATACTACTAATACATGCTTCAAACGGCGCAGCACTATCACTGTATCAGCGTATACTACTAATACGTGCTTCTAACGCCACAGCACTATCAGCGGACACCAATATGTATGAAACCCGACTTCCAGGAATTTTCAGCGATTCCCTGACAATGCTAAGCCTATGGGAGAATATCAGCATTTCCGCTTTTTTTCCCGGAGACCACTTTCATCCCTGGTATATACATACAAAAATAAATAAATAATTGTATGCGCATATACAATATATATGTATATATAATACAATTATGTGCATATATACATTAAAATTGTATGCATATTATAATTGTATATATATATACAACATAATTGTATGTTTATATAAATACAAGAAATAATTGTATATATGTACAATGTAATTGTATGTACAATTATTTTGAGGTATATACACACACAATTATAAGGTATATTTCTTTTAATTGTGTACCAGACGGGATGGCCGAATGAGTTAGAGCGTCCGTCGGCATTATTAGGATAGGGTAAGGACTGGTTGGCTCAGTGTCAGGATAATGTGACTGAGTGGGATATCAGGTCATGGTGCTGGCAGCCTGGTATCCCAGTGGTGCAGCACTATAAAGTCGCCATGAGTGCGCACTGGCACAAGTCGGTACCCGATTGCCTGGCTAGGAAGTGACAAGTATCAATTTTTACGTGATGGGTTTCACCAGACCATGGTTCGAATCCTCAAACCCATTGGTTCGGATACCCCGATCTCCCAAAACGGGAGACGGACGCTCAACTCATTCGGCGATCCCGTCTGGTCTGGATACACGTTGTAGATATGGTTCATACTATGACCGTATATCACAAAGGCTACAGTTCATTGTTCTCACCGCTATTTAGTTTCCCATCGTTTAGGTTTACACTCATTTGTATCACCATCATTACACTACAGCGTGTATCTGCCTTTAACCAGGAGTTTTACATCCTGCCAACATCTAAGGTCATATCAGGAGTTTAGGTTGTTGTCCGCGTCTTGTGACCATCGGGCCGTCAAGTGTCCTATTTTGATTTTTTAAATGTCTTGTTTTTCCTTGTTTTTTTCCAAATCTTTTAACCTGTTGCATCTTTTTTTTTGTTGAAACGCCATAATTTGTCTCTTGGGAATGTCACTTTTGCAAAGTTTTTGTCAGGAAATGTCTATTTTAAAATAAAAATATGGGGGGTACCTCCTAAGTTGGGGTTGCCTACTAAGCTGGGTAATGCGGTAGACTACGAATCAAATAGAATGAGACAAACAAAATATGTACCTATTTTATTCCTATGAGTCTTTTCTTCCTGTGTTATTCTTATTTTTTTGTAATCGTTTGTTTCCTGTTGTCCTACTTTTTCAGGTTACTGCTCATTTGAGGGCCTCTATACACTATTTTGGTACATTTGCTCTTATACAAATTTTCTTCCTATTTTGTGTTGAAAATCCCTACTTTTATCCCTATTTTTCTGACAAGGAAATCCCTATTTTCATATTTTTCTACCCACTGCCTCACTCGACGCCCCGGATGGTTCATACGGTGTACTTTGCGCTCAACCTGATGTGTCAATTATATTATTATTCTACCCCAGTCACACAAGGCTTGCGACCAGTTGTGACCACACAAAACGCCCAGGTGGTCGCAAAGTGGACCTAAAGTTTGGCAACCTGGCGACAATTTTGGTCGCAAGGAGGTTGCAGGTGTTGCACCAAGCTCCTTGTTACCAAAATGGTCGCCAACCATTTTCATAGGCGATCGTTCACGAACTGTGTGGGGCCTCAACATGCCACTAGCTCGGAAGGATGATATATTGGTGCTTCTCATTCTTTTCAATTTCCCCGTCATGTGGCGCAATCATTTATCATTGTCTAAAGTTCTCATATTTACGCATTGACATTGTTGCACCTAATTTAATTTATGTAGTAATCAATGTGTTTGGAGGATTGGTCTTAGATATTATTTTTCTGTCTTTATTTATCCTAGGTAGCGGTACATTGTATTAGTTTTTAAATGTTATTTTTATTATGTCTGCTAAATCAATTCATGTATTATCTATATGGATATAAGAGAATAATGACATTATTCTACAATTGCAATATTCTTGTGCATTCCAGTGGATATATATGTATATATATCGGTCGTTCTCAGAAACTTCTACATATTTGGTTTCACATTACATTTTACCTTTTTTTAGGGGTGTAGCATGCCAAAAAGGTATTGTTGGCTCTGTGTATTAAGTATGTTAGCAATGCTATTGTCATCATCATGCTGTGACAAAGACTGCTTTCATTACTTGACTGCCGCTCTCCATTTTGCTCTCTGCTGTGAGAGTTGCGTCCATGAGTCGGTCTTAATGGCTACATGTACCAGCCCACAAAATGCATTTAAAATATTCTGGTGATTTTGTGCTAAAGTGAAAATTTGCATATCAACACCATGCATCTACCCCAACTTTTTATTCAACTTTTTTCTTGTAACTGTAATCAATAAAATCTCATTTGAATTTGTCGTGTCTGTTAAAATGATGTTATGGATGGATGTTACAAGGTTAATGTTAATTTTAATGGCTTTCTCAATTTGTGTATGATAAAAATCAACAAGTTTGTTTGTAAAAAAAAAAAAATTCAACTCTGACATATGCACAACATATAAACCTTCATTTGAATTTGAATTCTGCTATTAATTGGAATGTTCTCACTTTTGGTTTCTATGTCATGTGGTAGGCTACAGTTTCTGATGTACCAAAATAGTGTATAGAGGCCGTCAAATGACTAGTTACCTGAAAAAGTAGGAAAACAGGAAACAAACAACTGTGCTACTTGTTCAAGTCTCATTCTGTTTGATTCATAGTCTACCGCATTACCCAGCTTAGTAGGCAACCCCAACTTAGTAGGTGCCACTTATTTTCTTTAAAAATAAGACTTTTCCTAACAAAAATGTTACAAATCTAACATTCTCAAAACCTGGTTTTCTATTAATCCAGAATAAATAGTGTACAGAGCAGGGACAAATTATGGCCTTTCGAGAGAAAAAAAGATCCAACGGGTCAAAAGATTTGAAAAAATAGGGACAAATAGGCCTCGTGGAAAAGAAATTGGAAAAAGTAGGACACTTGACGGCCTGTTTGATTGATAACTTTGATGTTTTCATCGGAATAATTTTACGGCAGCAATTTGATGCATTCAGGAGAGTTATGTTTTAAATTTGTGGAATTTTGTAGTATTTATGTATGGTAATAGTTTAGGATTTGTAAAATATTTTAGAAACATTAAAATTTCCATGGTTTTGAGCTTTTGTCATTTCCTGAGATAAATATATTAGGTTGATCATTACGTATGTTGGCCGAGGCTAACATCGATAATTTGCTCATGAGGCAAATGCTATTTTTGCCCTTCTTCGCTAATCTCCTTACAGCGAGCATGTCACTCTGCCGCCTGACTGCACCCGAGCAACATAGATCACCACCTCTCACCTCCCGCTGTCCTGGCATCATACTGGCCACTTTGTTTCCCTGCTCGCCCTTGGACTATGGTTACTCACCGTGCGTTGGGTTTCTTTTGGCTTTTAAACATATAATGCCAGTAAGAAGCGCGTGAGGCTTCCCATATCACAAAGGTACAGGCAGCAACTTTATCAAAAGGTATGTTCGTTGTGTGTTTCTCTAGCTGAACCGGAGTCGCCGGACTCCACATCATCAACATTGCCACGCCCCTCATTGCCGGCGTCCCGTGACTCACCTTCATTGTCTTCACCCAAGGTTCCCGGCTGCCACCTTGGTCCCTGCCAGCAGGCCGTATCCATGTTCATTTTACCACCCTCATTATGAAGTCATGCTCATAATTAACACAATGTAATCGTAGTAGTGAATAGTGGCCCTAATAACAGAAAAAATCTGTCACATTCACAAATTACAGAATTAGTTTTTAGCAGTGAATAGTCCTAAATAATCGAATTGTTCTGAAGCAGTGAAATTTCATTGTTTTTTGTTTGATTACACTTGTTCACGTGTCTTTACCGCAGTCTCTGCCGGCCGGGGTGTCTCAATGCTGCACGGTCTCTGCTAGTTGTCTTCACCCGGCATCCGCTCGGTCTCTGCCGTGGGCTGTCTGCCTGCTGTACGTTCTCTGCTAGCTGTCACCTGCCGACTCATCCTTCCCGGCCGCTGCCGTTCTTCATTTTACCACCCTCATTATGAAGTCATGCTCATAATTAACAGAATGTAATTGTAGGAGTGAATAGTCACCCTAATAACAGAAAAAATATGTCACATTCACAAATTACAGATTTTGATTTTAGCAGTGAAGTCCTAAATAACAGAATTGATCTGAAGCCTTGAAATTTCATTGTACTTTTGTTTTATTACACTTGTTCACATGTCTTTACCGCAATGACAGTGACTGTTGTACTGACTCATCACGACGCCCGTGACAGTGACTTGTGTCGACTCGTCACAACCTCCGCAACACCAGCCCCTTCCCATCAATGCAAGAGAGGATTACAACCATGACACAGATGGGAAGGCGTGCTCATCGTCCTCAGACACTGCCCGGTCTCTGCTGGTGGGTTGTCTCTCCGCTGCATGGTCTCACCTAGCTGTCACCTGCCGATTCACCAGCATCCCCCACCCCCTTCCTTGATCGGAAGCCTTCCTCTGCTTTCTGTTTGTCAATATGTCCTAGTTCTACAGTTCATCCGTAATGGCTGCAGGCACCCGGAAATCTGCAGTCTCTTCTCTTGCTCCACCTAACCCCCAAAACTCCATGAAGTTGGCCCACATTTATTACGGTTTGGTGATTTCCTCCTTAGGAAGAAAGAGCTGATAGTAACCCTGCGCTCTTCCAAAACCCGCCTAGCCTCAGCTCTGCCCCTGATGTTCCACCTGCCCTGGTTCAAGCTTGGAGCGACTCCACCTCCCCTGGTTCAAGCTTGGAGCGACTACCGTCAGACCATTAATTTCCTACCATACGATCCAGCTGTCACTCGCCTCTGGTGTTCCCCTCTGGACGCTGCACCCCCGGCGCTCACTCAGCTAGTGGCTTGAGCGCTGACTAGATGACACCCTACCTCTACAATTAATACCCTCCATTGAGAACGTATGAATGAGAATGTAGAGTAGCATATTACTGATTATCGGGTCACTGCCACCCATAAGCAACAAGACAACTGCTGGCCCTTCACAGGTCCCGTCTTTACTGCCACCCATAAGCAAGAAGAGAACTGCTGGCCTTTCACAGGTCCCGACTTTATTTTATTAAATAAATATACCTTAAATAAATACACTTTAAACATTGTACTTGCCTTGTCTCTTTCTCCGAGTGTAGTGAATTATAACATACCTTACTTTAGTTTGAAGTATCTTTTTATTTGAAATGGCTAACTTTTGAGATATTTGAAGTGCAAACATACCAAATTAATTTTGGCAAGCACACCAAAACTCTGATACCCTAGGCTTCTGCATTAACAGGTTCTATTAAATTGACTTGGTATTCCCTTCTATGTGGTGGCAATCAAGGCTTAATAAGTGCATCAACAAGTTTGTTTTATTTAACGACGCCTCTAGAGCACATCAATTTTTATCTTTGGCTATTGGACGTCAAACACATGGTCATTCTGACATATTTCTTTGGAGGAAACCCGCTGCCAGGCTACTCTTTCTGATAAGCAGCAAGGGGTCTTTTATATGCACTTTCCCACAGACAGGACAGCAGTGAACCAGTTGTGGACCACTGATTGGAACGGAAAACAGCCCAAACTGAAAATGTGTCTACTGACAAGGATCGATCAATGATACAAACCTTCACAAGTGTACACTCTACCGCCTGAGCTACGTCCCGCCTCTTACTAATAATAAGTGCATCAGTATCTAAGTTAAATATGCAGAATCAAATTCTAGCCAGTGTTTTTGCTTTGGAAATGTTGACCATGAAGCTTTAATTACCCCTTAAAAAATGTTTACGCCATCTCATGGGTTTTCATGGTAACCAATAGGTGAATCACAGAGCAACACATTATAGACTGCTTTCCTGGTCTCTCCTCCTCCCTCCCCCCCCTCCCCGTTTTCTTCCTTTTCCTATCCTAAAGAATTACTAAGAACAAAAGGAACTAATTGAATATGAAAAACTACGCACAAATATTAGGTATTCATTTTTTAACAAATTGAATAGGGTTTATTTTTTAGGACAGATGATAAAAATAACAAGCTTGAGCTATATAGGTTTTCTTGAAGATTTATACTGCCTATCATGGAGAAGTCTGAATAGACTTGTTTTCACCATTAGACAGTTTGTCGATAGAAAGCCCAAGCCTAGACTTTTACCAATCCAAGGGATTTTTAACCTTCCACACCACATAGACATTGTATGAGAGGAACTAGCCTTTGATGACACTGTAAGTTATACACAGCGGTGGTAATCCAAATTGGTAGAGGTGGGGGCACAGGGAATTGAACCACTGACCTTCAAATTAGGAGTCTGACCTAGAAAAATGTCAGACACTCTAACCACTCCACCACTGAGAACAGTTCAAAAGAAAAGAAGAAAAAAGAGACAATAAAAACATTCCCTATGCTATATATACTTTCTATTGGATATTCCAATTGCATGTGAAACTCCCACTATTTAGGAGTGTTTATTGTAATTCAGTTCATTTGATGTATACTGCTATGGCCTATAGACTACATCACTGTTCCAGCGGCGCGGTGCATTGTGGGATCCGTCAAAGCAAAACAAACCAACAAGAAGCACATGGCACATGCTAATACACTGGGTGCAGCTATGAAATGTGCTAGTTTCAGCTCTTGTTTGAAACATAGAATACCAACTAAAAACATATATAGGCCTACAATAAATTAAGATATTAATCTTTCATCCAGAATTGCATTTACATCAATATAATATGCACATCTTATGCCATGTGCATTTAGATCTAGACAAAATATGGGCACTCAGATTAGTGTTAGAGCCATAGCCAGTCAGTTTGACTTATTTTATTAATGTTTTTATTTATATCCTATGGTTAATGACATATGTAGAACTAGAAAATAAGCAGGGTTAATCAGATATTGGTTATATATTTCTCTGAAACAAGTGTAAGTTGACACATTTGGCATTTTAATATTTAGAACAAGACTTCATAATGGTGATGTGGATATCACTGATTGTTTTATGTGGAATTATATGTTTCTTAGCTCAAAATGTTTAACTATGGCTAGTTTTGTCTTAGCTATATTCATAAGATCATTATATTGCATGTGTGCATACATGTTTATGCCAAAATTGTTATGTATTTCTATTCATTTTGAATAAAATCGAAGTTTTTCCCTACGCATATCAACAATCTCAATGGCCATTCGCATTTGCTTTGCTGCCAACGCCGTTTTCAGTGCATGCACAGTCGGAACCGTGATCCCATCTATCGGGAACGATGATAATATTATAAAAACGAAAATCACTAATAACAAAAAGTCGCTTTGTCAATGTTACAATTTTTATTTTTTTAATCATGACATTTGCTACACATGCTTCGCCATATGCATGTAATAAACTATTTTAAAACGGAGTTGGATTTTATTTTGATTCTGTACATCTAATTATAGGTTTAATCTTTGAACTTTTCTACAAAAAATACAGATTTAATTTGAATAAAACACTCAAGAAATATTTGTGTAAAAGGACCCCCGAATCAGCTGTCAGTGTTTCCCAGCTTTCTCCGTTTAGCGAAATGGTCCATCCTGGTTTCGAGGCTTTCTGACGAGAGAGAAACAAAGAATATCATTACTAAAGGGTCATTCAGGTTGTGTGGGAAAAATCAAATAGTTTTGAAGATGCCATATTTTCTCCAGAAACAAGTCATCTAGGAAGAATAATGTCGGATGCTGATTCCTATCGAAATAATCACAATGACGTAACAAAATTGACACTTGTTGTTACCTAGTCTGGCGTTTGACATTACTCAGATAGAGCCCTTAGCAGTGGAATCAGGAAGACCAATTGTCCACGATTGAAATTCCCTAGATAAAAGATTCACCCCGTACTTCCAGTACAGGGGTGAAAACCAGCCTTATATAAAAACGGTCGAAAAATCGGGCTAATGAAATGACTCTTTATGAGAGCCTAATTTCACAATCTAAGAAGCAACATTTATTCTTTTATATGTCTTCATGTTTACCCGCTACTTTTGAGTTGGAAAATATAATAAAACATATACTTTAATGCAATTTAAAAGTGAAATCGACAGCGTTCTGTGGCCGCCATCTTGTCTTTTTGCATTCTCTCCCATTTCACCAACTCTGTTCTGATATAAGTAACCATTTGACACTGGTGCCAGGCATTCTACTTCTTGTTCCATACTAACGCTATTTTCGCCCGTATATATACAAGGCTGGTCTTCACCCGTGTACTACAAGTACCGGGTGAATCTTTTATCTAGAAATTCCCCTGCTTAATCAACAAACACCATAACATTCCTCACAGCTGTCCAGCGTTGAAAACAAGCACCCTCGCAGGAGCTTACATGCTATGGGCAGAATAAATACTGTGTTAAAAAAAACTTAACTATCGAATATATGTTCACACACTTGGAAAATACTTGAGCCTAATTGGTAGAGCGCAGGCTTCCTGTGTGGAAGGTCGGCTGAGTCAAACCAATGACGTACCAAATTTATACTTCGTCACTACCTAGCCTGGCACTCAGCATTAATAGGATAGGATAAGGACTGGTTAGCTCAGTATCAGGATAATCTGACTGAGTGGGATATCAGGTCATGGTGCTGGCCACCTGATCTCCCAGTGGGGCAGCACTGTAAAGTCGCCATGTGTGCACTGTCATAAGTCGGTACCCATCCTGATATGACTATAGATCTTGCTAGGACATAAAAACCACGACAAACAGACAAACCTTAATAATAAAGTTATAACGGTTAATTGGAAGCTTTCTAAGTGGCTTCAGCAGTAACAGGTTCTAAGTGGCTACTCTAGTTTGTAAATAGTATAGTAGTCTGCCCTGACCTCTCAAGCAAAGAACTACATAGACAGGTAGGCATGGATAGGGTGATGACATCAGTACACATAGGTAGTGTAATGGTTCGCATACTAGCCCCCGAATGGCAAGGTGTGTGGGTTCGAAGCCCACTCTAGGCGCAGTATTTCCCATTTTCATCAACTTCGTGAAACTGGTTTCTGTGACCTGGATCTTACACAAGCCACACACTGTATGGTTGTTGAACCTATCCTGTGTATGTATAGAAGTGCATTGCCTGTATGTAAATTGTAAGCGTTACACGACTTATGAATATAAACCATTTAAAAGACTTACAATTCCAAAGGGAGAAGTATGCACTGACCTCTGAGAGACAAGAAGCCAAATAAACAGGGAGGCGTGGATAAGGTAATTGCCTCAGGGAGCCTAAGTAGTGTAATGGTCAGCAAGCTAGCCCCGGAATTGACGATAATGAAGGTGATGATGGTGATGATGATGATGATGAAATATATATGTTAAGTTGATTGGCATTATCGATCTTGGTTTGAAGTAACTTTTATTATAAATGGTTAACTTTGTAGATATGTGAATTGAAATCTTGTAAAAATAATTTTGGCATGCACATCGAAATGCCAGACAGTGTATTATTCAGCAGTGAAAATTTCTATTAAATTAACCTAGTATATAGCCTTCTACGCATGCAGTAACAAATGCTTAAAAAGTGTGGATATATTGGATCAAATCTAGGCAAGTGCTTCAGTTTAGAAAATGATATTCTTTCATCAGACGATGGAGCTTCAATCAACGAATATAAACCAAACAAAAGGCTACTTGACCCAATGTATGCTACCGGAAACGCGAAGAATATGCAAGAGCATGGGCAAATGCTATTTCATACACATACCACATGTGGGTCTATCCCAGAGTGCCTTGTAAACGCGCGTCCTATTGCCCGGAAGCAGACACGCCACCTGGTGGGTAATGGGCGAACCAACATCGGACCACGGCCGTTTGACATTGCCATCCGGCGCTGATGACGTCACTTCCGCCGTCTCCAACGACTCCAGCATGCCCTTCAACATGGACGACCTGGTTTGGGATGAACAAAATAGAGCACAGTAAATACCTTTTTTTTGGTTAACAAATATATATAGGAGACTGTCTCAAAAGGTGCTAAGCAATATGGGACAAAACTTTGTCCATTGTAACGATCAACATACTATCTGCTTATGCATTTGCTCAGGATAAACTGATTTGTTTTTTTCATGGTGTTTCATAATCCCCATAGTGATTTGAAGCAAATGTCCTTGTGTTTTCAGTGTAACTGTTTCTGTGCTGTTTTGTGTCAATCGTTACAATGGACAAAAAAAATATGAGTGATCACCTTTTGAGACAGGCTCATATATACGGTATTTCCTGGGAATGGTGTGGGGATAGCACTTCCCAAGAAAAGAATTGTAGTTTTGTTGCATACTTGTTACAGGGGCAGGGTTGCCAACTTTGGAAAAAGAAAAACCAGATCTTAAGGGATGTTATATTGGAGGCGGTAGTGGCTTCACACCCTAGGTGCAAAGCCAAATAGGGGCGAGGGGCATCTGGGGGAGAACAATATTTTAATCTTAGATGCTCTGTGGTGCATTTTGGACACATATGTTATAGATTTCTACATTCTTTTCTATGATGGGTCTCTACATTATTTTCTGCTACAAATAGGAATACTATATTAATGGTATTGTATGGCGTAAGGTGATGATGGGAAATAAAATATTGTCCATCTTACGGTGAAACCGTAAGGGTTGGAAACCCTGCAGAGGTTAGAGATCAACATGATCTGTTGTCTCTTAAATGTCATTTAAGCGTTACTACATAGTAAGTGTTTGAATGTCATTTAAAGGACTTCTAGGAGTCAAAGTCAAGAAGAGAGTTAACAAGTTTGTAATACTGACTTTATGGAATGTTGTGTCCACATCTCTTGCAGATGCTTGATGTTATCTAGGTGTGTTTCTGTAAAGAATCAACAAACATTTCTTTAATCAGATGACATGTATAGATGGCGACTAATATATTGAAAACACTATGCCTAGAGTGGGATTCGAACCTATAATTCTACCACTTCCCACCACCCCACGCGCTCCTTTGCCTGCTGCCAACAAACCCAAGTTATCCACCGCACAAATTTTCTGCCCAGCAAATTCGGAAAGGTGTATCAGTCTGGTAGTATTGCTATAGACCGGGGGCCCTATGGTACTGGGACGGCTCACTCGCTATCTCTCCCATGTGATGTAAATTTTGCGGTGCCACCTTGTGGTGGGCTTGATCGACCCGCTGCTGGTTGGTGTTTCACATGTAAACACATACGTTATATCATGCATGAGGCGGGTAAGCGTGAATACACATCAATATCGGATTGCTATGAACAGGCACACATCCTCGTCGCCATCGTCACACAGCTTTCACATTCATATATACATTTGTGCATATATTGTGGCATCTGTTTAGCCGGGGGAACAGCCAGCGCACCAAGTGGTGGGTTTGATCATTTTGACTACACAGTACAGGCTGAGTGAGCTGTCTTGGTATTATAGGGTCTTTGTACAAACATAGACACTAATAAAGTCTGTACTAGACTACTAAATGACTGAAACATACAATCCTCCAAGCATTGTTTATCCCATCATTACTAACAACCTACTTACTCAAACTACTTCATATAGTCAAAAAACACACCTGAGGTATTAACCTTTTAAGCATAACCAAATACCACACTCTATCTAACAGAATAAACAAACCATTCTACTAACACTCACTCCATCTCAAAATGTTAACTCCAACAACATGATAGTTTTGCAATTCACAACATAGTAGGCATACAAACCTATGAAGGAAAACTATGCACCTAACCACTCCGTAATGTAAAGGTCTAATCAATACACATGTATGTATCAAGTATGCAACATATAACTGCTATTTTTGTATGTGAATTGTCAAACTATACCATATGTAAGTCTTTGATTGTTTGATATTGTTATTTCAGCTGATTTGGGCTAGCTGCAAAAATTGTAAATAACTGTATTGTCACATGGCTGGAAGACCAGTGCCACGGCGCTGACAAAAGACTTTATTCAATGAATAATCTATATTTACAACAAAAAGAAAGAAAAAAAAAGGGTATTGAAAACACTATGCCTAGAGTGGGACTCGAACCCATACTTCTACCACTTCAAGGCCAGCGTCCTAACCATCTATTCTACCTCCTGATGCACCTATCTACCCACGCATACCCGTGTGTGTGGCATTTCACCTGGATAGGCTAGTGTACCTCAGTCACACTAGGGCCCGTGACCACAGGCGACCACTTTGTGACAAAAAAACCCACTGGTCGATGACTGGTCACCAACCTATGAAAATGGTCAGTGGCCATTTTGATTGCAATGAGTATTTTGTAAAGCAGCTGCAACCTCCTTGCGACCAAAATGGTCGCAAGGAGGTCGGCATCCACTGAGGACCACCCGTTTTTTGTGGTCGCAAGCATATTGTGACTGGGTTATAAAGAACCAACTGCAGAGGCAGGTTTGCTAACTATCAGAATAACCTGACTGAGTGGGATATCAGGTCATGGTGCTGGCCATCCGGTACCCGCTAGAATAAAGGAGAACCACTATAATTAAAGCCGCTATGATTGTGGACTGTCACAAGTCGGGTCGTTGCCCGTTCTAATGTGACCTCATGTGACCTTATGTGTTGCTAGGACATAAAACCCAAACAAATATCAGTCTGTACCTAATTCGTAAATCCATTCCACGTCCTCAAACTGACTGTCGAACAGCACGAGCGGTAATTCTGTAAACAGAATGGTTTTGATCAATATATGATTGAAACAGATTTCTACATGTACATTAAAGCCAAGGTCACATAAGCCGTTAGTGAACGTAGGTGAATGTAGTGGAGGCTAATGTGGGTCAAACATGGTGTAAGTTTGTTAAACTACATTGAAATATGTTAAGTAAAGGCACCCTTTCCACCGAATGATTCGGATAAATACATTACGGTACGGATGCCAGTACGTTCAACTGCTTTCAACCACATTAGCCTCCACGACATTCATCTACGTTCACTAACGGCTATGTCACCACAGCTATGTGATGTGGAACGGCCTTGGTTTTGTGCGGGTCAAAGTATGCTAGAGTACATTAAGAGGTATGGACTACTATGTTAGAAATTCAGCCTCTAACGTACTGCTCTCTTGAACATGTCCAAAAATTAAATCGAAGATCACGGCTCACCCACATTATTACCAAGTTAACATCAAGGACAAGTACGGATGCTGGTATGTTCAACTACGTTAGCCTCCACTACATTCACCTACGTCGACTAACGGCTATGTGACCAGGGCTTTCGTGCAGGGTCTGTAATGATATGGAATTCAAGGCAATTTCAAGGCTGTTTTTGATAGGAATTCAAGAGTATTTTCATGGATTTCAGGAAGAAACAACAATTTTCAGACTAATTTAGATCAGTGAGGACAGTCGCATTCAAGGCTTTTTAAGACTAATTACCCAAAATAGGTTTAAATTCAAGGCTTTTCACAGCCTTGAAATGGGGAAAATAAAGTTCAGGATTTTCCAGGCCCCGTACAAACCCTGAGTATGACATCCCGAGACAACGCAGTGCGCATCTTCACTGAGTAATGTTCATGCATAGTTGCGATGGCAACCAGGGAGGGTCAGTCTACCAGCCCCCCACACTCCACCCCGAAGCTTCGAGCTGCATAGTCCAATGAAGCATCAACTTTTCAAAACCAAAATACTTATCTAGATTTTATTCTACATATCTGACATAGATACTTATGAATGTATTAAGCATTTGATGCCACATAGAAGGGAACGCTGGGTCAATTTAATAGAACCTGTTACCACAGAAGTCTCTGGTGTGCTTGCCAAAATTAATTTGATATTATAATTAAAACAGGCATCTTTCCCGATGCATGGAAAGTAGCTACAGTCACCCCAATCCACAAGACCAATAACCCAAGATACTGCAGTGAACTGCGACCAATTTCAATCCTCCCATGTCCAGGAAAGATTATTGAACAGATTATACATGACCAAGTTAAAGCAGTCCTTGAATCATCCAACTATCTGACCTACCAGCAAAATGGATTTAGGAAAAACAAATCCACAATAGGGGCTCTGGCATCTCTGCTGGATGAACTTTTGGGCAACATGGATAAAGGTGAACTAACAATCACTGTCTTCCTTGATTTCAAGAAGGCATTTGATACAATTGACCCCGAGATCCTGATGCAGAAAGTAGCAAGAGCTGGATTAGGCAATAAAGCATAGAATTTCTTCACAAATTATCTCAAGAACAGGATGCAGTGCACAAAACTAAACAACAATGGGTCCACCACCCATAGAGTCAAGACCAGGGTGCCGCAAGGCTCCACCCTAGGACCCCTGCTATTCCTAATCTTTATTAATGACCTACCACTAGTATCTGAAAGAGCAACATTTACATTATTTGCTGATGATGCAGCACTCACAGTATATGATAGAGATCTTGTGGCAGCTGCAGCCCAGACAGACATGGTGCTAGATAAGGTGAATACATGGTGCTATGAAAATAAACTAACAGTAAATAGTGCCAAGACAGAGTATGTGATCTATGGGAGGAAAATGAGAAAAACAAGAGCCCCTCAAATCCAACTACAAATGGGTGGAACCTTACTTTGTGAAGTGGACTCCTACAAATACCTGGGCACAACTCTTGACTCCACACTAAACGGGAACCGACAATTGGCAAGACTGAATCAAACACTGGCACTAAAACTGACAACTTTGAGGAAATTAAGGAAATTCATAAGTGAAAGCACTACATTGCTCCTGTACAAGACTACAATATTCCCTGTTATAGATTACAATAACATCATATATGAGCTCTTAACAAAACAATAAAAGATCAAACTGCAAAGAATTCAGAACCGAGCCCTGAGAACAGTTTACCAAGGTAAGACACTCAGTGTGGTTGAACTGCACAAGAAAGCCAAATTGGATACTCTCTCAGAACGAAGGGAGCTACACCTGATGGCACTAATGCACAAACGAGCAAAAGATGAAAAATTCGATGATCGCACAAATAGAATAACAAGAGGAGCCTCCACTCTGCTCAATGTACGACACCCTTCAACAAATAAATATATCGGAGCAGCAATCTACAAAGGTAATGTCATGTGGAATGACCACCCTATCAGAGTCAGAGAGCCACAAACAATAGTTGCCTCCAAAAATGCATATAGAGCCCACCTGGTTATTCAGGCCCTTGAATGACTACTGCAGTAATTACTAGCAACGCCCTGAGCTCCTGCTCCCCCCCCCCCAGCATCCTCGCTTGCTCTCCTGTGGGTTCCCCCCCCCCCACCACCCACTCCAATGGGCCCCCCTCCCCTGCCACCACCCTTAACCATCATGAACAAACCATCAACACACCAAACATCCTACACAACCTGTTTAAACACATTGAACATTATATAAGACAGACAAAATGTCTTGTCAACTATAAACTTACCTTGTTTTATAAGAGAAAAAAATGTAACCCTCAACGATTGTTTGAGTTGCCCCGAGTATACACTTTCTACTCCCCATTTTGCATGAACAGTGACTGGTGCTGTACATTATACAGCAGGAGCCACTCCCTTAATTCTACACGATCGGTGCTGTAACTAATACAGCACTGATCAAACTTAGATTATTTAGACTGTCAATCCCAATAGTAAGATAGCTGTAAGACCAGTGCTCCGGCGCTGACAAATGTCATATTCAGATGAATAAATACTTTACCAAAAGAAAATATTTAAAAAAAATGTTTGCACTTCAAATACATCTCAAAAGTTAGGCAGCTAAAATAAAAGCCACTTCAAACTAAAGTAAGGTAGATTATAATGATCAATTTAATATAGTTATCTCAGAAAAATGACAGAAACTCAAAACAATTGGACTATGCAACTTTAAAGTTACCTAGTCCGACGGCTGATAATTTCTGTAATTTTTTTAAAGATAAATATACTGGTTATTGTAGCGTTCTCAGTTAGAGATATGCGTCTATTGGAGCGGGTTATTTTTAGAGATAGGCGTCTCTCGGAGCTGGTTACTGTAGTGGTTAGAGATAGGCATCTATTGGAGCTGGTTATTGTTAGAGATAGGCATCTATCAGAGCTGGTGACTGTAGTGTTCTCAGTTAGAAATAGGCAAGTATTGGAGCTGGTTATTGTTAGAGATAGGCATCTATCGGAGCTGGTTATTGTTAGAGATAGGCATCTATCGGACATGGTTAATCTTGTGTCCTCAGTTAGAGATAGGCGTCTATTGGAGCTGGTTACTGTAGTGTTCTCAGTTAGAAATAGGCAAGTATTGGAGCTGGTTATTGTTAGAGATAGGCATCTATCGGAGCTGGTTATTGTTAGAGATAGGCATCTATCGGACATGGTTACTGTTGTGTCCTCAGTTAGAGATAGGCGTCTATTGGAGCTGGTTACTGTAGTGTTCTCAGTTAGAAATAGGCATCTATTGGAGCTGGTTATTGTTAGAGATAGGCATCTATCAGAGGTGGTTATTGTTAGAGATATACGTCTATTGGAGCTGGTTACTGTAGTGTTCTCAGTTAGAGATAGGCATTTATCGCAGCTGGTTATTGTTAGAGATAATAGGGGTCTATCGGAGCTGGTTATTGTTAGAGATAGGTGTCTATCAGAGCTGGTTACTGTAGGGTCCTCAGTTAGAGATAGGCCGCTATTGGAGCTGGTTATTGTTAGAGATAGGCATATAACGGAGCTGGTTACTGTAGTGTTCTCACCTGCAGCCATCGTGTACTGTGGTTTACATGGGTGTTTCTGCACATCTAGCAGTTCCTCTATAATCTGTTGGGCACAAGCACACAAATGTTACACCGCAACACTGGTGTCTGGAAAATCAGAGCAAAATAAGATTCTGACAACTTGATTTGATTCTAAAAGCAAGTTTGTTTTAAATCATTCTGTAGAGTTGGGGAAGGGGGGGGGGGGGGAGAAGGAAGGAAGGACATAGGGAAGGGCGGAGGAGGAAACGAGGGATTTGTTTGTTTGCTTGTTGTTGTTTTACATCCTAGCAGCATCTAAAGTCATATCAGGATGGGTACTGACTTGTGACAGTGCGCACTCCTGGCGACTTTATAGTGCTGCCCCACTGGGAAACCAGGCTGACAGCACCATGACCTGATATCCCACTATCTCACATTATCCTGACATTGAGCCAACCAGTCCTTGCCCTATCCTAATAATGCCGAGCACCAGGCTAGGAAGCGACAAGTATCAATTAAGTCATTGGTTTGACTCGACCAGGATTCAAACCCATGAACTCATGGGTTCGGATCTCCCGATCTCCCAAAACAGGAGATGGACACGCTACTCATTCGGCCACCCCGTCTGGTCTGGAAAGGAGGGATGGAGGGAGGGGTGTTAGGATGGCAGCGAGAGGGTGGGAGGGAGGGAGGGAGGGAGGGAGGGAGAGGGAGGGAGGGAGGGAGGGAGGGAGGGAGGGAGGGAGGGAGGGAGGGAGGGAGGCAGGCAGGGAGGGAGGGAGGGAGGGAGGGGGGGAAGAGGGAGGGAGGGGGAGGGGGAAGGGAAGGAGGGAAGGGAAGGAGGGAAGGGAAGGAGGGAAGGGAAGGAGGGAAGGGAAGGAAGGAAGGAAGGAAGGAAGGAAGGAAGGAAGGAAGGAAGGAAGGAAGGAAGGAAGGAAGGAAGGAAGGGAAGGTGGGAGGTAAGGAAAGGCTGATGAGACTGAATTACTTCATTTTCAGGTCCCATACTCCCATTTTAATTTTTATGTGGCTATATTGAACTAGGACAACGATTTTTGTTAACTGTTAAAAACTTCACAACCATGCTAAAGAGTTGTAATCCTAAAATACTGTACCTCATATCCTTACACTGATTCTATCAATTATACTCTATAAAAAACACGTATAACTTTGTGTCAAAATAACTGTACCACTCAGAAATGACATATGAATAATATGTATTTACCCCCTAAAAATATTTGATAAACTTGTGATAAATTAGAAATATTGGATATATGTAAAATTATGTTGTTTAAAAAAATATATTTGTTAAACATCATATGTGATATGCAATTTGCAGTGATGAGAATTGTCGTTCCTTTGGCGGTTTGCGTCTATGGAAACTTCGCTTAAGTCCAGTATTAAAAGAAGAGTGAGAAACCCCACCTGTGGCTTTTCATGACCGTGTCCAACAAGGAAGAGCACAGCGACAATGCACCTGATCTGGTGCCACAGGAACGCCTGGCCAACCACCGTCAGCTCACACATCTCAAAGCCAGCGTCAGCACCGCTTCTGAAAGCACCAACAAAGACACTTTTGCAATGATGGGATGGCCGAATGAGGTGAGCGCCCACTTCCTGTTTTGGTAGGTCGTGGGATTCGAATCCATGGGTTTGAATTGAACCTTGGCCGAGTGAAGTCACCAATGACTTAAAAATTTATACTTATCGCTACCTAGCCTGGCGTTCAGCAATACTAGGATAGGGCATGGAGTAGAGGAATGAGGAAGACCAATTGTCTGCGATTGAAATTTCTGCTTCATCAACAAATGTACAAAAATAATAATAATCAAACGAAAAATAACAAAGAAAAAAATAAGAACCTAAAAAATAACAAACGAAAAATAACAAACCCAATTTAGTTTTTTAATGAGGCACTTGATTGGCTTATTCACAGATAGAGGGCAGCACCGCACTCAAATAAACAGGTAAACAGGGTTCCTACACTTTTGGCTGAAAATAATTCCATGACTTTGCAATACCATAAACCAACATTCTCCAATACTTTTCCCCCAAACTACGGACCACCATTTTCCAGTATTATAAAACTTATTTGACTGCACCACTCTTTTTCTTCTTTTTTTTAAAAATAATTTTTTTTTTTTTTAAATTGACGAGGTATTTAATCTGCCCATAATTTATAAGCTCCCTTGAGGGTGCTTGTTTTCAATGCTGGACAGCTGTGGTGCTGTCTTGATCTGTTCCTTTGCCATGGAGTGTTTACCTGTGTCTGCTCAAGTCAGCCTTCTGCAATTTTGGTTGTTAGTAATAGTCTATGTTAGTTTTTGTGTGTAATTTTCCAGTTTTTTTTGTCTAGTCTGAGTATGATACCTTAGCCTACTATGTACATCTACTTGGGTGACATGCAGGCTTGTGGGAGAGGATCCTGTTCCATTCATATTTTTTTTAATTTGTTACAGCATCCTTTCACCTAAACCATGTCCTTAGATAGCGCACCCGTGTGCTAGAACACACTCGGACCCTTTAGGACTGCGGCCAGGTGGGATGGCTGTGTTGTTTGCCTAGCCATTTTGTATTTCAGGGTGGATCAGTTGCATGACCGTGGCCTGTCCATTTCTGTGTTGGTTTGTGCCATTACACATACCCAGGTGGACTGCGCCATGTGGTGATAGCTTTCCTGATTTCTGTAGTTATGGTATATTAGTCTGCTAGCTCTGGCATCGTCTTTCTTTTGTTCAAAATTTTTTTCCGGTAGTACTGTAGTTATGGTATATTACTTTATTAGTCTGCTAGCTCTGGGATGGCCTTTCTCGTTTTAAAATTGCATAATCCGATGGTTTTGAGGTTGTGTAATTTTTCAGAGATGAATATATTGAATTGATTGCTATAATTTACCTTACTTTTTAGTTTGAAGTAACTTTAATTTTAAATGGCTAACTTTTGAGATATTTGAATTGTAACAATGTCAAATTAGTTTTGGTAAGTACGCCAAAACTCTTGACACCATGAACTTCTGCAGTAACATATACTATTAAATTGGCTCAGTATTCCCTTCTATGTGGCAACAAATGCTTAATAAGTGTATCAGTATCTAACGTAGATATGTAGAATCAAATCAGGATAATTGTTTCGGTTTTGGAAATGTGATATTTCATCGGACTATGCAGCTCTAAGTGGAATGCCAGCCACTCACTGATATTTAGAACTACAAATTATAGATTTATTGTATTATAAGTTATATGAGTAAATTGTCGTCTGCCCTTACATGGTCGGTGTGAGGACCCGGATGTCCGTTTCGTCAATTCTTCGAGTGAAGCTGGTCACCCCATTTCCAACATCCATCTTACACAAATTCCGGAAGTCATGTTCTCCTCTCAAATGCGCAGCCGCATCACGCATTGCCTGCCAAACAAAAATCCCATGACATTTTACTCTTAGTGGCGATATAAACTAGATTATATCCAATAAGCGCTCTTAGGATGAGCGTCCTAAAAACTAATGACAGCCACACACAAATTCTTCGGGAGAATATTCTGCTAAAACTTAAAGCTGCATAGTCCGATGAAGCATCAACATTTCCGAACCAAAACAATTATCTAGATTTGATTCTACATAAGTAACTTAGATACTGATGCACTTATTAAGCATTTGTTGCTACACAGTCAATTTAACAGAACCTGTTACTGCATGTATCTAATTTATATATGTGTATGTATGCAATGCATGTATGTTATATATATGTTTTTTTGTTTTTTTTCGGGGTACATTAGTTGATTAAGCAGGGGAAATTTCAGTCGAAGACGACTGGTCTTCCTCATTCCACTGCTACTTGCCCTATCCTAGTAATGCCGAGTGTCTGGCAAGGAAGCGACAAGTATAAATTTTTAAGTCATTGGTTTGACTCGACCAGGTTTCGAACCCACGATCTACCAACACGGGAGACGGACGCTCTAACTCATTCGGCCATCCCGTCTGGTTGGTATGTGTTATTATGCCATGTATGTATACTAAGTATGCATGTATGGTAGGTGTATGCCTGTGTAGTGATCTGCATTGACCTCTCAGGCAAGGAGCTGCATAGATAGGTAGGCGTGGGTAGTGTGGTGACATCAGGGAGCCTAGGTGGTGTAAGGGTTAGCACACTGGTTAACATGCAGAGATGTGGGTTCGAGTCCCGCTCTAGGTGCAATATTTCCCATTTTCATCACCCTCCATGACACATGTATGTTATGTAATGTATGTATGTTATGTATGTATGGTATGTATGCCATATATGTAATGTACACATGGTCTGTATGTATGTATGTACAATATATAGGTGTGTACTGTATGTATGAATAGTATGTATTTATGTACAGGGTGTGTATATGTATGCTATTTATGTATGCTATCTATGTATGCTATCTTACCTGCAGGTTGAGACTGGCGTGTGGGAAGTAGTACTTATAGGTGCGCAGTTTGCAGCTGAAGCGAGCACTGAAGTCCACCGACACCGGGCTCCAGGCGAGCACGCGGATCTCAGCCGGAAGCACCTTGTTCAGAATGTGCATGTAGCGGATCTCTGTCGTCTTGTCACCTTAAGAAAGGAATTATACTTTACAGTCCTCTCTGTTCACAGCCTCTAGCATGGCCATTTACTGGACTTCTGACTCATGTCGCGACTACAATCCTGCGCTCGGCATTACTAGGATAGAAAAGGGACTGGTTAGTTCAGTATCAGCATGAAAATGGGAAATATTGCACCTAGAGTGGGAATCGAACCCACATCTCTTGCATTCGGGGCCAGTGTGCTAACCATTACACCACCTAGGCTCCCTGATGTCTACACCATATCCACACCTAATTGTCTATATGGCTTCTTGCCTGAGAGGTTAGTGCAGACTACTACCCTCGTCCGACTGGAATTGTAAGTCTCTTAAACAGTTTACGTCCATAAGTCATTTTAATGCTAACAATTACATAGATATACCGACAATGCACTTACATACATACACAGGCTAAGTTCAACAACCATACATCACATAGCTTGATAAGGATCCATGTCACGGCAACCAGTGTCGTGGGGGTGATGAAAATGGGAAATATTGCGCCTAGAGTGGGAATCGGACCCATATCTCTTGCTTTCTGGGCAAGTGCGCTAACCCTATCCACGCCTACCTGTCTATATGGCTCTTTGCCTGAGAGGTCAGTGCAGACTACTACATATTTATCTACAAAATAACTGTACATTCTGCCTGCTATGATGAAAACGGTACTGTTGTGCCATATTCCAGTTACCAGCACCGTAAAGTTCATGTACCGTATATATATGAGACTGTCTCAAAAGGTGCTAAGCAATATGGGACAAAACTTTCTCCATTGTAACGATCAACATACTATCTGCTTAGGCATTTGCTCAGGATAAACTGATTTGTTTTTTTACATGGGGTTTCATAATCCCAATAGAATACATATTGATTTGAAGCAAATGTCCTTGTGTTGTCAGTGTAACAGTTTCTGTGCTGTTTTGTGTCAATAGTTACAATGGACAAACAAAAGAAGAGGTATCACCTTTTGAGACAGGCTCATATACGGTAATGCGTACAAACAGATAAAGAATGCATGCAGTAGATAGCTACATTTAAATTCATGACGATTTTGTAGCACTGTTACTTCTAAGTACAGGACAATACCTTGACCCCACAGCTATTGACGTCTTATCTGTGAAAGGCTAGGATTGACGTTTAGTTTTAGACATGGTTTAAGGACAATTTCAGAATTTTGGGCCAAACATAGGGTGTCAACTTTTACATGAGATTGACTTTTACCTGAATATATACGGTGTCTATTTCTCTTTAGCGGATACTCACCAGGTCTGTCAGGAGCCGTGCCCCCTTCTCTGACCTTCACTCCGACACCCTCCAACAGGTTCGTCCGCAGATCTATGGAGATAACCTAAAAACACCAATGTCAGTCGGTGACAACCCGGTGAATATTCCGACAATGGGTGCAGATAACCTAAAAACACCAGCGTCAGTCACAAAACAACCCGGTGAATATTCTGAAAACGGGTGCAGATAACCAAGACACTAGCTTCAGTCACAACCCGATGAATATACCGACAATGAGTGCAGATAATCTAAAAACACCAGCATAAGTCACAACCCGGAGAATATCCCGACAACGGGTGCACTACTGGCTGAATGTTGGCAGCGTTAGCACCGAATTCCATCATTGGATCATTCTTGGCCTGGATTCATTATTTGAATTTGAATTTTGACGGTTTTATTATCAGCCTATTTGTGAGTGAAACACCAGAGGTGCAGTCTCCCAATTTTGCGGGAGATTTTCCTAAAAATATAGCAAAATAAAATAAATCTTCCACTTTTAATTTGTAATCTCCCGCCAAAGAATGATATTAGCTTTTTTGTTTTTTCTAAAATATCTTTATGCACATTTTGCCCTTAAAATGCACCAGAATCCATCAATTTGTATCACTTTCCCCCAAAAGAAATTTCCGTTGGGGAACCCCTGACGCCCCTTATGGGAGAGGTCACACCTCCTCCTGCACCCTCCCCCCTTCGACTACGCTATTTCTACCTGTTTACAATTTGTGTATTAGGGAGATCTCCTTACTGACACTCTTATCTACTTGGCGCCTCTGGAAATACCCACCTGTCCTAACGCGCTGACCCCTTTATCCGTCCGTCCGCATCGATGATAACTCGAGGTTTCCCTGTGACAATGAAATGTTTGATTAAATGGTTGGTTGTTGGAGTTTTATATCCTGGCAACATCTAAGGTCATATCAGGACGGGTACCGACTTGTGACAGTGCACTCAGAGGGACTTTATAGTTCTGCCCCACTGGGAAATCAGGCCGCTGGGACCATGATCCAATATCCAACTCAATCACATTATCCAGACACTGAGCTAACCAGTCCTTGCCATATCCTATAATACTAAGCGCCATGCTGGGAAGCGATAAGTATAGATTTTATAAGTCATTGGTTTGACTCGACTGAGAACCAAACTCCCAATCTCCCGCACACAAGGCCTGTGCGCCACTGATTCAGCCACCACACGCGGTTGCTTGATTAAATACCTAAATTTTGTTGATACCACATTCTCTATAGACGCGATCACCATTCCGACTGCGCATGCGCTGAAAACGGCGTCGGCAGCAAAGCAAATGGCCATTGAGTTTGTCAATACGCGTAGGGAAAAACTTCAATTTTATTCAAAATGAATAGAAATACATAACAATTTGGCATAAACATGTATGCACACATGCAATATAATTCAATTGTGGTGTCGATTGTTATTCCTAGGAGGGGGACAGAGAGGGGGCATGTCCTCAGCTGTCTGTATGCGCGGGCGAGGTCGATCGTCCATATATATGCGCCTTGCCCGAGGCGGGTGACTTCGTCGGTGAGGTTGTTTATGTTAGGGAGGGTGTAGGTGGCGGGCCTCCCCTGATAGTGTCCTTTGCGTATGCCGGCATTAACGCTGGCGCCCCTTGGGTAGCTGAGGTCGACGATGACCCGGCGCTCGACGGTATTCTTCTTCGGTCGGGTCATCATCGGGCTCGTCTGGGCCCAAGGGGCGAAGGGAGGTTGGCGGAAAGGCCCGAGGAGTGCGCCTTTGGATGCCTCGTCCTTGACGTACTTGCGGATCCATTGTAGATGGTCACGATCCTCGCGGTGGTTGGCGGTCGACGGGACGGGGGGGGGGGGGGGGGGGTGGGGGGGGGGGGGGGGCGTCGGCGGTGTAGTCGACCGGCCACCCGAACTCGAGAAAGTCGAGTAACTCGGCATCGTGGTAGCCGGGGAGGAGTGCCCTCCATCGGTCGATGTTGAGATCGGATGGCACCGGTATGCGTGCTGCTACGTGGTTAGGGAGGGCAGTCGCCCGGACTTGGTCGAATATATGTCTGTATACTTCATGCCCCCATGCCGTGGGGACGGTGGTGGGCCATATGTTGTGTAGGATAGTCTTGTAGGAGAGGGGGGTGTGAAGGGGGTTGTAGGGGGGGAGGGGGCATCGACTTGATCGGTGGTTATGTCGTCGATGTCTTCACTGGCGTGTGCCCGGTCGTAGTAGGTGAGGAGGGCGTCGGGTGCCGTGGCCGGGTCGAGTTCGTCGTCGCTGTGGGTTGGCTGGCGGGGGCGGGTTGAACGCATATTATGGTGGCGTCAGTCGGCTCGTATCGCATGACAATATCTGTGGTGATGGAGGTGTGTGGGCGTTGTCGGGTGTTCGACCGTGTGCGTGGCCAGACACGGGTGGTGGTGGCGGTGGGGGTGTGTGGGGGAGGGTCAGTGGGAAGGCGTTGGGGTTGGGGTGCGGGGGGCGGGGGGGTGAGAGGAGGGTGGAGGGTGGGGGGTGTGGGGGTTTGGTGGGGCGTTGGGGGGGGTAGTGGTCAGAGTGTGTGTGCTGGCCGGAAGTGGGGAGATTTCGATTTCTGGTTCCGGGTGGGGGCTTCCGGGGTCTGTGTACCGGGCGGCACATGTCTGAGGACGGGTTATGGCAGTGGTGGCGGGTAGGCGAGCCGTCGTTGTCTGGGGCCGTCCAGGGTGCCGCGGCGGTGTCGGGTAGGCGAGCAGCATAATGGCCATTAGCGGTGTCGTTAGTGGCGGCGTCGGGGTCGGGGGTGGCGACTGATGGGTCGGAGGCGGCAACATCTGACGGTGAGAGGTGGCGGTCTGTGTCCGGCGTTAGGCGGCGGTTAGGGGTGTCCAGTGACGTGTGTTTTGAGCTGCTCCAGCTTGTTTTGGCGGGAGTGTCAGCATCGGTCTGGGCCGTTCTGGCCGTTACGCCACGTGGTGCGTTTTTGGCGGGAGCGGGGTCGGTGGGCGCATCAGTGTGGGCGGGTTCGGTCTCAGTGCCGTATGGGTTTGTTTTTGTGTCCCAGGGCGGGATTGTCGGGACGAACCTGCGTGTGGAGGAGACGAGGCGTAGGGCAGGTGGGGTCGGCTGCGGCGTGTCACGTGCGTCGTCTGAGGTGGCGTTTTCTACGGCCTCGCCAGGGCCGCTATCTAAAAATCCGCCCTCGCTGATTCTTCCGTGTCGAGTGCCGCGGCTTTGCGCTCAGTCTGTCGCTTTTTGTTGTTGCACTCTTGCTCTCTGTGTGGGTTGGATTTTTTATACTTATTAGCACACCAGGCGCACAGATGTGCGCGTCGGTCGCTCCCGGTGCCGTGGGATGCGGTGTACCCACAATCTGTGCCCCAGTTCCATTTGTGGCATGGGCGCCCGTCCGTCTCAGTGTTAAACTCTGGGCGTCTGTAGGGTGTAGTGTTCGTGGCTGTCGTTTGTTCGTCAGTGTGTGAGTGGTGGGGTCTGGTCGTGTGATCGGCCTTAGCGGCTCGCTTCTCCTCTTCTTTCCATATGCCTGCAAGGCAGGCTGCGCGCTGAAGGTCTTTAATGGCCTGTTCGTCGCGCCAGGCCTTAGGGAGGCGGCCGTCTTCGATCATGGAGAAAACCTTCTCCGACCAGGCGAGGCACGTGTCCCACTTCCACTCTGCGGCCATGTCAAACATCTCGTCCTGGTGGCTGAGTATGGGTTTTATCCATGACTGGGGCACTTTGGGGTCTTTGCGCATGCGTGACAGTGCCGCCAGGTACTCGTGCCACGTGCTCTCCCCGGGGCCCACCTTGCCCTTGCGCTCGTCCCTAATAACGTACGTGTGGGGGAGGAGTTGGGTCCTACCTCTTTTGTCGTTCCGTCCATTTGGGTTGGTTCCGATAATGGCGTCGATCACCTCGTTTTGGTGGTAGTCGTCTTCGCTCGATGATGTGGCGGTGGCGCACCGTGCGTGGCGCGACCTCCTGTGTCTTGGTCGCTCTTGAGATTCTGACCTGTTCCGTCAATCCTTATGGGTGCGTTGGCTGCGGGGCATGGGTTTCGGCGATCTGGGTGATCTCGGTGAGCGTGCGTGGGAGGTCATAGCACGTGGCGTTGGAGATTGGTCCGGGTCTGGGGTGCTGCGTTTCCTGCGTTTGGGGACGGGTCTGTCGTCCGACGAGTTACTCTGCGATCGCTTGTCTGTCTTGCGCGTCTCCAGTGCCTTCATCCTATCCGACATCGTTTTGGCCACTTCGGCTTGCTGGCGTATTGAGTCGGTCACAGACTGTCTGAGCATAGTGAGCTGCTCGGCCGCAGACATGTCGTCGTCGGTCGTTTCGTCCGTGGTGGTTTTGGGTTTAACTACCACGGAATGTGGTCTGCCCCGCTGGCGTGGTGTGCATGTGGCCTCGTCAGACACGGCGGCGGCCGGGGTGTCTGCTGTTCGTCGGGTTGTCTTGCGTGGCGGCATGGTGACGGTTGGTGTTCGTTGATGTTGGAGGATAGCCGGGAGGCGAGTTGAAAAGAGGTGTTGGTGGTCAGGCGTGTGGTGGAGAAGTGGCAGAGTGAGAGGAGAGCGGAAGTAAGGAGGGGGAGGGGCTGGGTACCAGCGGCGGCACCAGCGGTGACAGCCCCAGCCGCACCTGGAGGGGAGGAAAAGCCGGAGGGTGAGAGAAATGTGAGGATAAGAGCACGCCCCGCCTTGGAGATGAGGAGGGGGAGAGGGACGTAGAGAAGGGGTGGGGGGGGGGGAAGAGAGTGGGGGAGAAGGGGAGAGATAGGGGAGGTCGGAGGTGGAGGAGGGTAGGCATGGGGAGGTTTTCCCGCCTCTGTTTCGAATTACCCATATTGCCATAGCAATATGAACAATGATCTGATGAATATAGCTAAGAAAAAACTAGCCATAGTTAAATATTTTGAGCTAAGAAACATACAATTCCACACAAAACAATCAGTGATATCCACGTCACCATTATTCATTCTTGTTCTAAATATTAAAATGCCAATGTGTCAACATACACTTGTTTCAGAGAAATATATAACCAATATCTAATTAACCCTACTCATTTTCTAGTTCTACATGTCATTAACCATAGGATATAAATAAAATCATTAATAAAATAAGTAAAACTGAATCCGGCTATGGTTCTAACACTAGTCTGAGTGCCTAGATTTGTCTAAATGTAAATGCACATGGCATAAGATGCGCTGATTATATTGATGTAAATGCAATGCTGGATAAAAGATTAACATCTTGATGTATTATATATATTTTTTTAGTTGGTATTCTATGTTTCAAACAAGAGATAGGCTGAAACTAGAAATTTCATAGCTGCAACCAGTGTATTAGCATGTGCCATGTGCTTCTCGCGGGTTTGTTTTTCTTCTACGCAACCCACAATCACCACGCCGCTGGAATGGTGACGTAGTCTATTCATGATAGCCATTACAATACAGAGTAACGTAACCGGTCTGTTGAAACTGGTATCGAACTGGCCAGGTCGATATCACATGTTTGGTATTCTGGCTCTTTGCTAGAACATATTTAAACTTCGCTTTTTCAGTGTAATTCAAAATGATTACGGCTTGAAAGGGAAATTCATTTCACAAATACTTTTACTACTCAAAAGGGCAAAGGTTTGAAAGTTAAAATGCCATTTAATAAATACTTCATGATAATGATGATAATAATTATAATGATAATAATAATGCCAATAACGGTAATAACGATAATAATGACAATAACGATAATAACAATGACGGTAACAACGATAATAATAATGCCAATAACGGTAATAACGATAATGATGACAATAACGATAATAATAATGGCGGTAACAACGATAATAATAATGACAATAACAGTAATAACGATAATAATGACAATAACGATAACAATAATGACAATAACGGTAACAACAATAATAATGACAATTACGCTAATAACGATAATAGTAATGACAACAACGTAATAATAGGTTTCTACAACACTAATAATAATAGGTTTCTACAACACCAATAATAACAGGTTTCTATGCCTGAGCGAGTTCTAAGACTAATAATAATAGGTTTCTACAACACTAATAATAATAATAGGTTTCTACAACACTAATAATAATAGGTGTTTATGCATGTGCGAGTTCTAACAACACTAATAATAAGTGTCTATGCCTGTGCGAGTTCTAACAACACTAATAATAATAGGTTTCTACAACACTAATAATAATAATAGGTGTATATGCCTGTGCGAGTTCTAACAACAACACTAATAATAATAAGTGTCTATGCCTGTGCGAGTTCTAACAACAACACTAATAATAATAAGTTTCTACAACAACACTAATAACAATAGGTTTCTACAACACTAATAACAATAGGTTGCTATGCCTGTTTGAGTTCTAATAACAACAACAACACTAATAACAATAGGTTTCTCGGCCTGTGCGAGTTCATACCGCTCCTGAATAAGCTTTGTCCGAGTCAGCGCCTTGAACAGCTCGTGTTCTATGGTGACATCGGTGTCTTCCTGTGCAGCAAATCCCTGGTGATCCCAGCCCTGGTAGACGATCCTCAGCGCAACATGCCTCGTGTTGTATCTGCACAAATCAGCACGGCCGCAAAACCACAACCATCAGGTTCAGAAGGTGCTTTTTTCCAGTGGTTTGTACACCATATTAAAGTTGCATAGTCGGATGGTTTTGAGTTAATAATATGAAGGTTGTTTATATGTTGTACATATATGTCAGAGATTAAATTTAGTTTTTTTCACTTTTTGATTTTGATCTTATACAAATTGAGAAAGCTGTTAAAATTAAACGAGTAGCATCCATCCATAACATCATTTTAACACACATCCATATTATCATTTTAACACACACAACAAATTCAACCAAGATTTTATTGATTAGGTATGCCAATAGAATTGTTTCTTACAATAAAAAAGTTGAAAAAAATTCGTTTGGGTAGATGTATGGTGTCGATATGCACCGTTTCATGTTTTCACTTTAGCATAAAATCATACACGCATATTTTGGATATATTTTGTGGGATAAATTAAACACATGTAGAATTGCTAATATACTTAAAACACAGAGTCAACAATAACTGTTTGACTTTCTACCCCCCAACAAAATTGGCAAAATCATTAACATTAACAATGTAATGTGGAAAACAAAAATGTGGTACAGGTTCTAAGAATGACCCATATACAACCTATAGGATTTCACGGCAACAATCGCTTCCGGTAATGCGTTGTTCTCGTGCTGGAAAAACAATGGACCCAAAATGTCAGTTCCCATAATTATTCTCTCAAGATAGGTTCCCAAGAGACTGGGTACGGAACCTAAAATGTGTTTCCCATAAAAATTGAAATCCTATAGGTTGTATATGAGACTGTCTCAAAAGGTGATAATTAATATGGGACAAAACTTTGTCCATTGTAACGATCAAGATACTATCTGCTTATGCATTTGCTCAGGATAAACTGATTTGTTTTTTACATGGTGTTTCATAATCCCAATAGAATACATATTGATTTGAAGCAACTGTCCTTGTGTTTTCAGTGTAACCGTTTCTGTGCTGTTTTGTGTCAATCATTACAATGGACCAAAAAAAAAAGAGTTATCACCTTTTGAGACAGGCTCATATACTACTGTGATAGGCCCGATGTCAGCTGTTCCACCGTCTTGCACTCACTGTCACTCACACACGGAAGAACGCCAAGATCCAGATACAATACGCTTCACCTGGTTTATTGGTAAACCTATCCACTATCCGCGGTGTCAACAGTCAAGTGACCCGCCCCTAACTGGCTAGGTCCCACACACAGGAGAGGGCAGCTCCGTCGGGGCCCTGCCCGGTGGCTAATGTGCCACCACCTAGCGCAGTTCCATATAACTGCGTAGGTGTGCGGCGGTGTCTGCCGCCACCGCGTGGTAGTGGAGCTCATGTACAGACTACTAAACTACATTTATACAAGCTGTTATGCATGCATAGATAATAGTATATATATGAGCCTGTCCCAAAAGGTGCTAACTCTTCGTTTTTTTTGTCCATAGTAATGATTGACACAAAAAAGCACAGAAACAGTTACACTGAAAACACAAGGACATTTGCTTCAAATCAATATGTATTCTATTATGATTATGAAACACCATGTAAAAAACAAATCAGTTTATCCTGAGCAAATGCATAAGTGGATAGTGTGTTGATCGTTACTATGGACAAAGTTTTGTCCCATATTGCTTAGCACCCTTGGAGACAGTCTCATATACTAAATAATACACTCAGTGTGATGTTTCTATTCTTAATACTACAAATAATAAAGCAATGGTCAATCATACAAACCAACAAAGGAGTACAGCGTACTAATATTAATATAATATACTCACTTATTGAAGTCGAATGGCCTTTCCTTGCGTTCCTTTTTGGAAGTAGATTCGCCTTTTGATTTCATGATGATGTGCTTTAGTTGTTTCACATGCGCTTCCATCTGTGTAACCCGACACACCAATTCCTGGGGAAATAAGCGCCAATCTAATTACTCGCGCATAGTCTCTAGGACAGCAGCTCAGACAGTAGAGTGTACACCTATGAAGGTTTGGATCAACCGATCGATCCTGCTCAGTGGACACATTTGCCCTTTTGGGCTATTTTCTGTTGCAACCAGTGGTCCACAACTGGTTCATCAAAGGCTGTGGTGTGTGCTGTCCTGTCTGGGAAAGTGCATATAAAAGACTCCTTGCAGCTTATCGGGAAGAGTAACCTATGTGGTAGTAGCAGGTTTCCTCTCAAAGAAATATGTCAGAATGACCATATGTTTGACGTCCAATAGCTGATGATAAAAACCAATGTGCTCTAGAGGCACCGTTAAATAAGAAGCAACCATATATGGGGGAAATCTGGGTTGTAGACATAACCACAGGAATTTACAATCTAATAAAACTTTAGGCTGTGATTAGTTTTCAAAGAACTCTATACCATTAGAAAGAGGAGTAATCGCTAATTAAAATGACCTGGCATTGCTACCTGGGGCCCAGAGAAGACAGAAGCAAGAGGTCGGAACAACACAACTTTATTTCCATAACAGGCAGGGTGACTGGCTGAGTAGTTCAACTCTACTCACTGCAGCTATGAGTGCCCGGTAACAAGGCCCAACATGCAAGTGAAGTTATGGTACTTAATTAAATTGACATTTTAATCACAAATACAGGACATTTCAATGATCAAGACCAGCACATTTTATCATCAGTCATCAGTCAATAATCAAACAATGTAACAATCATCAAATCTACATCAATGCAAACATTTCAATCATATGAGCTTCAATTTTTATCAGGTCAAACGTTTAGTTTTTTAAGTTTTTTCGTTCATTTCGTTTTTTGCTTGGGTTTATTTTTAAAGATCGAGTTAAGTGCATTGGTTGTGGGTGGGTGGGTTAAGAAGACGTGTTGCTGCTACGGTGGGCAGGATGCGAGTGGCTGTGCCGAGGCTCACAGGGGGGATTCTGGTTTTTTTTTTAGAGGTTGAAGTAGATTGGTTGAGGGGTTTGTGGGGTTGGCCAATTGGATGGCTTGGTGTGAGTGGCAGGTGGGAGGGGCTGCTTCCCCGTTCTCTTCACCCCCATCAATGACAGCAAATGAGCGCCACTCGCTCATTTAACCCAATTACTGCCCTCGGAAAGCCCGGGTTTTTCTTTTTGAAAAAAAGGAGAAATATTGTAAATTTATTTACCATACCCATACAATTTTAGGCTATGGTCAGTTTTAAAATACAAGTGTATACCATTAGAAGTCACTCTTTAAAATTATGTATAATATAACCCAGAAAGAGTCGGCTTTTTTGTGTCGTTTAAAAAAAAGAATTTATTTACCCTGCACCACAGCACATGTATGTCTCTTTATGTTCTAATCATCTCCATTATAATTATGATATCTATAATAGGTTTTTCCTGTACACTGGTAGGCAGAATTGTTTATAATTTATACTTACAATAATTTCAACAAGTCAAAAATTTGATATTTTGGGGATATTTCCATTGCACAAATTACCATTTTTGAGGCATCATATTTTCTTTGTCCCCTTATTGTTTGGTTAGAAAACGATTTCACTTGATATCTGTGTTACAGACACTGTGTCTACCAAATATGAGTTCTGTATTATCAATAGGTTCAATTTTATGAGTGTTGAAAACTGGCAATTCGAGTTATTTGCGCAGCCAATAATATATATATATATATATTTTCAATCTGCCCATCTCATTCTCTAATAAAGCTAGATCCTTGAAATTTGGCATGTGATTTTACTTTGCTATGAGGTGTATTTCCTGCAAGTTTCATGTCATTTTTTTTATTATTGTTTTTAAATGAGTAGATTGTGGGTTCTAACCCTGGTCGAGTCAAACCAATGGCAATGACTTAAAAATTGATACTTAGTGCTTCCTAGCCGGGCGCTCGGCATTATTAGGATAGGACAAGGAGCAGTGGAATGAGGAAGAACAATCGGCCATGATTGAAATTCCCCCTGCTCAAATCCTTAAATTAAAGGGCTTAATCAATTAATCTACCCCCCAAAAATCTATTCATTATATTATCATTAATGTATGTACTATAATGTAGTCTTGTAGATAAAAGATTCACTCCGTTCACCTTCGCTGGAAGTATGGTGTGGGGGTGCCTAATTGTTATGTGTTTCTAGCAATTTTGAATAAAATTGAAGTTTTGGACTACACGTATCAGCAAACTCAATGGGCGTACGTCTTTGTTTTGCTCTTGACGCCGGTGTGTCAGCGCATGCGCAGTCGGAATTGCGAACTGATAGGGCGTAATCGATTAATCCGAGCCACTTTTTGTCGCATCCGTACATCCTGCAGACTCGGGTTGAATAATCGAATACGCTTCTCCATGCTCGGGGTGACAAAAATGGTGGCCCTTTTATGTTTTATAATAGCCGATATAATTACAGCAAAATATGATTTAAATATTTTTATGATGACATAGTTTAGTGATATTTCCATTTCATTAATCTATGTTATTACCAAAAAAAATAATGTATGACTGGTACCGGTGGCTGTTATCATGCAGGACGGTACCAGCGCAAATGTGACATAATGGGCGTAATCGATTAATCGACTCTGGTCACCCAAGCCACTTTTTGGCACATGCGCACATCCTGCAGACTCGGGTCGAATAATCAAATAAGCTTCTCCATGCTCGGGTGACAAAAATGGTGGCCCTTTTATTTGTTTTTTTTAGTAGCCGATATAATTACAGCAAAATATGATTTAACTATTTTTATGATGGCATAGTTTAGTGATATTTCCATTTCATTAATCTATGTTATTACCAACAACAAAAATGCATGACTGGTACCGGTGGCTGTTATCCTGCAGGACAGTACCAGCGCAAATGTGACCTCATCACTCCTTGCAAACCCCAGCCAAAAGGTGGGTTACTGGGTCCGGGTTGTTTTGCACACGGCATGTGTATTTGTCGACTACACTCGCGCTGTTCTATTTGAAATTCTGACGACTCGGTTCGTATTAATCGATTACGGCCAGTCACTATGATAGTGATAGTGACAATCATCATAATCATGTATAGAGGGAGTGCACGTGACGTCATCACTCAGTAGTTAGCCATCTTGGATTACACCTATGGTGCCCCCTGTCTTATACCAAGAACACTACAGCCACCACTGGACCTACCTATAGTAATGGCTGCCGAAGTATGTGGCGCCACCTAGTGGGTACTGCCAGAACCTTTCTAATGCTTTGAAATAGCATTCAAAGTGTCAAAATACTGCGCTTTTGCACCGATGTGAGGCTACATGATTAAATAAATACTTCCCCTCCATCAAAAAACCCTTTTCCACCAACTTTTAAGACCAAACTGCTCAAAACAGTGACAAATAAACCAACAAATTGGTAAATAAACACAATGTAAGCACTTCCAAGCCTGTCACATGTAATCCAATATGGCCACCGGAAGTTGCCTCGTGACGTCATTACAACCCCTCTATACGAGAATACTTACTTCCTTTGACAACTCCATTAAATCTCTACTCGCAGTCTTTTCGTTTCGTGGCACATGTGGTGACACCAGCTCTTGTCGAGTATCCATAATACACACAGTTTGACTGTTAGCAAGGTTTATCTTATTTCACCAACAATAACGGACTGTCATCTTCCACATCGCACATGCGTTTCACAAACCGGAAATAGCCAAAGGTTCACACGTTGTGTACATCGTTGATAATATTTCATAATATCCATAACAATCCTGACATACGGGGAGATCATATCGAAGATCTATGACAATGACACGAGATTGCCATTTATAACAGCATAAGTGTCTGGACACAGTAGACATACTGACAAAAGCATAAATCACCAGTGATTGGGTCTTGGGTACAAGACGAGTTAACTTTCTGTGTGACAACTTCCGGAAAGTCCGAGTTAAATGACAACGGGTCCAGTGCGGCGGAAGTAAATAGACTCGCGAGTATCACTTAATATCGCTCATGTAAACAAACCACGATGCCATCCAAGATTGTTTGTTTGTTGTTGTTTTACGTCCTAGTAACGTCTAAGGTCATATCAGGACGGGTACCGACTTGTGACAGCGCGCACTCATGGCGACTTTATAGTGCTGTCCCACTGGGAAACCAGGCTGCCGGCACCATGACCTGGTATCCCACTCAGTCACATTATCCTGACACTGAGCACACCAGTCCTTGCCCTATCCTAATAACGCCGAGCGCCTGGCTAGGAAGCGACAAGTATCAATTTTAAAGTCATTGGTTTGACTCGACCGGGACTCAAACCCACGACCCCACGATCTACCAGCATGGGAGACGGACGCTCTAACTCATTCGGCCATCCCGTCTGGTCATCAATGTCACTACCGCCATTAGATAAAAGTACCATACTTCTCTACTCCCTGTATATTATATGAACACACTCCAGCTGTTGTATTTTCTGAATGTACAACAGGTCAAGTGAGGTATCCCAAAAGTATGTGGTGGCTTATAAGCCTTATTGGTCAGAGAATGAGTCTTATGACATTGGGGGCATTTGACTGGGCCTCTCTATCCGAATATCAAAATATTTCCGAACAAATTCCTATTCGACTGGGACCAGAAGTGGGTTCATATACCGATGATTCGGATGTGTGTATGTGGCTCAATCCGTTCCATCCGTAAATCTTGCGGATAGAAAGGGCCCAGTCCCAGTCGAATGCCCCCAATGTCAAATCTACTGACTATGTCTATGAGTATGACGTATCATTCTTTGCCTTAGCAGCTGATCTCATATATGATATCTTATGCTTACCTGATATTTTGAGAATGACTCTTGATCGTGATATGTTGTGAACAAACGATCACGGAGTTCACTAATTGACCACAAATGTTATTTTCATGTCACTTATTTTGTTCCAAATGTCATTTTATTGAATTGTATCAATAAAACATGAATTAAACTAGCTTCACTGAAAAATTCATCAAGATATCTCAATTATTAAATAAAGTACATGAATTTCACCAATTTCAGTCACAGAAATGTATTGTTTCAGGTCACTTTACTTTGTTTCAGGTCACTTAATTTTGTTTCAAATGTCACTTTATTGAATTATATCAATAGCACATGCCTTAAAGCTGCATAGTCCGATGAAATATCAAATTTTCAAAACCAAACCAATTCTCTAGATTTGATGTTACATATCTAACTTAGATACTGATGCACTTATTAAGCATGCGTTTCTACGTAGAAGGCAATACTGAGTCAATTTAACAGAACCTGTTACTGCAGAGGTCTATGGTGTCAGAGTTTTGTCAAGCTTGCCAAAACTAATTTTCCATGTTTGCACTCAAAATATCTCAAAAGTTTACCATTTAAAATAAAAGTAAGTTTGAACTAATGTAAAGTAGATACTCGCGATCGATCTGATATATTTATCTCAGAAAAAATACAGAAAATCAAAATCATCGGACTATGCAACTTTAATCTAGCTTCAGTCCAAATTTCATCTAGATATCTCAATTACATGCATTTTCCCATAACAGTCAGCAATTTCGGACAGAAATCTAGTGATTATACCTTAATTAAATGGAAGAAAATAAGAACCAATTTCAGAGTTGGAAAAACGCCATAACTTACTTGATACTGCACATATTCCCATAATCTTGGTGTCATGTTAAAGGGCCTTTCAAGCTCTTTCCAGTGGTGCCTTTTGTTTTATTATTGAAGGAGTTTGAATTTTTTTGCACATACCTACAATGGCAATGATATATCATATGATCTCTACTCCCTGTATATTGTATGAACACACTCCACCTGTTGTGTTTTCTCAATGTACAACAAATCAAGTCAGATATCCCAATGATATGGTCTCGACTCCCTGTATATTATATGAACACACTCCACCTGTTGTATTTTCTGAATGTACAACAAGTCAAGTGAGATATCCCAATGATATGGCCTCCACTCCCTGTATATTGTATGAACACACTCGATGTGTTGTATTTTCTGAATGTACAACAAGTCAAGTGAGATATCCCAATGATATGGTCTCTACTCCCTGTATATGTATGAACACACTCCACCTGTTGTATTTTCTCAATGTACAACAAGTCAAGTGAGATATCCCAATTATATGGTCTCTACTCCCTGTATATTGTATGAACACACTCCACCTGTTGTATTTTCTCAATGTACAACAAGTCAAGTGAGGTATCCCAATTATATGGTCTCTACTCCATGTATATTGTATGAATACACTCCACATGTTGTGTTTTCTGAATGTACAACAAGTCAAGTGAGGTATCCCAATGATATGATCTCTACTCCCTGTATATTGTATGAACACACTCCACCTGTTGTATTTTCTCAATGTACAACAAGTCAAGTACTCCCTGTATATTGTATGCACACCAATGATTTGGAATCCTCCTTTTCCATTATGAATGTTGCCACTACAATGTATCCATGGTTTGCATGCACGCACATGAAAAATAGGGGTAGGGCATACTTTGTGGTCCTGTAGGTGGCATCCAGGAACACCATATCCTGCCCATACTTTGCCAGTAGCCTTTTCTGCCAGGTCTGGTAAACAAGGAGGGTCTGTTCCTCATGTTCCATCAAACTAGCTGAATTGGCCTCATCCTCCACAAGTGGCCGTTGTACACATGCAGATGGACGGAAGAATATAGTGTCTGCTGGCCTCTCATTTTTCCAGGTTCGCAGTTTGGATTACAAATTGTCCTGATCTATCAGGCTCATCTGGGTTTTTCTACGTCCTCTGTAGATCATACTCCTGATGTCAGTTCGACTGGGGTAAAACCTCCTGTTTATAGGCTTTGGTAGAGCTTTCAGACCAAACAGTGTCTTCACAAAGATCTTGATGCTTCGCTTCATTTCATTCACGCTGTAAACCTCTTCGTCCACTATTGAATAAATATGATTCACAACTCTTCCATCAATTGGTGCTTTTAGATCTGCAGCCTGAAATAGTTATAGTCATTAAGGTGAATTCTAAACAAATACATGTGTTATTTTGTGGATGTTCTGCATCTTCTGCCCAGCTCAGCATGGGTAGAGGTCTTATCACTATGCTTCTGACGATACCACAGCAACAACAACCAAAGACACCGCTACCATCCACAAACAATTGAAGGACCAACAAGCCCATCAGAATACTACATGATAGTAGACACTTGTGGTGGTGTTTTTGCCGCGTATGGTAGCGACATCACTGATTTATTCAAAGCTAAGCAGCCACTATATAGGTGCTACGCCATACAAAATTGTAGAGCAGTGGCTAGGCATGGTGACAGATAGTGATAGCTCATGATAGCATTTAGATACAATTGAGCAATAATTGTTTGGGTTGTCGCACTAATTTGGCCATGTGTGCTAGGCACTGATAACAAAGTGTACATTAAATGTCCTCCAGCCATATGATGAGAGTCAGCAGGGAAAATGAGGAGTTGGAGGGGACATATGGAGTGATGATGAGGTGCAGTTATAGATAAAAAAAAAAAGGAGTGAAAAAGTAGATGGCAGACAACTCAAGGAAATGTTGTCCGGTGATCAATATACATAGTTTTTACTTTTTTTTTTAATGGAAAAGGGATGGGGTGCTTCTATTAGAGGACATGATTTTCTTTAGAATAAATTGGCGTGCACTTCTATTAGTCCAAATATTCCACCATTCTAGTAATTAACAAATAAATTCAGATCAAGTGTGTATTCACATACATACATCACCCATGATATGTGATGCATGCTTCTCAGGGGAGGGTAGATCAATAAAGATCATTCTTGTTACTTCAATGTCAGTGTAGTTAACCGATGCCAATTCTACTCTCAGTCGCTGAGATGTTGTCCGCTTTGCAAAATCAGACGTTTTTACAAGCTGTAAAGGTATAAATAAATGATGTAATACATTTTTAAAGGCAATAAACATAATTATTTTCACTGAAAGATTATAATGAATTTAAAAAGAAATGAAATAACTAGATTTAGAACTCAATTAAAATCTTCTCTTAGCAGTTGATTAATGTCATACCAAAAACAGCTCTATGTCAAAATTGAAGTACACCTTGGATTTGACAGTACAAGGTCAATTATGTAAAACATTTTGATTGCAAATAAAACTACCAGTACACAGACTAATGAATTGGTCATGCATTGCTATATGCTGGTTATCATATAATCCACATACCTTGTATTCAGGAAAAGCTATGACTTCACGCATATAAATGGCTGCGGGACACCCAATCTTCTTTGAGCCAGTCACTCGCTTCTTACTACTATCCATTTTATAAGAATGATCATCAGCAGCATCCTGAGGATCAATTATAAAAAAAATTATAGTTAGTGAATATATACTGATTATACATATATGTGCAATAAAAATATATATTTATATATATATTTTTGTACTAGGGCTAACAATGAGTTTATCAAGGCAAAAGGACAATTAAATTATATAAATGGTTTGCAACACTTATGTCCGGCAAAAGAAAATATTCAAAATGGCAAGAAACTTGCAATCAGTAGGGTAACTCTGAAAAGCAATCACAAGGAAATCTCACATGGATACAGAAAGTCTTATGCAATTTTTAATGATTCCATAATGTGATTTTGAATCTCCCCCACCTATCTCATCTAACAAATTCTAGGTGGTAACACATGCTATTTTTTCAGGAAAGATATCAGTGAATTTTGTGTGTGTGTGTGTGTGCGTATGTGCGTGTGTGTGTGTGTGTGCGTGTGTGTGAAAAGAGGAATTATATTGAAGATCTATGCAAAATGATGATGTAGTTAAGGTTGAGGAGGTTCGGGTGGAGGATATTGTGTATTGTGAGAAAGAGATGTATAACATGAGCACAGCCATTTTGAAAACAATAACGTCACAATTTTCTAGAAAAGAAACTGAACAAGTACAAGTGGAAAGTACCGACATGGTAATCACAATATTTTCCACCAGTGTCAAATGCAGCATTTGTTGAAGTTTTGCAGACCAATAATAATGTATATATAGTTTTATGTCTCATCAGCCTATCATAACTGGGTATATACAAATAAATAGATATACTCATGGGAAGGGCTATGAGAAAGAACAATTGTACCTTTTTCTCGTCTTTATTTCTATGGGATGGACCATGGTGACACTCCATGAGGCGAGATCCTACAACCATGAAGGGAATACCATCCAGAGATATGGGTGAACCATGGCGTATGCGGTTATCATCATCAAATCGCACTTGATATTCCTGGTCATGTTCATCTGTCAACATAAACAGTATATGATTACACTATGTGTTGTATATTAAGAAAATACAACAGGTGGAGTGTGATAATAATGTTATCAGTCAACAGCAGTTCAACCACTAAGGCCCCACCCTACATCTCACCATCACCCTTTCAACGAGTATGTTACTACTAGAAAGATAATCAGTTATGCCCCACACCCTACGAACGCTTACCATACAATGGTCTAACATAGCTACCTTATGTTTCTTTTTTTCTCTTATCTTGTTCTTTACATATCATTCATGTACCGATGTTCTGCTTATTTCCCTGTAATTGTCTATCTATATATTGTTGTAGATTTGTTTACTGTGTAGAGGCAATTGTCATTAGGTCTGGAAGACCAGTGTATTAGCACTGACATGTTATTCAGAGGAATAAAAACACTTGAACAAAAAACAAAGATGACCCACATAGTTACTGTTCTTCTCTATAGACCTATTTCAGTGTTTACTAACATTGTGTATGCGTGCGCAGCTTGACTACAGAACGAAGGCACACTGCCATTGAGTTTGCCGGTATGCGCAGTGCAAAACGTTTATTTTATTCAAAATTAATAGAAATGCAGAACCCTAACCATATAAATTTAATATAATCTATTCGTTGAATATGTTTTCTATATGTGTGTAGTAGTCTGTACATGGGCCCCACTACCACGCGGTGGCGGCAGACACTACGCCGCACACCTACGCAGGTACACTGAATTGCGCTAGGTGGCGGCAGGCTAGCCACCGGGCAGACCCCGACTGGGCTACCCTCTACTGCGTGTGGCTAGCTCACCCCCCACCCACCTACAGAGGCGAGGTGGGACCTGGTGAGTTAGGGGGCGGGTTAGTTGACTGTTGACACCGCAGAGAGCAGAGGTTTTGTAATAAACCAAGTTGAAGCATACTGATACTGAATCTTGGCGTTCTTCCGTGAGTGCGTGACAGTGTGGGGGAAGACCGAGGGCCATCACATTGGTTCCGTGAACCAGCTCGCCTTCTGCGTAAGAGGTGAGTTTTGGACCTGGGCCATGGCTTCCATAGGTAAGTTCTCTTCATTAATTTGTATGGAGGGGATGTCGACAGCCCGTCTGCGTAGTGAGCGCCCGTACCAAATTGATGGTGGTGGGCGTCCCATCGCAGGATGGCCGCCTGTGAGTGCGAACGCTTCTGTGGTGAGTTCACCACATCGCGCTCTGTCAATACCTGTTGAGAATGTGGGTGATACTTTTGTTCCCAATACAGGTGCATGCGTCATCGGGGAGGGCTGTAAGGTGTCAATTGGTCGGGGAGGGGGCGTAGCTACTCCTGTGCCGGCACCGTTACATTCACCCGGGGTCGCTGTAGGCGTCGCTAGTCTGACAGCTATTGGGCGCAGTTAGCTCAATTGAGTGGCGGTCCTCTGCCGGGTTTCGCTCCGTTGATTACACCGGTGGCGGACCTGGACGGGGCACTTGACACGCAGTTGGGCACTCGTTCATTAGTTAGTAGCGTCATGGCAGTTAAAGGTGTTGTGGCATTGGACGGGACGCATGAGGTTCTCTCGGGTGGCATAAACACTGGGGATGGCCTTCCAGGGAGTGCAATGAAGGTGGGCTTCACTCTTGATGATATACGGTCTCTGTCGGTCAATACTGATTCGGGGGCGGGTGTACTTAAGGGTAGCAGTTCTATTGCGTGTCGTGATGATTTCGGTCTGGGCATACGCGGGAGTTCTGCGCGGGAAGCACCGCTGGAGTATTCGCAGTGGGGGAGTTCGGCAGTCCGTTCTGTGGGGACGGGGGCCGGGCAGTTTGACCCCTTCTCACCCTGTCGTGGGGACATCTTCCCGGCTTTGGAGACAGGGCCGGTAGCTGATGACTCGTTAACGTCCGCGTTGCAGTATGATTTGGCTATGGGTCGTACGGTTTCGGGGTCACAGACAAAGGTACAGCATCAGGAATCGATGCAAATTCGCTATTTGCAAGCCTGGAAGCGGGTCCAGTTTGACCGGATGGCTGAGGAGAGAAGGAGGTTGGATGAATTAAGAGTCTCAATGCTGCTTCTTTCGGTCGCGATTTAGAAGATCTAAACGCGGCACGCCGCATTTCTGCTGAAGAAGTGACTTCTAACCGTCTCCTGATTGAAGAGCAGCAAGCTGCTTGGGTCAGACAGTCGGAGGAGATTTCGATGTGGCAGGCGCTGAATGTTCAGATGCAAGAATCAAAGGTGTGAACAGTTGTTAGCAGCCGAGAGGTGCGGCATTGATTCAGCTTTGGTCCCTCTTGCAGATGAGCGTGCAGCCTTTCAAGCCAAAAAAGCAGCGTTTAGGCGTAGTTTAGGGCTTGGTGAGGGCTGTGCGAGGGTTACTGAGTCGACGTGGTTAGATAGCCGGGAGTTGCAGTATCTGGCGCATAGTGCGCGCCCTGCCTTTTTCGGGTAACTCGCCGAATCTGCCGCCGCCCTCACAGGGGGGGGGGGTAGACCCGGGGGTCCGAGGGAGCCGGTGACCTCTCCTGAGGAGGAATGTGCTTCTCGGGGGGTGGCTTCTGTTCAACGTCAGCATGGGGTTGTTCAGGATTCTGTATATGTAGGGAAACCTAATGTAAATATACGTAGAGAGGAGACTCCTTACCCTGCACTTTCAGACGGGCATGCATTACCTATTGCGTCACTGCCTGGGCTGCCGGTGGGCCGTCATTACTCAGTGGAGGAATTGTGGTTATTCCAGGAGCATCCAGCAATAATGGATGTGATTCGGGAGCATACTTCCATTGGGGTTGGGGCAGACTGGGAGTCGTGTAACCGGGATACTATGGAAATGGATGAGAATGTTTTAAGGTACCCTGTGGTTGGTTCTGCGCGTATCCCGACGATACGTCCAAAGCAATTTACAGGTATTAAATAGGAGTGGAATATCTGGTGGCGGGCCCGTCCTGATATGACCTTAGATGTTGCTAGGACATAAAACAACAAACAAACAATCTGGTGGCGGGATTTTACGTTGGATATGCGGTCTAACATGTGGGATGAGAATGTAGCTCTCATTCAGCTGTTGCCTCTGTTGAGGCATGGGCCGGCGCAGGACTGTGTGGACGGGTGGAGGCGTCATGGGTTGCCGACGATGAGGGAGTTACTCCCCATCATCTCATACAAATTCCATCCTGTGGATCCCATGGCTCGCTGGTATCAGTGGAAGAAGCCCGTCCAAACTGCCCGTGACGGATCGTCCAGGGCGTACAGTTTGCAGTTGCAGGTGGATGGCAGGGAGGCTGCTAGAGATACGGCGATGAGTGAGTGCGCAATTGAGGCCAAAATAGTTGAACGTTTTGTGTGCTCGCTCTTAAGCCCCGTTCACACGGGCAAGTTAATCCGGCTCATCTAATTCGCCTTGTCTAGTTCGGCTTACATTTGCTGTGTGAACGCGATGCTGAGGCGGATTATGGCTAGTTCACTTCATCTAGTTCGGCTCATATAAACCACTTGTCGAGGTGGATTATATGAAGCGAACTAGCTTAAGTCGGCCCATCTTGTTTGTGTGGACGCAACCGACTTACTTGAGGTGGATTAAGGACGTCACACGCATGCGCAGTCGAGACTTGAGTTTGTTTATTTTCCGGTCGATCAAAAGCGCATATTATATAATTTGGTCTATGAAGCGGATAGAGGTGCACAGATTTTTTTTTCATCATTTATTTATAGGTTTTCACTGCCCGGCAGAAGTTTTTACGGTTCCAAAACAATATGATTCAGTCTATACATATCTAGGTCGAACCCACACTCTCTCGTGCCGACGTCGACTAACCGAAACTGGTGCTGGTTAGTATGGACTTGCTCATGCGCAGATATCGATTTCCGGCTTAAGCCGGCCCAAGTACTGCCCGTGTGGACGTGACACACTTTCAAACTCGATCAGTGTGAATGCGCCACTAATTCGCTTCATCTAGTTCGCCTCATCTAAGTCGGCCTAAACTCTGCCCATGTGAACGGGGCTTTAGATCCCAGTAAGCAGCGTGCTGCCTATGACCGCTGGCGTCCGGGCAAGTCATCTCTGGAGATGTTTGAGGTAGTCGACGATTACTACGCCAAGACACTGTGTGCTGGGTGGTCGACTGCGGTGGAGGCTATTTGGCTACCAGATGAGTCGGATAGTGAGTTTGAGGTCGAGTGGCTGCTTATAATGTGCCACAGGGGCCTCGGCGTGATGGCGGTGGTAGTAACTTCCGGGGTAGTTCTAAGAGGGGGGGCTACCGTGAGAGTAATAACTTCCAGGGTTCAGCTGGAGGGGGCTACCGTGAGGGTAGTAATTTCCGAGGGGGCTCTTCCGAGGGGGTGTTACCGCCCCACCGATCACAAAGGATCTGGTGCAAAACTGGGTTAGAGAGATCATGGTTGAGCAGAAATCTGTGACGCAGGTTCCAAGGGGTGGACCTGGTCCCTCAGGGTTATCTGAGCACAGGCGTGTCACTAAAAAAGATACGCGTGCTCGGGATCATGAATGTGGTCGCTGCTTTGCGTTCGGTCATTGGCCAATTCAATATACTGGAGCAAAGCGAACCCTCGAGGACGCTGTAGTAGCCGGTGATCACGAGGGGAGAGACAACTCAGGTGTTGATCGGGTTAGGTTGGCGCGTCCCCGTAAAGACAGACGTTAAGGCTAATCCCAATTTAAACGCTTAGGGTTGGACCGTGTGGGCGTGGGCCCAACCCATTTGGCAAGCCCGGATACCGCCAAGGCGGACTCGGTGTTAACTAATGAGGAAGCTGGTGTGCAGTCTGATGCTAGCGCGGGACCGCCGGTGACCGCCCCTGGTGATATTATCCTAGTGGAGTCAGTATTGTGGGATGGCATGAGGCAGATAGCGCGATGCTTTTCTGTTTTGGCTCCCGCGCCTCTGGACGACTGCATGCAATATATAGTACAGCGTCAGGGGTGCGACCAATCTCACCCTTTTGGTAGACGCCTGTTCGTGGATTCCACTTTCTGGACTTTGGACGGAAGATGGTGGTATGTGAGAGTGCGTTAGGGGGAGTATCAGGTATTTCTTAGTAGACAGTGGGGCTGCTGTCACATGTGTTGGAAGGAAATTCAATTCCGAGACTAATGGTTCAAATAGGCTTTGGTGATCCCCGTCAACCCCCACAGCTGTAATTTTAACATCACAACCAGTCATCGGAGCAATGTGAACATCTTGCACAACTGCAGACACAGTCTGACTATCGCGACGTAATTCACACTGCACCGTGAGGCGGTACGGATATTGAAGATATAGGCAGCCAGCAGTCCAGAAAGTGGAATCCACGAACAGGCGTCTACCACAAGGGTGAGATAGGTCACACCCCTGATGCTGTACTATAAACTGCATACAGCCGTCCAGAGGTGCGGGAGCCAAAGCAGAAACGCAGCGCACTATCTGCTTCATACCATCCCACAATACCGACTCCACTGGGATCGAATCACCAGGGGCGATCACCGGCGGTCCCGTGCTAGCATCAGACTGCACACCAGCTTCCTCATTAGTTAACACCGCATCTGTTTTGGCAGTATTCAGGCTTGCCAATTGGGTTGGGCCCAAGCCCACACGGTCCAACCCTAAGCGTTTAAATTGGGCTTAGCCTTTGCATCCCTGTCCTTACGGAGACGCGCCAACCTCACCCGATCAACACCTGAGTTGTCCCTACCCTCGCGATCACCGGCTATCACAGCCTCCTCGAGGGTACGCTTTACCCCAGTACATTTTATAGGCCAATGACCAAATGCAAAGCAACGACCACATTCATGATACGTTACACGGGCTGCGAACGGTAGGCACACGCCGCGCGCGTGTGAGGGTCATTCCCATACGTTGTGCCAAACTGTTGCTTTGTTTGTCTGTTGTTGTTTTACGTCCTAGCAACATCTAAGGTCATATCAGGACGGCGCGCCAAACTTTTTTGTTTTTTTTTCTCACAAAGTCGGCATCACGCTACCAATTCGTTGAGCTGGCGCCGAAAAGTCTCGACGATTAAAAGTGATTTTGCGCGTTGGCGGCGTGCCGGCGAGAAACGTCGTAATGTGACAGGGCCATAACATAGTTACCTCCAGGTATCTGTTTCTTTTTCGCTTATCTTGTTCTTTACCTATCATTTATGTACCGAAGTTTTGCTTATTTTCCTGTAATTGTCTATCTGTATATTGTTGTAGATTTGTTTACTGTGTAGAGGCAATTGTGATTAGGGCTGGAAGACCAGTGCATTAGCACTGACATGTTATTCAGAGAAATAAAAACACTTGAACAAAAAAAAACCTACACTGCACAGTCTACTCTAGATAAAAGATTCACCCCATACTTCCAGTATAGGGGTGAAAACCAACCCATTAGAAAAACTGGCGAAGAATTTCAGATGCTGGTAAATTCTTTTTTTTTCTTTTTTCTTTTCTTGATGATTTATACTGCCCATCATGGATAAGTCTGAATAGACTTGTTTTCACCATTAGACAGTTTGTCGATAGAAGGCGCGAGCCTACACTTTTACTGACCCAAGGGATTTTTAACCTCCCACACCACATAGACATGGTATGAGAGCAAGCAGCCTTTGATGACACTGTAAGTTATACACAGCAGTGGAAATCCAAATTGGCAGAGGTGGGGGGGGCACAGGGAATTGAACCACCAACCTTCAGATTAGGTGTCCGACCTTGACAAAAGTCAGACACTCTAACCACTCTGCCACAGAGAAAACCACAAATTCTTAATTTAAGAAGCACAATATATTCTTTATGTACGTATTCATATTTACCCGCTACTTTTGAGTTGGAAAATATAATAAAACATATACCTTAATGCAATTTAAAAGTGAAATCGACGGCGTTCTCTGGCCGCCATCTTGTCATTTTGCATTCTCTCCCATTTCACCAACTCTGTGCCAATATATGTAGCCATTTGATCCTGGAACCAGTTTCTAGTTCCTGTTTCATACTAAAGCTATTTTCGGTCGTATTTAAACTACGTTGTCCTTCACCCGTGTACTAGTACAGGGTGAATCTTTTACTCTAGAACATTACATAGAATGATACTATTGATAGATGCTCACCGTGTATTGAAAATGATCCGAATTTCTTGGTGGTTCTTATCATCGAATACGAAGTTGTGGTGGCATAACAAAATTCACTCACAATATCATTTGCATCTTCCATGTCATACACATATCCATAAAACGGGCTAGTGGAAGACCGAAATATACTTTGCCATCCAGGCGGGGATTCAGCTGGCGCCATGATCTAGCAAGTTCAAGGTCGATTCATCATATATATAGGTCAAAATTAATATTCATGAGTCTATTTACTTCCGCCGCACTGGACCCGTTGTCGTTTTCATGCGCCCTTGTACATCAAGGCTAGTCGAGTGTTTATATTCTCTAGATAAAAATAACTGTATGTTCTCATGAGAAATCCTATGAATGGCATACGTTGGTATATTCCCCCATTCAATGTGCATGCTAACTATAAAATACTAATGGTTAACGCAAGGTATATTCTATTTCCCTTTATTATCGTTCGGTTCCACATCTGAAATTGGTCCTTATTTTCTTCCATTAAATTAAGGTAAAAGCACTAGATTTCTGTGACCGAAATTGGTGACTTTTATGGGAAAATGCATGTAATTTCTTTAATAATTCAGGTATCTAGATGAAATTGGACTGAAGCTAGTTTAAGCCTAGATACAAGATTCACCCCGTACTGCTGCAGTAGCCACAAGTACCGGGTGAATCTTTTATCTAGTTTAAGCCATGTTCTAATGACATTTGAAACAAAATTAAGTGACCTGAATTTCAGGCTGAAACAAAGTAAAGTGACCTGAAACAATACATTTCTGTGACTGAAATTGGTGAAATTCATGTACTTTCTTTAATAATTGAGATATCTTTATGAAATTTTCAGTGAAGTTAGTTTAATTCATGTTCTATTGATACAATTCAATAAAATGACATTTGAAACAAAATAAGTGACATGAAAATAACATTTGTGGTTAGTTAGTGAACTCCATGACCGTTTGTTCCCCTTCCCGCCCTTACCCCACCCCTACTACACCTTCTTTCAAAACCTATTACCTAAAATTTTCCTTTAAATTGACATAAAACCTGTCTCATGTAAGTCCCCACTGCAATCTCAGACCGCGATCCCATCATTAGGCCACACAGAACGGAACACTCGTGATGGGATAAAAAAAAAGAAAATAAAAAAATGGCCAGGTTTCCGCATTTGGTATTGGTGATTGGATCCACTGATTTGCATATTTGCAATATAGTATATATATATATGTGTATTGTAGATATGTTATATCTTTTTGAAAAGAGAAGAGAGAAAACAGAGGAAGAAAGAAGTGTTTAAACACAATTCTAGAGTCATCTTGTACATTTATTGATGCATGCTCACCAAGTGCATAATACATATGTTGAACTGGAATTGCATGCAGTTACTATTACGACAAATAGTCAATTTATATTATGCTTCTATTATCGAACAGGTTTTTCATGTGGTTATTATTGCAACTGATATTGTCATTTATGTACCAACAAATTGTAATTAACGGCCGGAAGACCAGTGCTCTGGCGCTGACAAAAGACATTATTCGCTGAATAAAATACATTTAGTAAAAAAAAAAACATACTCCATGAAGGTAAATCAACAAATCACGATCAAGAGTCATTCTCAAAATATCAGTTAAGCATAAGATCATATATGAGATCAGCTGCCAATGCAAAGAATGATACATCATAGTCAGTAGCAGTGTCATAAGACTTATTCTCTGACCAACCGGGTGTGGGGTGATCCACCGGGCGCGGCGGCCTAATCGGTAGAGCGTGGGCCTCGCGTGTGGAAGGTCGGGAGTTCAGTTCCTGGTCGAGTCAAACCAATACTTTGAAATTGGTAATTGTCGCTTCCTAGCCTGGGGCTCGGCATTAATAGGATAGGGCAAGGACTGGTTAGCTCAGTGTGAGGATAATGTGACTGAGTGGGACATCGAGTCATGGTGCCAGCGGCCTGATTTCCCAGTGGGGCAGCACTATAAAGTCGCCATGAGTGCGCACTGTCACAAGTCGATACCCGTCCTGATATGACCTTAGATGTTGCTAGGACCTAAAACAACAAACAAAATCTGACCAATAAGCCACCACATACTTTTTGAGGTGAGTCTCAGAAAAAGTGATAAACACAAGTGCATACCTGGGCCGTGTTCAGAGTCCGTCTCGGCGGCGCCTCGGCGACGGGCATGACGTCACGCCAGTCTGAACAGCAAAAGCAGTTTTTCGCCTCGAAAATGGCCGCCCCCACAGGCGGTGGCCATTTGCAATGGGAAAGCTGTGCTGTGATAGGCTGAAACCACTGGATACGGCGGCCCTTTTCGAGGCGCTTTTTGTCTCCTATCTGAAAACGGAGGCGTCGCGGAGACGTCACCGTGACGAACCCTGAACGCAAATAGGCCAAAAAGCATCGCCGAGACGTCGCCGAGATGTACCCTGAACGCGGCCCTGTTGCATGACTAATTGCGCCAATCATGAACAACTCATCACAATTTCCCCAAACTCAACAGTATATAAGATTAATAATGGTTACTCACCACAGACTTTTTAAATGTTTCAGATTGCTATAAAAGTGTGAATTTACAGGTTGAAATTGAGTGAAACTTTTGAAGTTGTTATTGGAATAGCAAAACTTGACCAAATTGAAATATTTTTAAACCAAGCTGTAAAGGGATTCCCATACTACATGATAGACTAGGAATAACCAAGATTGACCAATGCAAACCGACTATAGAAACGTCTTGAATTATTCACAGTCTATCAGAACAGCACACCATCGGGACAAGTGGAGAACCATTGCACCCAACCCTCGCCTAGAGGACAGAACTATTGATTGATTGGACAGCAACCCTATGGCCTGTGTAATAAATTATAAAAAGTATAAATCAATAGTGGCCCTTGCACGATAACGCAGCCGTGATTACAATGCTTATTCCAAGTGTTATACATTTAATGCAACTCCGTTTTTATTTAACTTTTGTAGCCTAATAGATCATCAAGTGAGTGTTGGTCAAACATTATGGGTCGGTCTTCTAAGGACAAGCGGGATGTCTACTACCGTCTGGCTAAGGAGGAGGGCTGGCGTGCTCGCAGTGCATTCAAATTACTGCAGATAAACGAGGAGTTCAACATCTTCAATGGTAAATTTTCATATTTGGATCGATTAAGTACATGTAGTATTGCTAACATGCTTAATACACAGAGCGAAGAATAACTATTTGACTTAATATCCTGCAAAATCAAGGCAAAGTCATTAACATAATGTGGACACCAACAATGTGGTAACACAGTTTCTGAGAATGACCCATATCTAATCATACCCTGACACTTGATCTTCTTCATTCGACGAACACTTTGTCTTCTTCATTTCACCCTTCCTGATATGACCTTGGATGTTGCTAGGACGTAAAGCCACAACAAACAATCTTTATTCCACTGACCGGACGCAGTGCCCAAATCTGTAAGAGCGTTGGCTTCCCGTGTAGGAGGTCGGAGGTTTGAATCAAACTGAGTCAAACCAATGACGTACAAAATTGATACTTGTCGTTACCTAGCTTGGCATTCAGCATTAATAGGATATGACAAGGACTAGTTCTCTCAGTAGCAGGATAATGTGACTGAGAGGAATTATTGACTACAGTCCTCCGACCGGCCACTCCATCAACAATTTCACTATCGATGTATGCGTTGAATTCTCATATAAAAGTGTCAACGATGTCATGGAGACGGTCAGGGTCCGTATAGGGCCTGTTTGAACTTTATCTGTCCGTTTCAAGGCCTTCAAAAGCCTTGAATTTAACCTATTTTGGGTAATTAGTCTTGAAAATTTAATTCCATTAAATTGTCCCCACTGATCTAAATTAGTCTGATATCTATCAGGGATGAAAGATCTCCGCGATTCCGCGGATTTCCGGGATTTTTCAATCCCGCAGCACCATCAGCGTAGATCTATACTAATACGTGGTGCAGACACCGCAGCACTATCAGTGTATACCACTAATAAATGCTCCAAACGCCGCAGCACTATCAGCGTATACTACTACTATACATGCTTCAAAGAGCACATCACTATTAGTGTATACCAACATATATGAAACCCGACTTCCGGAAATTTTCCGCGATTCCCTGACAGTGTTAAACCTATGGGAGAATATCAGCATTTCCGCTTTTTTCCCCGGAAATCACTTTCATCCCTGATCTATATAACAAATACTACTCTGCCCATTGATATATAATAGATTACATTATATATCTATAGTAAGAGACAGTGAGAGACAAAGAGAGATAGGCAGAGATATTCAGCAGCATATTACAAACTTTGAATCTTTGAAAAGTAAAATGGTTATTCCACAGGTGTGACGAAGGTGGTGGATCTCTGTGCAGCCCCTGGAAGTTGGAGTCAAGTTCTGGCCAGAAAATTACAGTAAGTTTATTATTTCAACAACACACGGATGGTAGGTACTCCGCGAAATCACGGAATGTTGTGGGTTTTTTAAACCAACAGGGAAAACAAAAAATCATTGCTTCTTTTAAAGCTGAATAGTCCGAGGAAAACATACAATTTTCAAAACCAAAACAATTATCTGATTTGATTCTATATATCTGACTTATCAGACATTTGACGCCACATAGTCCTAGAAGTGAATACTGAGCCACCAAAAAGTATTACTAAATCAAAATTCTAAAGATTTGAATCAAATTGGACTAGTGCTGCCCAGCGGTGAAAACAAGTGTTAACACACTTGTCCGTTGTGGGCATGGTATATAAAATCATCAAACAAAAACCCCTAATTGACTGCGTAATTTCAGAGCTGCGACTGCTTCCGGCTCGACACCGGAGAAGTCCGATGTGGCCAAGATTGTCGCTGTTGATCTCCAGGCCATGGCGCCCATACCCGGTGTGATCCAAATTCAGGGAGACATCACTAAGGTATTATCCGCCCTTTCGTCAGTTTTGTTCATCGCAACATTTTACTTGATTGTATGGATTTTATAGCCTTGCGCTAAGATATTATTTTTAACATTGGTTGTTGGAGTTTTATATCCTGGCAACATCTAAGGTCATATTCCTGATGACCTTAGGTGTTGCTAGGATGTAAAACAACACACATCTAAGGTCATATCAGGACGGGTACCGACTTGTGACAGTGCGCACTCATGGCGACTTTATAGTGCTGCCCTATTGGGAAATCAGGCTGCCGGCACCACTCAGTTACACTATCCTGATACTGAGCCAACCAGTCCTTGCCCTATTCTAATAATGCCAAGCGCCAGGCGGGAATCGAACTCCCAACCTCTTAAGCAAAATTTAAAGTAAATTGTAAAGGATGAGATGACTTGATGGATTTCCAATCTTTGGCGGATTTCCGATTTTCTTTTTTAGTCAGGAGTCATTTCCCCTCATGATTAGCACTATCAGATTTCCCTGAAGTCAGATTTCTAATTTTGTTAATATTTGTTATTGCCGCCGATTTCTCATCCCTGTTAGAATGCAATATCTTTTGTCAAACAAGAAATAGTCCATAAAAGCAGACTGCATCACCTCTTGTAACTTAAAAAAATTGTTTCTTGGGTGTTTTTTTCTTGAAGATTTATACTGCCTATCATGGATAAGTCTGAATAGACTTGTTTTCACCATTAGATAGTTTGTCGTTAGAAAGCCCGAGCCTACACTTTTACCGACCCAAGGAATTTTTAACCCGCATCACATAGACATGGATTGAGAGCAACTGGCCTTTGATGACACTGTAAATTATGCACACCGGTGGAAATCCAAATTGGCAGAGGTTGGGGCACAGGGAATCGAACCACTGACCTTCAGATTAGGAGTCTGACCTAGAAAAAGGAGAACACCACAATGTAACGCTTAACGCCGTGTCGGCAGCGAAGGCCATAATCACAGCAAGAACTTATAAAATAGTATTTCCACACAAACCTTTACTGGCTTTTGTTACAAACTTAATCCATTTTCTTGTTCTTCTATTAAATGTGAGTTTCTATATTACAGTAACAAAGTGCTAAAATCAATTTTCCACATTTCTCGTGATGAATATAGCCTCTGTTTTCGGCACTGCCTTCAATAACCACCAATTATATAGACAAGTAAATTGAATTATAAAAGGACTGATGTGCAGGTATCGACTGCCCAGCAGATCATCGGCCACTTCGAGGGGGATCATGCCGACCTTGTTGTCTGTGACGGAGCCCCTGATGGTCAGTGAAGCATTATTTATTTGTCTTAAAGCTGCATAGTCCGATGAAGCATCAAATTTTCAAAACCAAAACATATATCTAAATTTGATTCTACATATATAACTTTGATACTGATGCACTTATTAAGCAGTTGGTGCTACATATAGGCCCCGAAGGGAATATTGAGTCAATTTAGTAGAACCTGTTACTGCAGAAGCCTATGATGTCAGACTTTTGGCATGCTTGCCGAAACTAATTTGACATGTTTGTACTTCAAATATCTCAAAACTTAGCAATTTTAAATAAAAGTCACTTCAAACTAAAGTAAGGTAGATTACAGCGATCAATTTTATTTATTTATCTTAGAAAAATATTAGAAACCCAAAATCATTGGACTATGCAACTTTAATCTAAAATAGCGCAAAGTTCTAATTTGGGTTCCAGTATTGGCCATGTGTGAACATTGAGCGTCTTCAGTTGGTTTGCGCATTCTACCAGTCCCTGAAGTGTCCATACCCTATGTGCTTTTTAACAATAATAATAATAATAATAATATTATTATTAATAATAAAATAGAATTCTTTTTCCTTAATCATTGAATTTTTTTGTTTAAATGAAATAGAAATATAATTAAATTCATTTTTTATATAGGAAATTTAATTGAAATTATTTGTTATATAGAAAAGAAATATAATTGAATTTATTCCCCGCTACTGCAACTGGCTAGTGGCTCCGTCCCCGTCCCCCACCGGGGCTGGGTAACTTCGTTCTATCACACCGCGGTGGACGGAGCAAGGAATTAAAGCTTGAAGTGTACTTTTCTCTCCTGGTCTTCTCTTCATGTTGCATCAATTTACATGTTAAACATGGCCTATGACATCATCAATCAAACCATACCTCTGATCAGTCAGTACAGACTATGCTTGAAGAGCATTCTGCTGTGTTATCACCTACCACGTTATCGATTTCCATCTTTTCTCCACGATCATTTTCATCCCTGAAACAGACATGGTCATAAAAACAGCAAGATCAGGAATCTAGTGCTGAACAGTGGTGTTTTTTTTTGCCGGGTACATTAGTTGATTAAGCAGGGGAAATTTCAATCGCGGATAATTGATCTTCCTCATTCCACTGCTCCTTGCCCTATCCTAGTAATGCAGAGTGCCAGGCTAGGTAGTGATAAGTATACATTTTTACGTCATTGGTTTGACTCGACCACTCGACCAGGGTTCAAACCCAGGAGGTTCAGAACCTATGACCTACCAGAACGGGAGGAGGCGAACGCTAAACTTATTCGGCCATCGCGTCTGGTGAAAAGAATACAAACTTGTTATTTACAGTGACGGGCCTTCACGATATTGACGAGTATATTCAGGCCCAGCTACTTCTAGCGGTGAGTCTTAACATCTTATATTTCTTGTTCTGTTATATATTTGTTATAAATCCGGCTATGCAATAAAGAGATGAGTCACAGCAATTAGTGGATGGGAAAACCTATTTATTTCACGAGGCTCTCTTTGGCCGAGCAATATAGCCCTACCGATTAAATAATAAAAGTAAAATACAGGTGCGAATGAGCACTGGATACAGGAAGCAACGGTGAACTGGCCACGCTCATCCAGCTGACCCGCAGCAAATAGCCATGGAATGCACAGACATATCATTGGCCAATAAACAATATTTCATCAAGTCAGCAAATACACCAAAAGGGGGTATCCCCCGCTCCGCCCATTTATATATCTATAATACATTATATTTTACCCTTTTAAATCAATGAATGTAAAAAGGAATATGGGGGGGAAAAGAATAAATAAATAAATAACCTGACTGGTCAATAATTCACGGAGGCGGAGACAGAAGTAGTTCTTTATTCAATTAGATTCATGTACGGTTCAATTCAGGAAAGGTCAAATTCGGGTGCTAGTCTAGATGTTGGTTCAGTCCCTCTGGAGCTTTTTGTTTGTTTGTTTGTTGTTTTATGTCCTAGCAACATCTAAGGTCATATCAGGATGGGTACCGACTTGTGACAGTGCACACTCATGGTGACTTTATAGTGCTGTCCCACTGGGAAACCAGGCCGCCGGCACCATGACCTGGTATCCCACTCAGTGACATTATCCTGACACCGAGCACACCAGCCCTTGCCCTGCCCTAATAATGCCGAGCACCTGGCTAGGAAGCGACAAGTACCAATTTTCATGTCATTGGTTTGACTCGACCAAGGTTCGAACCCATGATCTACCAGCACGGGAGACAGATGCTCCAACTCATTCGGCCATCCCATCTGGTCTACCCTCGGGAGCTTGGTCCCGTTGATGTTATCTGGGCCGGTGTTGCGGATTCCGAGGGACACCAGTTTGCCAGGGACACTTCCATTCAAATGCATGGTTAACTGCCGTGAGCAAATCTTCATACAGAAGAAGTCAAATATCTCCCAAATTACACCATCTAGAAACAAATCGTTTGGTACACATATAGAAAACATCTTTACCATAAAGACTATATTAAATTTATAAGGTTAGGGTTCTTGAATTCTATTATTTTTGAATAAAACTAACGTTTTGCACTGCGCATAGCGTCAAAGTCAAGGCATTCTCAATCGCCGTGAGCAATCTTCATACAGAAAATACACAAGAAATCAAATATCTCTCAAATTACACCATCTAGAAACAAATCGTTTGGTACACATATAGAAAACATCTTTACCAAAAACATTATATTAAATTTATAAGGTTAGTGATGACGCTGTTCGATTTTGACGCATGTGCAGAAGCGATGTGTCCCTCGCAAACTGGTGTCCCTCGAAATCCGCAACACCGGAACCAAACCCTCAACCCTTCCGTCTGTCGATTAGAGGTGTGGGTGGGTGAAGAAAGGTGGTGAAGTTGACCGGTCGGCAGCTGGAGGAGTTGTGGGCCGTGGAGGCAGTTGGGTTTGAATCTGGTCACGTGATGTTTTTGGCGGGAGTTTCAAGTCTGGCTCCTCCTGTAACCGGGCGGCGTAGTTCCACCGTTCCTGCTAGGCGGCGCCACTGGAGTAGGGGGCCGGGTTAGTTTGTTCATATTACGGTAGGTGGAGTCTGGTCGGCGTGTCGTTTTGAGACCCCTGCCTCCATCCACCCCGCGAATGAATCATGTTACGTTAACATGCACAATTATTTCCAGATTTTACCAGCCATGGAACACAAAGCCCATATTGGACTGATTATATTTTGAAAAATGGTTTGATTATATTTTGACAAAATAGTTTACACTTTCAATGTATAACCATTTTAATCATTGGAAAGAAACGTTTTTAATAGCATTTAAAAATAGTACCATACTGGATGGTCGAATTGGAATTAAATGGGTACACCGGGACAAAATTATCAGGCTGATACATTTTAGGTTTTTTTCTGTTTTATTTTTGTGAATGCTACTTATTTTATCAATTAGGAGCGGGACGTAGCTTAGCCAGTAGAATATCCACCTCTGAAGGTGTGGGTCATTCTATCGATCCTGCACAGTGGGCACATTTGCAGTTTGGGCTATTTTCTGTTCCAACCAGTGGTCCACAACTGGTTCATCAAAGGCTGTGGTATGTGCTGTCCTGTCCGTTGGAAAGTGCATATATATAAGACACCTTGCTGCTTATCGGAAAGAGTAGCCTCTGTGGCGGCAGTGGGATTCCTCCAAAGAAATATGTCAGAATGCCATATGTTTGATGTCCAATAGCCGATGATAAAAATCAGTGTGCTCTAGAGGTGTCGTTATATAAAACAAACTTTTTAGTCTTTCAATTACATAATACAACTAATACACACTAATACTGTCAACAATTTCCACAACTGTGTCTTACATAATATAATATTTTTTCTGCATTTAATTAACAGAAATCACCATATGTAATGTGCGATCTAAATCTATATATAAAATTAATGTTGGTCTCTAATATTTCATTTCAGAATTTTGAATCGATGAAGCATTCGTTTATTAATATTAATAGTATTATTATTATTAGTATTAGTATTTTTATTATTAATTTCACCAATATTGTAAATGCTTAAAGTTGCATGATCCGATGGTTTTGAGTTTCTGTCATTTTCTGAGATAATTATAATGTACCTCACTTTATTTTTAAGTAACTTTATTTTAAATGGCAATTTCTTTTAGATATTTGAAGTGCAAACATAGAAAATTAATGTTGGCAAGCATGCCAAAACTCTGACACCATAGGCTTCTGCGGTAACAGGTTCTATTAAATTGACTCAGTATTCCCTTCTATGTGGCAATAAATGCCTAATAAATGCACCAGTATCTAAGTTAGATATGTAGAATCAAATCTAGATAATTGTTTTGGTTTTGAAAATTTTATGCTTTTATTGGACTATGCCGCTTTAATGTTTTCAAGATTAACTGAGTTAATTTTTGTCCATTTCTGATTATTGTAGACTACGGGCATGTTTTTAATTCTTACAAATGTAATCTTTTCTCAGGCTCTAAATATAACGACGCACGTGTTGAAGCCGGGAGGAACATTCATAGCAAAGGTATTTAAATAATTCACATAATACTAGAATCAGAATGTGATCTCCGCTATTTCTCGGATTTCCTCGATTTCTCGGATTTCCGCGATTAAACATTTTTTCCCCCGATTATTGGTTAGTTTGAATCCCATTCTTATATGACCTTAGATGTTGCTAGAACATAAAAACCAAACAAGAAAAATTAGGTATGAGTGATAATACAGGCACAACAAGGATAGTTAAAACCTGACTTCCGGCATTTTCCGCGATTCCCTGACAGTGCTAATCCTTTGAGGGGAAATCTGTGTTTTCGCCGAAATTCGCCATCGGTGTAAACTGTAATAATCGTGGCTTGATTTCCGCGGTGTTTTTGCTGGAGACCACTTTCATCCCTTGATCTTGCGACCTGGTGAATGATTGTTCTCAGAAGGCTAAACAAACTTTTCAGACCACCTCCCCACCAGGCAGTACCGGGCGCAGTGGTCGAATCGGTAGAGCGCAGGCCTCCCATGCTGGAGATCGGGAGTTTGATTCCCGGTCGAGTCAAACCAATGATTTACAAAATTGTTACTTGTCGCTTCCTAGCTTGGCGTTCAGCATTAATAGGATAGGGAAAGCACTGGTTAGCTCAGTGTCAAGATAATGTGACTGAGTGGGATATTGGGTTATGGTGCTGGTGGCCTGATTTCCCAGTGGGGCAGCACTATAAATTCGCCATGAGTGCGCACTGTCACAAGTCGGTACCCGTCCTGATATGACCTTAGATGTTGCCAGGACGTACAATTCCAACAACCAACCAACCCACCAGGCAGGTGGTCTGATAAAAAGCTTTCTGTGACTTGAATTGTTTCTAAAATATCGCGAATGTAAACCCCAATAAAGAAGCAATCCTATTCTATGCATTTTCTCCATCTACTACTTAATATCAATGCAAAATTCCAGAAACACTTGTCCACGCCTGTGTTGGGTTTGCGTCTTGCAAATATCAGGGTGACCTCTGGTTTTGGTTTGTCGGCCTCCCCATTACAGAGTGTTGGGTGGATTCGTGTGGAAAAAGCAGACATTCTCTCATGGGATTAGCATTGTCAAACAATCGCAGAAAAATACCAGACATCAGGGCCGTGTTCAGGGTACTCATCAGAGTCGGCTCCGAGAAGTCTTTTTGGCCTATTTGCGTTCAGGGTATGCCTCCGAGTCGTCTCGGAGACGTCTCCCTTTTCAGACAGGGGACAAAAAGCGACACACAAATGGCCGCCAAATTCAGCGGTTTCAGCCAATCCGAGCTCTTCTTTTTTATTGCAAATGGCTGCACGCTACGGAGGCCGCCATTTTCAAGGCATCCACCAGCTAAAGTTGTTCAGACTAGCATGACGTCAGGAATTTCTCCGAGGCGTAACTTGAACACGGCCCATATGTTTCCTCTAGTACTCTCGAATCTATATCCTAGCTCTATTCCTCTGATGAGTCAGTACAGACTGTCCTTGAGAGAGCGTTCCACTGTCCTTCTTGTGACCACATTATCGCCCACCTAGAAGGTAGTTTCCGCCTTATTTCTGCTGTTTTCTCTAGTCACTTTCATTCGTATCTTTAAAGTTGCATAGTCTGATGGTTTAGAGTTTTTGTCATTTTCTGAGATAAATCTATTAGATCTACCTTACTTTAGTTTGAAGTAATTTTTATTTTAAATGGCTAACTTTTGATATATTTGAAGTACAACCATGAAAAATTATTTTTGGCAAGCACGCCAAAACTCCATAGGCATCTGCAGTAACAGGTCCTATTAAATTGCCTCGGTATTCCCTTCAGTTGGGGCCAAATATTAAATAAGTACACCAGTATCTAAATTAGATATGTATAATCAAATCTAGATTTTGGTTTTGAAAATTTGATATTTTCATCGGACTATGCAGCTTTAAATGAACCCGTGAATAAACATTTATTTGCAGATCTTCAGAGGAAAGGATGTGACGCTGCTTTACTCTCAGTTGAAGATCTTCTTTCCGCTGGTTACAATCGCCAAGCCGAGAAGCAGTCGAAATTCAAGTATTGGTGGGAACAAATTATTTTCATCTGCCTTAAATCTTTTGAATAGTCATTCAACTAAAGTGTCAATTAATAGCAGTATTTTAATCGAAAGACAAATTTACATCTCTAAAGGCATGTCAATGGGAAATACTGTGCCTAGAGCGGGACTCGAACCCACATCTCTTTGCATTCCGGGCCAGTGTGCTAACCATTACACCACCTAGGCTCCCTGATATCAATACACTCCCCACGCATACCTGTCTATGTGGTTACTTGCCTGAGAGGTCAGCAGACCACTACACCGTCCCCCTGAATTGTAAGTCTTTAATGCTTACAATTACATACATAAGGCAATCACTAACACATACAACACAGGGTAGGTTCAACAACATACAGGCAAAGCTTGTACAGGATCCTGATCACGGCAACCAGTGTCGTGGGGGTGATGAAATGGGAAATATGGCCTAGAGCGGACTCGACCCCATCTCTTTGCACCGGGCCAGTGTGCTAACCATTACACCACCTAGGCTCCCTGATATCAATACACTCCCCACGCCTACCTGTCTATGTGGTTACTTGCCTGAGAGGTCAGCGCAGACCACTACAGGCATATGGGTCGTTCTCAGAAACTGTATACCACATGTTTGGTATAATGATTAAGCCTTTTGTGTGGGTTGGGGGCGGGGGGGGGGGGGTGGTAAGTGAGTCAAATAGTTATTGTTGCCTCTGTGCCTATTAGTATTAAGTATGATACTAATGATACAAGTATTTAATCTATCCCACAAAATATATCCAAAATATGGTTATATGATTTTTTGCTAAAGTGAAAATCTACCATACATGTAGCTCCATTCCTCTGACCAGCCAGTACAGACTATGGTAGATTATGGGATTCGAACCCACGGGTTCAAACCAATGACTTAAAAATGTATACTTGTTCCTTCCTAGCTAGGTGGTCAGCATTATTAGGATAGGGCAAGGACTGGTTGGCTCAGTCTCAGGATAATGTGACTGAGTGGGATATTAGGTCATGGTGCTGGCGGACTGGTCTCCCCGTTGGGCAGCACTATAAAGTTGCCAAGAGTGTGCACTGTCACAAGTCAGTGCTCGTCCTGATATGGGGTTTTTTCTTGACGATTTATACTGCCTAGCATGGATAAGTCTGAATAGACATGTTTTCACCAGTAGATAGTTTGTCGATAGAAAGCCTGAGCCTACACTTTTACCGACTCAAGGGATTTTTAACCTCCCACACCACATAGACATGGTATGAGAGCAACTGGCCTTTGATGGCACTGTAAGTTATACACAGCGGCGGAAATCCAAATTGGCAGGTGGGGGCACGGGGAATCGAACCACTGACCTTCAGATTAGGATTCCGACCTAGAAAAAAGTCAGACACTCTAACCACTCCGCCACAGAGAACACCACGATGTTACCAGGACGTAAAACTCCAACCAACCCGCATGTTGATGCCACTACAGTACAGCTAAATCTGATTCCTGGCTGGATATTCACAGTGTCCGTACGGGGCCTGGAATGTCTTGAAAACTATATTTGCCCCATTTCAAGGCCTTGAATTTAACCTATTTTGGGTAATTAGTCTTGAAAATCCTTGAATTCCATTAAACTCCCCCAATGATCTAAATTAGTCAGAAATCGTCATTCGGAATGGTGATTTCGGACTAAATCCAAATGAAAATAGTCTTGAATTGCTATCGAGAACAGGCTTGACAAGCCTTGAATTCCATATCTTCACATGTGTACGGGCCCTGTATTTATTGACAGAAGCGTTTGTGGTGTGTGAGGGATACAGCCCGCCCGCCGGGTACCAGCCCAACATGTCCAACCCCCTGCTCGACCACCACTACGGTATGTATTGTGGATATAACATCTCTTTTGTTTTGTTTATTAAAGCTGCATAGCCCGATGAAAGCATAACATTTTCAAAACCAAAACAATTATCTAGATTTGATTCTACATATCAAACTTAGATACTGATGCACTTAGTACACCTTTGTTGCCACGTAGAAAGACATACTGAGTCAATTTAATAGAGCCTGTTACTGCAGTAGCTTATGGTGTCAGAGTTTTGGCATGCTGGCCGAAATTAATTTTCTATGTTTGCACTTCACATATTGCAAAAGTTTGTCATTTAAAATTAAAGTTATTTCAAACTAAAGTAAGGTACATTATAACTATCCACCTGATGTACTTATCTCAGAAAATGACAGAAACTCAAAACCATCGGACCATGAAACCTTAAATGTAGTTTATTCATTGAATAATGTCTTTTGTCAGCACCAAGACACTGGTCTTCCATTAGTACAGTAAAATTGCTTGGTACTTTATTGAAACCGGACGTAGTGGCCCAAACAGTAAAGCGCAAGCTTCCCATGTGGAAGGTCGAGAGTTCGATTGTCGGCAGAGTCAAACCGATGACGTACAAAATTGATACTTGTCACTACCTAGCCTGACACTCGGAATTACTAGGATATGGCATGGGCTGGTTGGCTCAATGTCAGGATAATGTGACTGAGCGGGATATCAGGTCCTGGTCCTGGCGACCTGGTCTCCCAGTGCCGCAGCACTAACTATAAAGTCGCCCATGGTGCGCACTCTCACAAGTCGGTACCTGTCCTGATATGTTGCCAGGACGTAAAACTCCCAACAACCAACCAAACCTCTCTCCCTATTGCATCGTTGCTTCTCTCTCCTCTCTGTCCCTCTCTGTCTCTGTTCTCTCTCTCCCCCCCCTCTCTATTTTCTCTCCCTCTCCTCTCTCTTTTCTCTCCCTCCCCACTCTCACTCCCCCCCCCTCCCCGTCTCTCTCTACCTCTCTCTCTCTGCCTGTGTGTATGTCTGTCTCACTGTCTATTTCTCTTTCTCTGTCTATTTCTATTTCTCTCTCTTTTTGTGGTACTGTCATTTGTATTTATGGCTCCCACATGTGTCATTGAAGACATGTGGTACTGCATACCTGATATATGATACACCATCATCATTTCAACTATTGGCTTTAAACAAAGTAATTGTTTCCTGATATTAAACCTTCCCAAACTCCTGTTCCTTTGCTGCACTGTGCTGTGTGCCCTTTTCCGAAGCAGACGTGGACTTCAACAGTCTGGAGGGCCCTAATCGTGTCATCGTGCCCTTCCTTGCCTGCGGTGACCTCAGCGCATACGACTCAGATAGGACCTATCCTCTACAGGTAACAATAATTTGTACACAGAATTCTGAGATGATTGCAGGGTCCATACGTGGCCTGGAAAGTCTCGAAAAGTCTTGAACTTCATTCGCAGCATTTTAAGGCCTTGAAAAGCCTTGAATTTAACCTATTTTTGGTAATTAGTCTTGACAAGTTTTGAATGCCATTAAACTGTCCCCACTGATCTAAATTAGTCCAAAATCGCCATTCATCATTGTTGTTTTTCCCTAAAATAGAATGAGACTTGAACAAGCAGCACGGGATGATCATACCCTACATTAAAATTTGAACTTCAATTGTTTGTTTCCTGTTTTCTTACTTTTTGCGATGACTGCTCATTTGATGGCCTCTATACAATATTTTGGTACATCTGCTCTTATACAAAATTCCTATTTTCTTCCTATTTTGTGGGTGAAATCCCTATTTTCTACCTTTTTTTCTGACAAAGAAATCCCTATTTTCCTATTTTTTTGACCCACTGCCTCACTTGACGCCCTATGACACCAATAACCATAGATTGACCACAGCAACTCCCAGCAATGGTTAGGCTCTAAATATCTCACAAAGAATATGTTATTTTAAGATATTCAAGTTATGCCTGTTTATATTTGATCTTGATAATTGTGAAAGAAATATAGTCGTCTTTGTAATGTTACTATCCCTTTATATCGACACAACTGCTGGACCAGGCGCGATGTCCGTCGAATGAATTGAGTGCCCGATCCCAATTTTGGTATGTCATGGGATTCGAAACCCTGGCTAACTCAAATGAATGACTTTAAAAATGTATCCTTGTCGCTACCTCGCCTGGCACTCTGCATTGCTAGTGTAGGGCAAGGAGCAGTGGAATGAGGAAGACCAATTGTCTGCGATTGAAATTTCTCCTGCTTAACCAGACGGCATGGCCGAATGAGTTAGAGCATCTCTCTCCCATGTTGGTAAATCGTTGGATCGAAATCTGCTCAAGTCAAACCAATGACTTAAAAATTGATACTTGTTGCTTCTTAGCCTGGTGCTTGGCATTCGTAGGATAGGGCAAGGAGCAGTGGAATGAGAAAGACCAATCGTCCGCGATTGAAATTTCCCCTGCTTAATCAACTAATGTACCAACAAAAAAAATCAACTAATGTACCCCCACAAAATGTTAGCCGTCTATATTTCCAGCTACACGCTGATGAGGAGTACATCTATCAGGCACCGACCCAGTCGCCCATAGACCCTCCCTACAAACAGGCGTGTCTACTGAAGAAGTCCGACCAACTCTCCAAGCCTCGTTCTGAGCCCAGCGTTTTGCCAACCAGAGCCACCGAACCGCCAAGCCTTGAAGGCTTATCATTGGAGAGTAGTAGTTAATTGGAATTGTCTGCATGTTTTTAAACAAAATAATTGTATTGATTAAATCCCTAATTAATGTTGAAAACACTTTCTCTCTTGTGATATGGATTACCATGCCCTGTCCGATAAAACTGGTAACGGGTTGTTTAATCCAATATCGGTTTGGGTCATTTTAATTATTTTAAAATAAATTTAAGTTTTAGTTTCTACTGTTCAAAGTAGCTGTATGTATATATACATATATATATATATATATTTTATTTGTTTGTTTAACCACCTCCCAGCATAAAAAGTAAACATCGGCTATTGGGGGTCAGTATACACATGTATTTCGGGGGGGGGGGATGAGGGGAGATTAATAAACGCTTTATAGACATCAAATAACCATATATATATATATTATATATATATGTATATATATATATGTATATATATATTATATATCACACACATACAACTCATATATATATACAGGGATGATAATGGTTTCAGGCACACAAAAAAGCGGAAATCAAGCCGAGATTATTATCCCGATGGCAAATTTCCGTGTGCACCTATGTCAAAAATGCCTCCAGGCTGTGAAAAAACCCTGGAAATCCGCTTAAAAACGGAAACATATCATCCCTGATATATATATTATTTTAGGGATGAGGGGAGATTAATAAACGCTTCATAGACATATGAGACTTAAATCCATTGGACCTCATCAGAAAAAAAATACTGATTCCATTATGATTATTGATTCTATTAAATGTGTTTAGAGATACAAATGAGTATTCAGACATAATTACAATACTATAATAGTCCGTTATGAGCCCCACTAACACACGATGGCGGTCTCGACTGCGCTGACCCTTGTCAATAAGAAGCATCAACAGGTGGCAGCACACTAACGGGAACAGTCCTGATGGTGGACTGTCGTGCTCATCGCTAGTGGCCACCCCCCTGCGGGAAGTTGCATACGACCTGGCTAAGCAGTGATGGGTCACTTCTATTCTGACCATTGTGGAATAAACCGGTGTTTGAAGCAACTTTGGCGTTACGTTATTCTTCAAGTGGAGTACAATGCGGTCATTACAATACCAATGCAAATTCTAAAATAATTAGTTACATCAGTCAATACAGAAGAACAATTAAATATGTATAGTCCGCTGAAGCATCAAATTTTCAAAACCAAAACAATTATCTTGAATTGATGCTACATATCTAACTTAGATACTGATACACTTATTAAGCATTTGTTGCTACATATAAGGGAATAGAGGGCAATTTAATAGAACCTGGTAATGCTAAAGCCTATAGTGTCACTCAATTTAGGCTAGATAACAGATTGACCCTGTACTCGCAGTACATGGGTGAAAATCAACCCTATATAAAAGCTGTCGAAAAAGCGGGGAAATGAAATGAGAGCCTAAATCCACAATCTAAAATGCAATACTTATTCTTTATATCTTTGAGTTGAAAAATATAATAAAACATAGTTTAATAGAATTTAAAGGTGAAATCGACAGCGTTCTATGGCCACCATCTTGTCATTTTGCATTCTCTCCCATTTCACCCAATCTGTGCCGATATAAGTACCCATTTGATACTGAGGCAGGCATTACACTTCCTGTTCCACACTGATGCGCGAGAAGGAAGACAGAAGGCGGAAGTGGGAACTGAGGCGTTTATTGAACGCCTCGGGAAACATAACATCAGACAATGAATACAGAATCAAATACATAATAGGGGATGTACAGTAAGGCAATGCAATCAAAAATATGTAAGATAAAGTATAATGTTTTGTGTCTAATGAAAGTTCATATGTAGCTTATGGTATCGGCCCGAGGAGGAGATCTTGCAGGTTATGGCAGGGGGTGCGCCGAGGAGCCCTCCACCACGGTAGAGAGAAAGATGAGGAGAGTTGGGTGGGTGGGCGGAGAAGAGAGGCAGCGTGGAGGAGACTGGAGGCGAATGGCTGAAGGAGGCGGCGGGCGGCCTTATAAGGGAAGAGGGTGAGGGGTGGCAGGAGAGGCGTGAACGCTCAAGGCGGGGGGAGGGCGGAGGTGAGGAGCAGGCGTCGCGTGAGGCGTGAATGCCGGCTGACAGCGCGGCCTGAGGGGGGGGGGGGAGTCGCTCTCCCTTCCCTCGCATCAAACGAAATGCTTCGCATTACGGCCGATGCGCGAGAAGGAAGACAGAAGGCGGAAGTGGGAACTGAGGCGTTTATTGAACGCCTCGGGAAACATAACATCAGACAATGAATACAGAATCAAATACATAATAGGGGATGTACAGTAAGGCAATGCAATCAAAAATATGTAAGATAAAGTATAATGTTTTGTGTCTAATGAAAGTTCATATGTAGCTTATGGTATCGGCCCGAGGAGGAGATCTTGCAGGTTATGGCAGGGGGTGCGCCGAGGAGCCCTCCACCAAAACGGAGGAGAGGGCTCGAGGCGCACCTGAGGGGGCGAGGCGGGGCACGTAGGCGTGCACCGCCTCGGAGGTCCAAGTCCCCTGGGCCATAATGTCGGGGAGGGCTACCCCGGCGCGCTGGCAGGCCTGGGCGGCGCCCCGGCGCAGGCTGTGGAGGGTGAAGGCCTGAGGGTCCGGAACGCCTTGGGCCTTGAGGGCGCCCCTCAGGAGTTCGGTGAGGGAGCGCGGGTCGAGGGGCCGGCCGGATGGCATCAGGAGGGCCGGCGCGTCGAGGGCCGCCGGGGTCTGGGCGAGGGCGCGCTGCCAAGCCGAAACTGGGCAGAGAGCCGAGCCGGGCATGGCCGGGATGAAGAGGGCCACCGCGCCCGAGGGGGCGGAGATCGTCTTTGAGCTCCGGATCAGAAGCCGGAGACCTCCGGGCGCGGGGCGGACGTCAGCGCGGGTGAGGGTGTGGGGGCCCCCCCACCCCTCGGGGCTCGGGGCCAGAAGGTTCGACTGGCGGAGCATGCCGAAGTACCCGAGGAGGAGGGCGGCCCGAGGGACGATGGAGGCGGGGCCCGCGCGGGCGAGGTGCTCTATGACGAGCGTGAGGTGATGAGGCGTGATGGGCGGGGCCTGTCGTGGGACGTGGGTAGAGATGCGCTCGCCCCCGCGGCATACGTCCTTCGCGAGGCGGGCGTCGAAGCCCGAGGTGAGGCCGCCCGCCCCCTCCACCCACGAGCGGGCCCCAGAGACGGTGTTTTTGACGGAGGCCGGGGCTAGGGCTCGGGCGAAGAGGGAAGCGGTGAAGGCGGCGACGTCGAAGCCCGAGGGGGCGAGAGGGTCGACGCCTCGGGCAACTGCAAAGGTTACGAAGTCCTCGGCCTGGCGTCGGCGGTTTTTCCAGGTCGCCGGGGCGAGGGCTGCGAGGCGGAGGCGGGTGACGTCCTGGATCTCAGTGGAGGGGTAACCTAAAGCCCGGGATGAAAGGGGAAGTCATCATGAGAGGCGGCGGCGGGGAGAAGCCCGAGGCGGGCCACCTCGCTGCGAACCGTGTCGGCCCAGGGACCTGTGAGATGGGCCCGGCTGAGGGCGTCGGCGAGGAGGAGGTCCGCCCCGGGCTTGTGAGTGATGTGGAGCTGGAAAGAGCCGGAGGCCGCCAGCAACCAAAGCTCCCGAGCACAAGTCCCGAGGGTGGGGTCTCGGGCGCGTCCCGACTCGAGGGCGGTGGCCGAGGCCATATTATCGGTGTAAACCACGACCGTCGCCCCCGCGATGTCGTCCGGGAGGAGAGCGTGGAGGGCGACGACGAGGTTGACCGCCTCAAGTTCGTGGATTGAGGGGAAGCGCGCCCGGAACCCCGAGGAGTACCCTCGGGCGTAGTAGTGCGTCGGGGAGTGAGCACCGCCGAGAGGCAGCGTGGAGGAGACTGGAGGCGAATGGCTGAAGGAGGCGGCGGGCGGCCTTATAAGGGAAGAGGGTGAGGGGTGGCAGGAGAGGCGTGAACGCTCAAGGCGGGGGGAGGGCGGAGGTGAGGAGCAGGCGTCGCGTGAGGCGTGAATGCCGGCTGACAGCGCGGCCTGAGGGGGGGGGGGGAGTCGCTCTCCCTTCCCTCGCATCAAACGAAATGCTTCGCATTACGGCCAAAGCTATTTTCGACCGTATTTAGACTACGTTGTCATTCAACTGTGTACTGCGAGTACAGGGTGAATCCTTTATCTAATTTTAGGCATGCCTGCCAAAACTAATTTGACATGTTGGCACTTCAAATATCTCAAAACTTAGCGGATTAAAATAAACAGAACTTGAAGCTAAAGTAAGGTCGATTATAACAATCAGTCTAATATATTTATCTCAGATAAATGACAAACTCAAAACCATCGGACTATGCAACTTTAAAGTAGAAAACAGATCATTGTGCTCTTTTATTTGTTAGCAGCGTCCAACAATGATCTTAAAAGACAGGTTATAATGGGCAGCAATTATTTTTACAAAACGTTTCACCACAAATACTATGCCAAATTCACTGATCCGTTTAGCTTCATATTAATGTCAGAGGTCCCAGTGACAATTTTTTTTTTTTAACCAATGAAATATATTTAGGCCTTGAAATTCCAACTGTTTTAAGACTTCAAGATTAACAAATAATTAAAACGTTTTTGTTTTTTTCACAGACAGAATTCCCCCACTGATTTAAGAAACTCAATTTTCGCTTAAAAAAAAGAAGCGATTTCTCTGAGAAATGGGATCCCTGTAATTTATTTCAACTATATTTTCAACACTAACAAAGAACAACATCTCAGTTGTATATTCATGATTTAGTTTATTTTGGAGAGAGATAATCACAGGTTTGAAGACAAGTACATGGACACTTAATTATTGGGTTTCTTCCATTACAGGCACGCGCCTTGACCCCATAGGCATTGAAACCTGCATAATTCTAGTAACATATCCCATACACGAAGTTAATCATGGGTGCCTCCTTCCAGGAGAGAAGCACTTTAAAAAAAATTAAACAAAATAATTTTGTGGTGGTGTATTTTATGCTTCACATAACGGTTGTCTAATGACTTGTTTTCACCGCTAGACAGTAATGGTTAATAGTCTCATGATTCCACTTGGTTTGTTACTTTCACTTTAATTACTAGGCCATGAAACCTGCATAATTCTAGCAACCTCTCCTACACAAGAAGTCGATCATGGGTTTCTTCCATTAGCGAAAGGCCCTTTAATTGCTAGGCCATGAAACCTGCATAATTCAAGTAACCTCTCCTACACAAGAAGTCAATCATGGGTTTCTTCCATTAGAGACATGCGCCTTCACCACTAGGCCATTAAGCATCGGCATGATTCGTACAACCTGATCCATACAGCCTGCTTCCCTTACACACGAATTCTGTAGATTCACATGTCAATCGGTAACTAAGACACACTGAGATTATATATCATAGAAAGTGAAATTGTCCACATGGCTTAGAATGATAAAATTCTTGTTGTTGGAAATAGCTGAAATCGCGGAGACCTTCCATCCCTGTAATATACACAAATCCTGTGGCGCCACCTGCCACAATCTGCTCGTACTAAATCCCCGGACGCTCGGTCTTTCCGGTACCCAATACACATTTATATTCGTATATGGCCCCCCTATACTCACTATAAATGTGCCCTTAGTGCCACACACACACACACACACACACAGTGTGGCGAGTGATGGACACAACACCGGGAGAACAATGTAGATTAAATTAACGACACTTCAGTGTTCTACTGAATATGGATTTATCCAGAGTAGATAAATAAATGTGACGGTGTTGCATTCAATTACAACAATCAAAATATCGCCCACACAAAAACACACCAGTAGCGTTCTTGATGTCAGTTTCATTGGATTTCGATTAGGAAATTTCATGATCAGCCATTAACATGACTAACATAACTTTAATTATTCGCAACATAACTTTAATTATTCGCAATTATCATGATCGATTAATTATGACTATTCATGGTTGGTATATCTTGAAATCAGGGCCGTATTCGATTAACACGACCTGGAGGACTCGGGCCACCCAAGTTGCTATAATTTCAAATCAAACACAGCAAGTGGAGTCGACAAAGACACGAGCCATGTGCAAAAAGTCCCGACCCCAGTAACCCACGTCTTGGCTGGGAGTGGCTAGGAGTGATGATGTCACATTTGTGCTGGTACCTGTAGGATAACAGCTACCAGTACAAGTCCTATGTGTTGTTTTAATACTCTTTTGTTTAATAACCCATTTTAATGAAATGGAAATATAACTAAACTATGCAATAATAAAATCCTTTAAATCCTATTTTGCTGTAGTTATATTGGTTATAACAAAAAAGAAAAGTTTTGGATTAAGCCACCATTTTTTCCACCCCGAGCGTGGAGAAACATGTTCATTTATTCAACCAGTCTGTAGGATGTGCGCATGCGCCAACAAGTGACCCGAGTTGATTAATCGAATACGCCCTAAGTTATTTTGGGTTGAATCAGGGCCGAGGATCACTGTAGGCAAGTTGTGACCATTAGTGTACATCAGCCCATACAACACTTCTCAGCTATTTGTTCTTACTAGTTCTAAATGCAATGCTTCAGTTATTATTCATACTTTCAATATTTTGTTTAAAGTTGCATAGTCCGATGCTTTTGAATTACTGCTATTTTCTTAGATAAATAAATGCTTAATAAGTGCACCAGTTTCTAAGTTGGATATCTAGGGCAGTATTTCTGTTTTGAAAATTTGGTATGCTTTCATCACACTTTACAGCTTTCGAATAAAGAATGACTTAGAAAGAGAAGAAACATTTTTATTGCACGCTTAAAGAAAAATTAAAAAAATATTTTCAAGTTGTCCTAGGCACTTGACGAACCTGGAGAACTATTTAGGAGCTTTTTAAGTCAAGAATAAAAATCAACAGCATCGTGATACATCAATGTATGGTATTGAACATCAACAGTTTTCCATAATATTTCAGGAAAAGATGGCCAATAACATTTAAGAAAACTGGGTAGGCCTACTAATAATACTTGAGAAAAATAGATAATGGTACTACCAATAATGGTGTAAAGCTATTAATTGTATCGATGGAAAATAAGTTGCTAATAATAAGCATCATATATAGTTTGTTTGTTTTATGTCCTAGCAATCATATATTATAAATATATGTAGTGAATGCCCCAAGCTTAAACTCTTTCAAAGGACGCCTCGATAAGCACTGGGTAATTTACTGCTACAGTCAGCGCTCGCCGCACGAAAACTATAATTTCACTAGGTCCCACTTAGACAGGCCAAAGCTGCTAACAGGCATTAATGCCTAATTTCTTAAGCAGAAGAGGATAAGTATAAGTATAAGTAAGTATTAAATTACAAATGAGAATATCTTCTCTTTTTTTTAATAAATGTTCTCAGATAGTAGGGATGATAGTGGTCTTCAAGAGAGAGAGAAAAAGGAAATCGACTGTGAGGTGGGCGATAATACAGTCACAAGCACAACAGGAGACCACTCTCCAAGCAGTCTGTAAATGCACACAACAGACCACTCTCCAAGCAGAGTCTTTAATGATTGGTCATAGACATAGTACACAAGCTATGCTTTGAGAGTATTAGATGAAATCTGACTTCTGGAAATTGTCCATGATTCCCGGACAGTGCAAAAAGTGTGAGAGGTTTCACAGAAATTCTCCACTTGCATCAGGTACTCTGACCGACCGGTAGGGGCTGCTGACTGGTCGACCACAGCGATTCCCTGACAGCGCTAAGCCGCTACCGCTTTCCTGAAAATTCAACCATTGCCTTTTCTTTCTTTGTGTTTTATGTCCTTGCAACATATCAAGACAATCCACACGTCACATAAGGAGATTCTGACTGACCCACTGCTTGTCATCTGCCCATCACATTTTGTGATAGTTAAAGTTGCATAGTCCGCATAGTTTAAGGTTCCATCGTTTTTCTTATATAAATATATTAAACTGGTTGTTATAATCTACATTACTTTAGCTTCAAGCATTATTTTAAACGGCTAAGTTTTGAGATATTTGAAGTGCAAACGTGTCAGATTAGTTTTGGGAAGCATGCCAAAACTCTGACACCACAGGTTCTATTAAATTGCCTCAGTATTCCCTAAATAATACCACTGGAAGACCAGTACCTCGGCACTGACAAAATATGTTCAGATTAATAAAATATTTACAACAACAACAAAAAAGAAAATAGTTATATGTAGCAACAAATTCTTAATAACTGTTTCAGTTTCTAAGTTGAATATGGAGAATCAATTCTGGATAATTGGCTTAGTTTTGAAAATTTGATGCTTCATCGGACTATGCAGCTTTAAATTAGCAATTGTAAAAAATGTCGGAAATCCGCGAAACAGCGGAAATCCGCGAAACTCTTTCATATCTGCCTTAGCAAAGGCGGGTGTTAATAGATCACATATGCCACCCCCCCCCCCGCCCCCCGACACTGACAACAGAGAGAAGCGCATCATAAGACACAACACACTCCGCTAAGCGAGCGCTATTGCCTGTGCATGTGTTTCCATTTCTCCATGTGCAGACCAATGCTGGTGTAGATTTCGTTCGCCTGCTTGTTCTGTCCGTAGTAGTCGGTGAATTCCCCATCCGGATTGATGAGGTAGAGGATAATCGTGTGGTCAACCTGTTGGAACACACAGATAACATTTCGGGTTAAAAAAAAAGAAGATATGGCCATAATGAAAAATATTCATGTTTCCGGTTGCAGGGGAATTTTTCTTTTATCGGTAGGTAGGTTAACTTTTTTTTTTTTTAAAGTTTAAATTGTCAATATTATCATTTCAGTACTATTAGTATTACTAGGCCATGCTGGCAAATTAAAGCAAGCGGGACACTATTCAGTTCAGTGTTCCAACAATAGGCGTGCCCTCTGTCAAACTGAATCGATACTAATATTAGATCTGAGTTCAACGGGACCACGTAAGAGTGCAATTTCTTTTTTTCCTCAGGGCGGGAAAAAATATTGAGTCAGTGGGGTTCTAACAGAGTCGGTCGGCAACCGGAAACATCAATTATTTTGGGTGGGGCCCATGTGTGTATATGGGTCATTCTCTGAAACTGGGCACTGAAGTGTGACATGGAAACCAAAAGTGAAAAACCTTCCAAATAATAGCAGGACAATTTTCATACGACGGTTTACGTGTTCTGCACAGGTCAGAGTTGGAAAAAAAGCTATTTCACATTAAAATTTACTTTGATCTCATATAAATTGAGTAATACATTAATATCACTTGTGTAACATGGAAATCAAATGCACACCCAGAACATCATCTTACCATACACACCAAATTCAAACAAGATTTTATTCATTACAGTTAAGCAAACAAGATTATGTATTAAAAGAAAAAATGTTAGGGTAAATGTATGGAATCAAAAGAAAAAATGTTAGGGTATCAATGTGTGAATTTTCAAATTTTCACTTAGGCACAAAATCACACAAGCATACTCTTGATACATTTTGTGGGATAGATTAAATATATGTAGTATTGCTGACATACTTAACACATAGGGCAACAATAATTATTTGACTTGCTCCCCAAAAAAGAAGGAATTAATTATCACCATTGTAACATGGAAACCAAATACGTGGTTCCCAGTTTCAGAGAATGACCCACATATCACATCAAAACAGAACAAGTTAAAGGTTACAATGCAAGTCAAGTGCAATAATGCGTAGACGGGATGGCTGAATAAGTTGAGCGCCTGACTCATTTTTGGTAGGCCATGGAATTCGACCCTGGTCGAGTCAAACCGCAAAGATTAACAAATTTATACTTGTCGCAACCTAGCCTGGTGCTTTGCATTATTAACATAGTACAAGATGCAGTTGAATGAGGAAGACAAATTGTTCGCGACTGAAATTTTCCCTGCTTAATCAACCGGCATTTTCCTATGATTCGCTGACAGTGATAATCCAATACGAGAAAATCTGCGGGTTTAAAAAAAAAACCCAGATATTCACCGCTGGCACCAATGTTTCTGTGGTTTTTTGGTTGGATACCACTTTCATCCCCGTTGGAGTAATAACATGCAAACAAGACCTCAAGTAGGACCAACTCACAATGTAGTCGTTGTCGTCATCCTTAGGTCCCATGCTGAAGTACACGCGGTAGGCCCGCGTCGCCACCTCCACCTCCTCCTTGGTGCCCGTCAAGCCAACCAACTTGGGGGAGAATTCTGAAACAAGGCACGCGTTTAAAACAAAGTCACCTGGTATAGTCCACTGAGATGACAAACAAACTCCGAATTTAATATATGAATGACGTCATGGGTAGGATTTCCTCATGACATTGTAAAATATTCCGAGTTTTTAGGTCTGGTTCATAAATAAATAATAGTTTAAATCAATTCTAAAATATCTACTTTTCACGAAACTCATATGTGAAGCATTAAGAAAACTGTTTTAATCATATTTAAATCATCCAGTTATTTCTATGAAGTCATTATAATAATATTCCAATTATATAATTAGCCCTATAAAACCGCTCTAATAATACCTAATTCATTCTATCATGTTGGTAAATACATATGCATAATATTCAAACCAAGTTGTGAAACCATGGTAGATTATGTATATTAAGTGATGTGATAATTAATATCAGATTGTTCTAAGGTTCTACATCAAATACAACCAACCACTGGAGATAAGAATTCTGGAAAATTATTACTGTATTGGTATATTTACATGTATTACTGAATTGAAGTCTGTTGGTATTATATATTGTATAAAGGGAGGTAAATGCTGAAAAATGATACATTAGTGCTTTCCGGCCTCCACACACAGAAGTTAGGGTTCTATTTCCTATCAAGATTCTAGCGTGTAAAATACCGCTAGTTAACAACATGACCAAATATGGTTCCCCACAGACTGGAAAACACCCGGGAACCCCCTCTAGGTTGCACTTGCATGCTATCCATTGGGGACACCAAAGACCCTATAATACTAAGATGGCTCACTCCCTATCTCTCCCATGGTAATGTAAATTTCGCAGTGCCACCATGTGGTGGGTTTGATCAGCCCGGCTGCTGGTTGGTGTTTCACATGTAAACACATACAATTATATTATACATGAGATAGGTAAGTATGAATACACATCAATATGAAATTGCTATGAACAAATACACATCATCATCATCGCCATCACCACACATCTTTCACATTCATATATATACATTTATACATATAATATAGCAACTGTTTAACCAAGAGAACAGCCAGTGCACCAAGTGGTGGGTTTGATCATTTTGATTACACAGTACAGGCTGAGTGAGCCGTCTTAGTATTATAGGGTCTTTGGGGACACTGACCTCAGCACTCTCCCACACCTATTCAGTTACACAAAGTGGAAAGGTGAGCTTGGAGAGCATTTGTCCGAGTACAGTTCCAGTCTCAGTGGCCTATATCGGATCCCTTTAAATTAGTGACACAGATATAAATAATGGATTGTTGGGTTCAGGGTTCATGCTACTTTTGGTGATAGCATATATGACCTTTATATGACCTAGATTTCCCCCCAAATATGACCTTTTGGTATGAAGTTTTTAATACGGTATTTCCATTAAAAACACTATTTCCAATCAATTGCTACATAATATGAGAAGTCGCAAAACACTTAATACAAGACCATTTTAACAATACTGCATTGGTAGTGGTGGTGGGGGTGGGGTGTTAGAGCCACAGGTGGAGGTGTTAAAGCCCATCTAAACAAAATTCAATATATGACCTTAGGGCCAAAATTATGCTAATATGTGACCTTTTTGATGGTAATATGTTTGTCAAATCCAATATATGACCTTATATGACCTGGGCACGAACCCTGGGGTTTTCCTGGTGACTGAGATGCATAGTTGGGGGGTTGTTAATGTTAGCAACAACAAAAAGCAAACAAAATAGGAGTAAACTAGATGTTTTTAAAGCAATGCCATTCTTATTTACCACATTTCTAAACCAGTTGCCATCACCAAAAGAGTTGAGTACACTGCTTACCGGCTGCATATTCCTTCATGGCTTTTTGGGTGTCTCTCTCCGGATCAACGGTGATGAACAGTGGGATGAGGTTTGGCACCCGCGGTTCATTGTCTGAAAAAAACATTTAAAAAGGAAAGTATGTTTTATTTAACGATGCCTCTAGAGCACATTTTTATCATCGGCTATTGGACATCAAACATATGGACATTCTGACATATTTCTTTGGAGGAAACCCACCACCGGCAGATAGGCTACTCTTTGCGATAAGCAGCAAAGGGTCTTTTATATACACATTCCCACTTACAGGACAGCACATACCACAGCTTTTGATGAACCAGTTGTGGACTACTGGTTGGAATGGAAAATAGCCCAAACTGCAAATGTGTCCATTGAGCAGGATCGGTAGGATATCCTACACCTTCACAGGTGGACACTCTACCGCCTGAGCTACATCCCGCTCCGAAAACAACATTTAAAACACACCGGTGTGTGCTAAGGTTGGTTGGTTGGTTGTTAGAGTTTTATATCCTGGCAACATCTAAGGACATATCAGGATGGGTACCGACTTGTGACAGTGTGCACTCATGGGAACTTCATAGTGCTGCCCCACTGGGAGACCAGGCCACCAGCACCCTGACCTGATATCACACTCAGTCACTGAGCCAACCAGTCCTTGCCATATCCCAATAACGCCGAGCACCTGGCTAAAAAGCGACAAGTATAAATTTTGTAAGTCACTGGTTTGACTCGACTGGGAATTGAACTCCTGACCTTCCACATGGGAGGGGTGCGCTCTACCGATTAGGCCACTGCGCCTGGTTCGGTGTGTTAAGGAGTCCTTCACAATTATTAACATTCTCACAAGCATACAAACCATACGTTGGGTGGGGGGAGGGGTTTAAGACCCGTCATACGCTTTCGAAAACTTATTAAAAAATGTCAATCAAATTAAGCAGGTTTTTCGAACCTACACTTTTTGCCATTCCGGGGTCTATCTACAAGATCAACATTTTTATTGTACGCTTTGTGAGGAAATGGTCATGAAAAAAAATGTATGTTTGGTACTCTTGTAAAAATGTTGATAGTTGTGAATGAGGCCCAATGCGAATTGGTTTCCCAAGGTTAAATTTGGAATGCACAATACCATAAACAAACAAAATATAACATGAAAATACAAAACTGTACAGGACAGGGTTGATACAGCTATTCAGCAACCAAATTTATGGCCTTTTTAGGGCCTTTTCAGGAAAGAAATTACTTTTTTAAGGCCGACAAAATATGACATTATAATGATTATGTACATGTCAACTCTTTATGGTCTTACTTCACCAGGTTTCTGTATGCTATTTTTATAAAGCAAAAGAACTATAGTAGTTATGACGATGCAAACCCGAATATATTATTCTAATGCCTAGAAATGACATATTGCGATTTTCTGATTGGTCAATGTTTCGTTGATGCAGCTGGTAACGAAAACAAATGAAATCGCAGCTGCTTTCAAATCGGACTTCGATCAACCTAAAAATTCAAGGTTTTTTTGGGGCACATTTGGTAAATTTTCAAGGCCTTTTCAAATTTAACGCCTTTTCAAGATTGTAGGATTGCAGGATGAATCAAGAATTTTGTAGACCCCTTTACCAACATGAAGCACAAACAAATTTTAGAATCACTGACAACAATTAGACTGTATTACTATTACCTCCTGTAATTTTAGCTGTTTTGAGAGTTGTATTTTAACCACTTCAAATTGTATCAAGAGATTTTTAAAAATTTGTTGGTGCAATCTGACCATTTCAGATCTCTGTGTAAATTTCAATATAGTCACATAAATGTGATCACCGAAACTTATAGAATGAATATAACTAACTTATCACCCTTGCTGCCGATACGGCGTTAAACCGTCAGCATCAGGATCTCCAAGATTTACACAAACATAACATGATTCACAAATTCACTATGTGTAAAAAAAAAAAATTATTTACATATAATAATTACATTTTATGGTTTTAGATACTGTGTATATGCTTCGGCTGGAAAATAGCATATACAGCAAAATAAAATAAAAATTCCTTTCCAATTCTTTTTATATTCCAGTTGAATAATATCTTTTTTTCAGTAGCGAGGCACTGGTCTTCCGGTCTTAGCAATTATGGTGCATATGAACTACTTATTGTTCACTTGTCTAACAGACAAGTCTGGTGTGATTTTCACTTGTCTGTCTGAATTTTCACTTGTCCCGGAAGAGTGGTTAGAGTGTGACTTTTTTCTAGGTCAGACTCCTAATCTGAAGGTAGGTGGATTTGATTCCCTGTGCCCCCCCAACCTATGCCATTTTGGAATTCCACCGCTGTGCATAACTCCCAGCGTCATCAAAGGCCGGTTGCTCTCATACCATGTCTATGTGGTGTGGGAGGTTAAAAATCCCTTGGGTCGGTAAAAGTGAAGGCTCTGGCTTTCTATCGATAAACTGTCTGATGGTGAAAACAAGTCTATGCAGACTTATCCATGATATGCAGTATAAATCTTCAAGAAGAAAAAAAGTGGACAAGCTCTTATTCCGAACGTGGGCCATTATTATTTCAATCAATTACATATAATTTTATTTTTTTTACCGATTCTGTCGACGACGAGGATCATCTTCTCAATCTCATCAGGACAGATGTCAGGGCAGTGTGTGAAGCCGAAGTAGAGGAAAACCTGCAACAAATATTTAACTCAACGTTACAGTCGTGGAGGGGTAATGAAAATGGGAAATATTGAGCCTAGAGCGGGACTCGAACCCACATCTCTTTGCATTCCAGGCCAGTGTGCTAAGCATTACACCATCTAGACTCCCTGATGTCACCACACTACCCACGCCTACCTGTCTATGCGGCTCCTTGCCTGAGACGTCCATGCAGGCTACTACACTACCTAAATCCGATGAAAGCATAACATTTTCAAAACCAAAACTTTTATCTACTTTTTACCCTACATACCTAACCAGGATATTGGCGCATTCATTGATTGTTTTTTTGTGTTTTTTTTTGTTTTACGTCCTAGCAACATCAAAGATCATATCAGGACAGGTACCGACTTGGGACAGTGTGCACTCATGGCGACTTTATAGTGCTGCCCCACTGGAAGACCAGGCCACCAACACCATGACCTGATATCCCACTCAGTCAAATTATCCTGGCACTGAGCCAATCAGTCCTTGTCTTATCCTAATAATGCCGGGCGCCAGGCTAGGAAGCGACAAGTATCAATTTTGAAGTCATTGGTTTGACTTGACCAGGGTTCGAACCCACGACCCCACGATCTACCAACACGGGAGACGGACGCTCTAACTCATTCGGCCATCCCGTCTGGTCTGCATTCATTGATCATTTCTTTAGGGCTTTGTCCATTCGAAATAACAAAAACCCACTGGTTTCTTAGGGTAAATAATCACAGGGCACCATATCAGTCACCCAAAAGTAAACCTTGTTTTATTTAGCGACACCTCTAGAGTGCATTGATTTTGTATCATCAGCTATTGGACATCATACATACGGTCATTCTGACATATTTCTTTGGAGGAAACCTGCTACCGCCACATATGCTACTCTTTCTGATAAGCAGCAAGGGGTCTTTTATATGCACTTTCCCACAGACAGGACAGCACATACCACAGCCTTTGATGACCCAGTGGACCACTCTGGTTGCATATCAGTCACCCAAACCCATATAAATTGCTAAGTTGCATAGTCCGATGGTTTTGAGTTTCTCATTTCCTGAGGTAAATATATTAGGTTGATCGCTATAATTTACCTTAATTTAGTTTGCATTAACTTTACTTTGAAATCACTAACTTGAGGAGATATTTGAAGTGTAAACATGCACAATTATTTTGGCGTGTTTGTCAAAACTCTGAACCCATAGACTCCAGCAGCAACAGGCTCTATTAAATTCACTCAGTATTCCCTTCTATGTAGCACCAAATGCTTAATAAGTGCACCTGTATCTAACTTAGCTATGTAAAATCAAATCTAGATAAGTGTCGAAGTTCAGTTTGGTTGGTTATTGGAGTTTTACGTCCTGGCAACATCTACGGTAATATCAGGACGGGTACTGACTTGTAACAGTGAGCGCTCATGGTGACTTCCTAGTGCTGCCCCACTCAGAAATCAGGCAGCTGGCACCATGACCTGATATTCCACTCAGACACATTATCCTGACACTGAGCTAACCAGTCCTTGCTCTATCCTATTAATGCCGAGCGCGAGGCTAGGAAGCGACAAGTATCAATTTTATAAGTCATTGGTTTGACTCGACCGGGCTTCAAACTCCCAACCTTCCGCACACGAGACCCGCGCTCTACTGATTCAGCCGCCGCGCCCACTGTCTAATTAATTCCCCCCCACCAGAAGTCGGCCATAATGGATACAAAACTAAACCTAGTGATCTCTATTTTACTGGAAAAGTTTTTTTAAGCTCTGACGCACGCACTCACTCGTAGCACAGAACCTTCAAAGAGGGGTAGTGTGCTGAGAGCAAGTCTCCGTATTTTTCCTGTGGCCAGTCAACATCAGCACCTAGTCCTTTGTTTGGACTACCTAGTTAAGTAGGTTCTGAAAATTGTATGCTTTAATTGGACTATGCAACTTTAATAAAGAGAGATTCATGCTCAGCATGAATGCTAAGCTGGGCACTCACCCACTGACCGTGGTAGTCAGAGCTTGCCCGCCGAACACCATTGTGGTCAACGAGTTCCCACGGTCCACCAAGCGAAGCCTTCCCAATCGACCGCTGGCGGCTTTTTTCACGAGCTGCAAAATAATGGCATAGATGAGAATGGCCTGACAACAACAAAAGATCCAGGAAAAGGCTCTAGAGCACATTGATTTCTATCATGGGCTATTAGACATCAAACATATGGTCATTCTGACATATTTCTTTGGAGGAAACTCACTCCCACCACAATAGCTACTCTTTCGGATAAGCAGCAAGGGGTCTTTTATATGCACTTCCTCACAGACAGGAGAGCACACACCATAGCCTTTGATGAACCAGTTGTGGACCACTGGTTCCTGTATTAAATTCACACGCGTGTAATAACACAGTTATTCCGAGTTCCGCTTGTCCCTCAGGAAGAACCTGAAGTTGAGGATCTCAGGTCGCAGCTATAGTTTACACACCGGAAGTTGGGGTTGGTGCACCTCCACCTTACACCAGTACCACCCAATGGGACAGCTATGGCAATCTTGCCTCTAACATTCGATCACTAGGAAGCTAATACTTTGTAAAACAGTGCGCATGGATGAACGTGGTCTCCGGAAAAAAAAGCGGAAATGCTGATATTCTCCCATTGGTTTAGCATTGTCAGGGAATCGCGGAAAATTCCAGGAAGTCGGGTTTCATACAAATACATTTGAAGCACGTATGAGTTAGTAGTATACGCTGATAGTGCTGCGCGTCTGCGCCACACATTAGTATACGCTGATGGTGCTGCAGCATAAAACAACATATTCGTATACACTTATTGTGCTGCGGCGTTTGAACACTGTATTAGTATACACTTACAGTGCAGGGGTGTTTGAACAACGTATTAGTATACACTTATAGCTACAGGAAAAATCCCGGAAATCCGCGAAATCGCGGAAATCTTTCATCTCTGAGTACTATGATCAGATCAGGATTGGTTCAGACTTATTTCTTTACCCGATTTGCTCTAGATCTAGGTCTTGTTATTTGCGGGCACTAATTTCTATACTTACTTATCTCTTTTTCACGCTTGACATACTGCATACCGGCCAGGAGAATTGTGCCAAGTCCAAACGTAATGCCAACTGTCTTCCATCCTATAGGCTGTGGGAGCAGACATGATAATGATGTGATGCTTGAACAACTTTTTTTTTTAAATTTGTAATCTGGTAAACTGATTTGAACTGCTATTTTTTAAATTTTTACATAATTATTCCCCATCACTTGAAGTTGCATCCTCCGATGGTTTTGAGTTTCTCTCATTTTCTGAGATAAGCATATTAGGTTGATCATTATAATCTACCTCAGTTTAGTTTGAAGTAACTTTTATTTTAAATGGCAAACGTTTGAGATATTTGAAGTGCAAACATGCTAAATTAATTTTGGCAAGCTTGCCAAAACTCTAACACCATAGGCTTCTGCAGTAACAGGTTCTATTCAATTGCCTCAGTATTCCCTTATATGTGATGACAAATGTTTAATAAGTGCACCAGTATCTAAGTTAGATATGTAGAATCAAATCTAGATAATTGTTTTTGTTTTGAAAATTTGATGTTGTCATCGGACTATGCAGCTTTAACCAACAGTCGAAATAAGAGCTTGTCCGCTTGTCCGAGCCAAGTGAGAGTAGGCACGGACAAGCAGAATATGGCTTGAGCTTTTCCATTGGACAAGTGACAATTTACATTATTTATAACATTTTTTATATTTTATATTTATTTGTGTAGCTTTATTCCCATAACCATGGAGGTTAACGGAGATAATAAAGGTAAGTACCGTGGACATGTGAAAATTCAGACGGAGAAGTGAAAATCGTGAAAAACTTCTAGAGATAATCATTGAGGCATTGCAGTTTTTGCACTTAGAAATACTAAAATTTAAAAAATAACTCAACGCCTGAGAAGGGTCATTATGGCCGAACGATGCTAATGGTGACAGCCTGACTACAGTGGCCCTCAGTTTTTTTGTTTTTTGTTGTTTTACGTCCGAGCAACATCTAAGGTCATTTCAGGACGGGTACTGACTTGCAACAGGGCGCACTCATGGCGACTTTATAGTGCTGCCAGCACCTGATATCCCACTCAGTCCTATTATCCTGACACTGAGCCAACCAGTTCTTGCCCTATCCTAATAATGCCGAGCGCCCGGCTAAGGAAGGTCATAAAAGTAACAGTAACACTTACATTAAGTTAGAATAAGTTAGATGTGACTTACCGCTTTGCCTTTTGCAGGGGTTTCTTTCTTGGGTAACGATTGGTACTTGTTATCGTTAACGCCCCTTCGACAGGCGCACAGTACATTGGCCTGGGTGGGCCATAATCGAGTCAAGGGTATCACCTAAAAAAATAAATAGAAACTGAACTTTAAACAAAAGAAAATCCCATTTGAAACTATTATGAATTAAGGAGACTGCCTAATCTGTCTAACTTGCATTTAATCTTTGAACAAGAGAAATGTATTTAAAAACTGCCTATTTTGTCTAACTTGCATTTAATCTTTGAAGAGAAATGTATTTAAAAATTGGAAGTGACTATTTGCATGGCCACTGTGCGGATAACTAGCAATAGACTATCCTCAGGCTTATCTAAACACACACTACCAAGTTACCAACGTCAATTCATGGCTTTAATCTGCTTACCTAACAAAAACTACCTGCCTCAACCAACGTCCTTTCATAATTCATATCCTTACCTAACAGTAGGTACTCCAAACATAAGACTGGTTGCTGATGCTGACTGGCCATTGGGAAAAATAGGAGACTTGCTCTCAGCACACTACCCCTCTTTGAACGTTGTCTGCTGTGGGTGAGTGCATCAGAGCTAAAAATAACTACTTTCACAGTAAAGTAGAGATCACTAGCTTTAGTTTCATATCCATTAGGACCGACTTCGGGCGGGGGGAAAAAAGAAAAAAGGTTTGAAAAATAATTTTACATAGAAAAATTCTTTCTTTACAAATCTGTGTAGATTGTTAACCACTATTTAGCACTCACTCTCAGCAGTTTGGACTTAACAATAGAATGGGTATGCTAATTAGAGCAATCAAATATTTTAGATTTTGTACATGTGGATTTAGATTGGTCGTAATGCTTGCATTGCGCTTGATTCGCGGCGAACGAGGACTACCCCCCCCTCCCCGCAACGACTGTTGGGGTTGGGTCTCTCTCCTTCCCCTTATAACCCATGCCCTTCCCTCCTCCAGCCACTCCGCCTCCACTCAGCCTGAAGGACTCACCATTATCACATTATAGATATTTACATTCTGATCATTTTGATATAAAAAGCAAGTCAATATCTCAAATAGAAGCAGAGATATTAATTTTCTAAAGATTTGATCAAGGACGGTTAGTGAAAATCACATGATTTGCCATGTTTGATGTCAAATTGCTCAACAAATATGCATTTGTAAGGTCTGAAAAAAATTGAGATTAGAATTTGTACTAGAAATAATAAGCTAAAAGAATAATGATGTGATTAAAATGTAATTTGCCTTCAGCAAGCAGCCTCAAACATCAGGATTTAAGCAATTGCAGAATCATGAAAAATGTGTGTAAAATTGGTCGTAATGCGTGCATTGCGTTTGATTCGCAGCGGAGGAGGACACCCCCCCCCCCTTCTCCTCCTTCCTCCCGCAACCATTGGTTACGTAATAACTCCCCCGTTTCCCGGCCTTATAACCCGGGCCCGCCGCTGCCTCCAGCCACCAGTAGCGCTCCCCTGCCGATTTCTTATTTAAAATTAAGGGCAAAAATGAAATAATCCATAACTCAGGGACTAATAGACCAATTTTCCATTATTATATATATTTGTAATCAGAATGATAAGAGCTTTCCAACTGTACCATTTGCTAATTAACTTCATGAAAAGAAAAATTCAGTTTGGAGTACCTACTAACAGTAATGCACACTACCCTACCAGCCTTCATCTCCTTAGCTACTACTTTACCAGGGTATCCACCGCTACTCACTCCCTTGATTTCCTTACCTAACACACTATCTGCCACTACCTTAATCTTACCCAAAACAAATCAGACAATTCAATTGAGTTCTTTCCAGACATGACACATTCTTTCGGACGGCAATCTGTATTTTTCACATAAAATTCTGTATGAATCTGCATCACATAATAATTCATATACATGTAGTGGTCTGCACTGACCTCTCAGGCAAGTAACCACATAGACAGGTAGGCGTGGGGAGTGTGTTGATATCAGGGAGCCTAGGTGGTGTAATGGTTAGCACACTGGCCCGGAATGCAAAGAGATGTGGGTTCGAGTCCCACTCTAGGCGCAATATTTCCCATTTTCATCACCCCCATGACACTGGTTGCCGTGATCAGGATCCTGTACAAGCTTTGCGCTGTATGGTTGTTGAACCTACCCTGTGTATGTATGTGTTAGTGCATTGCCTGTATGTATGTAATTGTAAGCATTACAAGACTTACAATTCCAGGGGGACGAGTGTAGTGGTCTGCACTGACCTCTCAGGCAAGTAACCACATAGACAGGTAGGCGTGGGGAGTGTGTTGATATCAGGGAGCCTAGGCGGTGTAATGGTTAGCACACTGGCCCGGAATGCAAAGAGATGTGGGTTCGAGTCCCACTCTAGGCGCAATATTTCCCATTTTCATCACCCCCATGACATACATATATATCCCACATACCAAAAAAAAAAGTGAATACAATTACATAATTTTATTACTCAAACATTATATACAACAAATTACATTACATTCAAATACAACATTCATCACTATGACTGAACATCAGCTGCATATGTCGCTGATTTTGCCAGTCTCAGCATTTCAGCTCAATATTTGTATTTCCATAAATTAAAAAAAAAGTCTGTATCAAAATTGAGTATGGCTGTATGACTAAAAATAACACCAAAACCTGGATCGGATACGGGTAACCCGTATCATGTGGCAGGTCTGTCCTTCATATCCTTACATAACACACACACTACCGGCCTCTGTCTGTTCCCTTCACCTCTTTACTTAAGAGGCGATCCGGCTCTACCCAAGATAAAAGATTCACCCCATACATACAGTAGGGGTGAACGACAACATATTCTAAATACGGCCGAAAATAGCTTTAATACGGAACTGGAAGTACAATCCCTGGTTCCAGTATCAAAAGGCTACTTATTTCGGCACAGAGTTGGTGAAATGAGCGAGAATGCAAAAAGACAAGATGACGGCAATAACGCAATGTCGATTTCACTTTTAAAGTGTGGTAAAGTGTATCTTTTATTATATTTTTAAAATTAGAAGTAGCAGGGAAATAGGAAGATGTATGTGAAGAATATATTGTGCTTCTTAAAATAAGAATTTATCAGCTCAGTTCATTTCCCCAGCATGTAGAAATTCTTCACCAGCTTTTATATAGGGTTGTTTTTCATTCCTACTGTAAGTATGGGGTGATCTTTTATCTACCTCTATCCATTTCCTTCATTTCCTTACGCGGCAGATAGTGTGTTAGGTATCTTACCTAAAACACATTACCCTCCTCTACCAACTTCCTTCATCCCTGCAGACCAGACGGGATGGCCGAATGAGTTAGAGCGTCCATCTCCCGTGCTAGTAGATCGTGGGTTCGAACCCTGGTCGAGTCAAACCAATGACTTAAAAATTGATACTTGTCGCTTCCTAGCCAGGCGCTCGGCATTATTAGGATAGGGCAAGGACTGGTGTGCTCAGTGTCAGGATAATGTGACTGAGTGGGATACCAGGTCATGGTGCCGGCGGCCTGGTTTCCCAGTGGAACAGCACTATAAAGTCACCATGAGTGCGCACTGTCACAAGTCGGTACCCATCCTGATATGACCTTAGATGTTGCTAGGATGTAAAACAACAACAAACAAAACAAATCATCTCTGCACTTGACACACACTACCCTCCTCTACCTACTCTTTTCTTCTGATGTAAATCTCCATGGCTGCCGTACGAATAGACAATCGTCAGTTAGGTGCACAGCCATTGGTGAATAGCCTTGATCTTAGAAATCAGTGGATTCTACCAGAAAATATTTACTCTAAAAACAGCATATTCTAGTAAAAACTAGTTATATTAATTTAAAGACGGTCTATGTAAGAAGTCCAAAAAATAATATTAGCAAGAATTCCAATTTAATTAGCTGCAAATTATGTTGTATGGTTAGCCATTTTGTATTTCAGGGTGAATCGGATGCATGACCGTGGCCTGTCTGGTTCTGCTTTGGTTTGTGCCAGTACACATACCCAGACGGACTGCGCCCTATGGTGACAGTCATTTCGAATCCCTTAGTACTTAGTACGGCTAGTTTCCGTCTTTGTAATATCTACCATCTTTTCTGGCCTGTCTTTTGCTTTTTGTGCCAGAACACAGCAAGCAGGGACTGCGCCCACAGTCAGGCGAGATATTGTTCCTTCAGTAGGTGGTTGTGTATTATGTTTTCTTTAAGGACCTTTTATAGTGGTCCAGCCTTTTGATTGCCCGTTGTTGTGTGGGTTGATTATTCCAGGCATGCGCCGCCATGGCCAGTACACTTCTCTCATAAATCTTTGTGTTACTTATTGCTCTCACTAGCACTGGGGCCGCCATTTGCCTGGTGTCCCTACAGGGGGTTGCTGTGTAGCCTGGTTTTGTGGTGTAATGGTGCGCTAGTATTTTGAGGTGCATTTCCCTTCTACTCGTTAGTAGTGTTGCATTGCATTTTTTGTGTAATTCGATTGTGGGATATCTTTTGTGCACCTGAAGGCATACTTTGAGGGCTCTATTTTGTAGCACCTGTAGTTTGTTTCATAGTTTTGTATTTCCTCCCATGTATACTACATCGCCATAGTCAAAGTAGGGGAGGATGATGCCTTTATATATTTTAATTGCCATGTTTTCAGTCATGTAGCATCTCAGTTTAGCCAGTAGCCATATTTTATGGTTTACTTTTTTTGATAGTATTTGTTATGCAGAGGTCATAATTTAGGTGTCTGTCTAGATCCACTCCCAGATATCGGTAGGTGTCTACTTGTTCCAGTACGGTGTTTCCCAGAAGACACTTTATTTTATCGTTACTCGTTAGCCTGGTACCAAATAGTACTGTTTTTGACTTGCTGTTGTTTATGGTTATCCTATTTAGTTGGCACCACTCAATTAGTTTTTTTAGTGTTAGATTCAGTTTTGTTTCTATTTCTTCAGTTGTTTTGCCTGTGGCATATACCACCATATCATCTGCATACAGTTGGATGTTTTCAATTTCTAGCCAGTTGTTTAGATCGTTAATATATATGAGGAAGAGATGTGGCCCCAGGACTGACCTTTGGGGTACTCCACAAGTTATCTTTTCCTCACTGGATATGGATCCATTTACTGTGGTGTATTGCTTTCGGTTTTCTAGATAGCTCGCTAGCCATGTTCCTGTTACTCCCATTATTCCCATTTGGGTTAGTTTACTCCTTAGGATAGGGTGGTCCACCGTATCAAATGCTTTGCTGAAGTCTATGAACGCTGCACCGACTAGGTTCTTTTTATTGATACTGTTTGCAATATCGGTTATTAAGGTAGCAATTGTTTTTATTGTCGAGTGGTATTTTCTGAAACCGCCCTGTTTACTGTTTAATATTTTGTGTTCGTTTAGGTGGTCCATAATATGTCTATGTTATTGAGCATCCAAGTGGATTGACGTGAAAATATAGACAAAAGTTATGCTACGTCTTGCATAAAAATGATTTAAACCAGGATAAATGAAATATGTTCTATCCCTGCTTTCCAATGATGTATTTGGTATAGTCTAGATATAGGATAGTAATATCTCAAACGGTGGCTCTTGGAAACTGCCAAAACTGGTATAAAATAGCCATTTTCGACACGACAACACTGTCACTAGTAGGCCTATAGATCTACAAGCAGCCTAAACATATAATATTCCTTGAATATAAACATTGTACTATATAGTTTACGATGTTTAGTCATCTCTGTATGCAAATTATATGAAGTTAGTTGTGCCCAAAATAATAATCCTGGAACACTAAAGGTCACAACTTAATAGCTATAACCGATATGGTGATAGTGAATAGGGCAACATCAAAAATGTTGATTTCTAGGAAAACTAAATTGTAGATAACTAGGAACGAAAAATGATATTTATATGATTTAAAAAAACCTTTAATATATATGCTGTGAGCTCTCTGTCTACCAATTTGCAGTAGGCCTACTGTGCAACAGTATTGACATTTTAGCTGATATACCTAACATAGTGATACTGATACATACTCATAGACATACTCATAGTTGACATACCCTACAGACTCAGGGATACTGTAAGTGTAAAGGCCCTGTCACATTACGACGCATCTCACAAGCACGCAGCCAACGTGTAAAATCACTTTTTTACGTCGAGAAGCGTCAAACTTTTCGGCGCAGGGGACAAAGTTGGACATATACATAGCGTATGGCCAACGTGCTTCCGGTTGAAAAACACTCAAATTACTCTCATGGTAAGTTCACAGTACGCAGGTGAACGTTATATATGTTACTTGATCGCCAGAACTACACCTCATACGTTACATACGTCAGGACACGCTGGAGAAATGGTAAACTTACATCAGACATACATTATCCATATGTTGTCAGTAAGTGGACTGTACATTCCCACTGCCCTTAATGTAGGCCAACGTAGTGCAAAGTAGTGACCAATGTTTGTCTAACGTACGTGTAACGTACGCCTAATATATACATAAAGTATGGCAGACGTAAAATCCACACGTTGTTGAACGTCGAAGGTTTTGTGCATGCACAAAACTTTGCCGACCCCAGGACGCGCGAAGCCATATCTCAACGAACGTCGACATACATTGACATATATACTAATGAGCGCCTAATGCTTGTGTAACGCATAACAATGTATCGGCCAAAAATCACATACGTCGGCGTACGTTGGCGCAATGCGTCATAATGTGACAGCCCCTTAAGGCTTAACACTAACAGAGTAGACACAGTGGCCATAATCGATTAACACGACCCGGGCGACTCTGGTTATCCGAGTCGTCAGAATTTCAACTCGAACACCGTGAGTGGAGTCGACAAATACACATGCCATGTGCAAAACAACCCGACCCCAGTAACCCACCTCTTGGCTGGGGTTGGCTACGAGCGATGACGTCACATTTGCGCTTGTACCATCCTGCAGGATAACAGCTACTGGTACCAGTCAAACATAATTTTTAAAAGAATAACCTAGATTAATAAAATGGAAACTAAGCCATCATAAAATACTTTAAATCCTATTTTGCTGTAGTTTTATCAGTTATTAAGAAAAAAAAAAAGGTTTGGGATTAAGACAATTTTTTCCGCCCCGAGCGTGGAGAAGCGTATTCGATTATTCGACCCGAGTCTGTAGGATGTCCGCATGCGCCAAAAGGTGGATCGGGTGACCCGAGTTGATTATTCGATTACGCCCAGTCTTCTTCATCGTGTCCTTCCACCAGTTATCTCAAGGGATTTTTTAGCAGAGGTATGATCTTTATTCGTGGGACGTGCTCTCGATTGTGGATGGTGGTAGCAGGATTTGCAATCAGATAGCTGATTCCCAGGGCCGCGATGTGGACACTCCTGCTGTGGCCAGTTTGTCGATAGAAAGCCCGGGCCTATACTGTTACTGACCCAAGGGATTTTTAACCTCCCACACCACATAGACATGGTATGAGAGCAACCGGCCTTTGATGACGCTGTAAGTTATACACAGCGGTGGAAATCCAGAGCTTGTATACACGCTCTCTGCCTAGGGTTAGGCTAGGGCAAAGACCCTATAATACTAAGACGACTCACTCAGCCTGTACTGTGTAATCAAAATGATCAAACCCACCACTTGGTGCGCTGGCTGTTCTCTTGGTTAAACAGGTGCTATATTATATGTATAAATGCATATATGAATGTGAAAGATGTGTGCTGATGGCGATGGCGATGCTGATGATGATGCTGATGGTAATTTCATATTGATGTGTATTCATACTTACCTATCTCATGTATAATATAATCGGATGTGTTTACATGTGAAACACCAACCAGCAGCTGGGCTTATCAAAGGTGGCACTGCGAAATTTACATTACCATGGGAGAGATAGGGAGTGAGCCATCTTAGTATTATAGGGTCTTTGGCTAGGGCTAGACATGATAATGATGATACTTACATCTCGAGTGCGTAGAACATTTATAGTCGCCAGTTGTCTTCCCAGCAAACAGGTTCGGAGAGTTGCCATGATTGTAGAAATCCTATCACACTTTCTTTCTCTACGTCAACTCACTCCATAGGCTCTACTAGCTCGACTAATCTGCCGAGAACAACAACCTTATATAAGATTGTGACCCTTGCAGAGGGCACCCTATGTACGCTAACAACAGCACGTTTTATGTTACACTACAGTGATTTGGATCTTGAGTATCCTTGTATTTGGGTGGGAAATGGCAGCTCGTGCAGTGTACATGTTTCATAAGCCTTGAAAGCAAAGTCTTCTGTTCCACATGTCTACACCCGGATAAGGACTCGGTGGTACTCGTCTGAGGCACATGGGGGTAACCCCGGAAAGTGTATAAAGGAGTAAAATTAGGTCTGGATTTCCTTACACACGGCTCGTCTGGGTTCAACAGTGTGAATCCAATCAAGTCAGTTAGTAGCCTCGAAAATGGCCGCGCCCATAGGCGGCAGCCATTTGCAATCACAAAGAAGCGCTCTGATTGGCTGAAACCACTGAAGACGGTGGTCATTTTCGAGGCGCTTTTTGTCTCCTGTCTCCGGGCGTAATCGATTAATCACCTCGAGTCACCCGAGCCCCTTTTTGTCGCATGCGCACATCCTATAGACTTGAGTCGAATAATGCATAATGAGGGCCTTTCAGTTTGCATGAGTCTCTCATCAGATGGCGCACGATTCCGGTGGCACCACACCCGATGCCTGGGGGGGGGGGGGGGGGGGGGGGGGGGGGGGGGGGGGGGGGGGGGGGGGGGGGGGGGGGGGGGGGGGGGGGGGGAGTAATATATTATATTGTGGGGGGGTGGGGGGGGATATTAAATAATAAAAAAATTTCTAAAAATATATAAAATTAAAAAAAATATAAATATATTATTTTATAAATAGTTTTTTTTTAATGGATGATTTAATAAGGTAGATTATGAGAATTGCGTAAGAATATAAAGCGTAGTATAGGAAGTAATCGAGTTTCTAGAAAAGGGCGACTAGGGTATTACTGTCGTCAGAATTTCAAATCGAACACCGCGAGTGGAGTCGTCATGAGTGCGCGCAGTTAAAAATCGGTACCCGTCCTAATATGACCTTAGATGGTGCCAGGACATAAACCTCAAATCCTATTTTGCTGTACGTATATTTGTTATTAAAATAAATAATTACGCGGAGAACCGTATTCGATTATTCGACCCGAGTCTGCAGGATGTGCGCATGCGCCAAAAAGTGGCTCGGGTGATTGGCATATCAGCCTTGTGGCATCGGAGACCGCCACACCTGTGTGGTGGTTTCAGCGGGTTCCCGTGCTCAGAGGTGTCCCTCGCTTCTGCGCATGCGTCAGAATCTAATAAGGATGGCCGTAATCGATTAACACTACCCGGGCGACTCGGGTCATCCCAGTCGTCAGAAATTCAAATAGAACACGGCGAGTGGAGTCGATAAATACACGTGCCATGTGCAAAAAAAGAATAACTTAGATTAATTAAATGGAAATAGAGGTAAACTGGGCCATCATAAAATACTTTAAATCCTATTTTGCTGTATTTTTATCGGTCATAAAAAAAATAAAAAAAAGATCGTCCACCCGAGCGCGGAGAAGCGTATTCGATTATTCGACCCGAGTTTGTAGGATGTGCGCATGCGCCAATAAGTGGCTCAGGTGACCCGAGTTGATGCGAAATCCACGCATGCGCAGAAGCAGCGCAGAAGCGAGGGACACCTCTGAGTGTAATGATCATGAACCGACTCTACACAACGACGTCTCGTTTCATAATGCTTTATTTGGGTTCCGCGCAGACGGCGCTGCCGGCCCGATCAGGGTTTCGGTTCCGGGTGCTCGCGTCGTACATACACTACATCTCCCTTTTATACATTTTGCATTGTAATGAAAGCACAGTAAGCTACCGATGATTTTAACTTCTCTCTGTGTATGGCTTCCGAGGATCGCAAGTAACATTCAGTCGTGACGTCATTCATTTCTGTGACCTTATGTTTCTTACATCATTTACGACTTACCGCGTTGTGGCTGGCATGCAAGCACAGCCCTGTTTCCTTCCGAAGGTAGCCCCTAAACCGGCTTGTTAATTTTTTTTTTTTTTTTTTATATATTTTGACCTTACACTATGGTCTTTTTGGACGTGTGTCATTTCGTGGATACTTGTACTTATTTCTAACATTTAGCGCATGCACATTTATAACATTGTATATATTGGTATCTAATAATGTTTGACTTTGTGTCTGTACGTACCAACCGTGTGACCTTGTGCATTCATTTGCGCACATGTGCATCTCGTCGTAGATGTGGGTCGCTGTCGCGTTGCCGATACGCGTGACATGTTTATTACCTACTGATACGCTAGCCTTTGTGGCGGTTTTACTTGTCGTCCGTATCTCCTTGTGTATGGGTTTTGTGACGCGTTCTCACTGGCTTTATCAGTTTGGGACCCGTGTTGTGCGTGCGGGTTGAGTTGTTCAATGTTCTGATTATTTTCCTTTGTCTGGAATATATGTTTTCGGTTTCGTACTAGGTTATGATTTTTGTTGTTGCGTACTACGTATTTTCTTGTCTCGTTGTCGCCCGCCTTTTGTATCACCCCTTGGGCCCATTTCCCTTTGTGGGTTAGATACCGCACGTATTGTCCGGCCTGTATGATGTTGTGATTCTTCCCTGCATGGCGGTCGTAGCGTTGTTTTTGTTTAATTTGTACATTTCTGATTTGTTGTTTTGCTACTCTAGTTACTTTGGGTTTTAATTGTTGTGCTGTTGTTGGCAGTTTCGAACGTAGCTTTCTACTCATTAGCATTTGCGCTGGCGATGCGTCTATGTCTGCCAGCGGAGTGTTTCTGTAGTTTAGCAGGAACAGGTTGTAGTCTTTTGACTCTGTCATGGCCTTTTTTATCATTTTCTTTACTGTTTGGATATGCCTTTCGGCCTGCCCGTTGCTTTGTAGAAAGTGCGGACTCGAAAACGTGATTTTGAATCCGTATTGTTCTGCGAATTTGTTATATTCCTCCCCTGCAAATTGTGGACCATTGTCAGACACTACATTCTCTGGAATGCCGTGCCGACCAAATATTTGCTTCATTGCTTTTATCACTGCACTGCTAGTTGTTGTCTGTAGCTCTCCCACTTCTGGATATTTCGACCAGTAATCTACGATTAGTAAGTATGTTTGATTTTCTATTTGGAACAGATCGGCCCCTATTTTGTTGAACGGTGAGCATGGTATTTCATGTGACGTTAATGGTTCACTGTGTTGCTTGTTCCTGTACTGTTGGCATAGCGTGCATCTTTTAATTTTGTCTTCTAGTTGTGTTTGCATACCTGGCCAAAAAACGTGTTCTCTTGCTAGTCGCTTACTTTTGATTATTCCCCTGGTGTGTTTCGTGTATTCTTGTTAACATTTCCTTTTGCAGTTCTGAGGGTATTATTATTCTGTTACCTTTTAGTAATACTCCGTTGGCCCTGGTTATTTCGTGCCGGAACGTATGGAATGGCGTCACACATTTCGGTACTGAGTTTTTATCCTCTGGCCATCCGTGCTCAACCATTTTGATTACTTCCGTTAGCACTTTATCTTTGTTTGTTTCTTTTGCGATGTCATTAAGGCCCCCTTGTACTAAGTGTATTGCTGCTACTGTGATGTCTGTGTCGAACAGCTGCTCAGGTCCTGTCTTGTCGCTGTGGTCTCTGGACAACGGATCGTGTTCTGTGAATCACTGATGTCTCTGTTTTCCTCCCTCTGGACACTGTCGATGCGCGATAGGATGCGTAGTCGGACGCACGCCTCCTTGCCGAGGATGGGGCATCCTGTCTCTGTCACTTGGAATCGTAGCCACTGATCCCGCACTAGCAGCGATGTTTCTCCTCTCGGCACTATCTTTTCCCCCGAGTACATGACGAGTCGACATCTTGATGTTTTTAATTCCGCGTTGTTGATTCTGCTGAATAAGTTCATTGGAATTATGTTTGCTTCAGAGCCCGTATCCAATTTGAATTTTATATTGACGGGGCCCACAGGTATTTCGGCAAACCACAAATCGCTTGTCTTGCTGTCATCTCTCTCGATGGCTCCCACGAACAGGTCAAATTCCGGGTTTTCGAATTCCTTCTCATCGTCTTCATTGTGTTCGTTTAGGACTATCTCGTTTATGCTTGTGGTTTTGCCCCGGCACACTTTCGCGAAATGTCCTATCTTTTTGCACACCGAGCACGATTTGCCTTTTGCGGGGCATGCGTCACGACCGTTTCGGTGAGTGTACCCGCACCATGAACAATTTGCGCGCACGTCTCCGGGTCTGCTGTCTTGATCCCGGCTCCCTCTGGCGGCCGGCCGTTGCCTCTGCTGCTGCCTGGAGTCGTACGTTCGTGGTGTTTGGCGGGCCGTATCCTCACGTCGTACGTAATCCACCGCATGTTCGCCGCTTGTCGCCCCTGCCAACTGTCGTCCTGTGTGTTCGCTCATGCGGCATATTTCCTCGCACATCTTGAGAGACAGTTTCGGCGTTCTTAAGAGCCGATCGCGTAGCTCATTGCATTTGACACCGCTCACTAGTCTGTCGCACATCAATGATTCTTCTAGGCCTTCGTATTGACAGTGTCCGATTCGGTGTCGCACTTCTCTTATGTATGTGTCCATCGTCTCTTGGCCCTGGTTATACGAGTTAAACTTGTACTGAGTCACAGTCAAGTTTGTTCGTCCTTCACAGTATATCCGGAACGCTTCCCGGAGTGGTTCGATTTTGTCTATTTCGGCGGCCGTGAATGTCATTGCTTGATGCACTTTTTGCGCTTCTGCTCCTGCCACGTGTAAAAACACGCAGCACTGCACCTTCTCGCTCCTACTCAGCACTCCGACTGCTGTGGCGTAGATCTGGTAGGAATGGCTCCAGGCTTTCCAGTTAGCCGCCAAGTCCTCGTTCAAATTCAGTGCGGCGGGGGGTTTCAACCCGGAAAGAGCCATTTTGCTTCAGTTTCCCGCTTCTGACACCATGTAATGATCATGAACCGACTCTACACAACGACGTCTCGTTTCATAATGCTTTATTTGGGTATTCGATTATTCGACCCGAGTTTGTAGGATGTGCGCATGCGCCAATAAGTGTCTCGGGTGACCCGAGTTGATGCGAAATCCGCGCATGCGCAGAAGCAACGGGACACGTCTGAGCACGGGAACACGCTGAAACCGCCACAGTGGCACTGCGAAATTTACATGGCAGAGATAGGGAGTGAGCCATCTTAGTATTATAGGGTCTTTGACAACCGACAGATGCCAGCCGTTGACGTTACACTTTAGCCCTGTTTACACGGGCGATTTAAAACGCCTCATATAAAACGCCTTGCCTAGATCGACTCACATTTGCCGTGTAGACGCGACTCTGAGGCGTTTTAGGGCTGAATCGATTCATATGAAACGGTTCATCTATACCACCTCGGGAGGTGGTTTATTTGAAGCGATTCAGCTGGTTCCCGGGCGGCGATAGTATAAAATAGTACTGCTTGCCGGCTACAGGGAGAGCAGTAACTAATCGCTGGTGCCCGGCAGTGTTAGGGCCCGATGAGGCCGAAATCTATTAAATGCGATCATATTTAACAGAATTACATCCTCAAATAATGAAATTTAATTAAATTAACCTTAAATTCCAAGCGATATTAACGTAGCAGCTTCATCGGCGTCGAATCGATGAGTGTAAAGTAAACCAATAGCAGTGCTTGCCGGCTACAGGCGCCTGCTGGTTCCCGGCGCCGACACACTTTCAAACTCAGCTGTGTAAACACGCATCTAAAACGCTTCATATAAATCGCCTTGTCTAGATCGTTTCACAATTCCCCGTGTAAACACGGCTTATGATTCAACAGAGGTCGACACCGTGACTAATACGCCACCTAGCGCCATTTTGGGTACTGGAACTCTAGCAATCAAGCCGGTGTGGCGGTGATGCGGATTCCGAGGGACACCAGTTTGCCAGGGACACTTCCATTCAAATGCATTGTTAACTGCCGTGAGCAAATCTCCATACAGAAGAAGTCAAATATCTCCCAAATTACACCATCTAGAAACAAATCGTTTGGTACACATATAGAAAACATCTTTACCATAAAGACTATATTAAATTTATAAGGTTAGGGTTCTTGAATTCTATTATTTTTGAATAAAACTAACGTTTTGCACTGCGCGTAGCGTCAAACTCAAGGCATTGTCAATGGCCGTAAGCAATCTTCATACAGAAAATACACAAGAAGTCAAATATCTCTTAAATTACATCATCTAGAAACAAATCGTTTGGTACACATATAGAAAACATCTTTACCAAAAACATTATATTAAATTTATAAGGTTAGTGATGATGCTGTTCGATTTTGACGCATGTGCAGAAGCGATGTGTCCCTCGCAAACTGGTGTCCCTCGGAATCCGCAACAGCGGTTTCAGCCGTGCGCCAGTTTCAGCCGTGCGCATACTCAAACTCAAGGCATTGTCAATGGTCAAGCAATCTTCATATAGAAAATACAGAAAAAGTGAAATATCTCTAAAACCACACCACCTATTAACAAATCGCTTGGTACGCATATAGAAAACATCTTTACCAAAAACATCATATTAAATTTCTAAGGTTAGGGTTCTTGATTTCTATTAATTTTGAATAAAACTAATGTTTTGCACTGCGCGTACCGTCAAACTCAAGGCATTGTCAATGGTGGTGAGCAATCTTCATACAGAAAATCCAGGAAAAGTGAAATATCTCTAAAACCACACCACCTAGAAACAAATCGCTTGGTACACATATAGAAAACATCTTTACCAAAAACATTATATTAAATTTATAAGGTTAGTGACTCACGACCAGTGACAATGCCTTGAGTTTGACGGTATGCGCACGGCTGAAACTGGCGCACGGCTGAAACCGCCACACCGGGCTGAAACCAAAAATTTCACAAGGGGCTATCTATACGTCGTCGGGAAAACAAATAAACTCAGAATAGTTCAGATTTGTGCCACAGTGGTGGTGCATGCTTAGTACTGAACTTTTCCACTTGGTGGTGTACAGTAGAGTGACCTAGATTGCTGTGACAATGGCTGGGTCAGTGGAGAGAAGGGAGGGTAAAACTGAGGTATTTTCAATTTTCTTTAGAGCAGTTCAAACAGGAAATATATTTGCTTTAATGTAAAATATATGTTAGTATAATTACATTGCATAATTCAATGAGAAGCACATATAGATGGCACCATGGCACTGGGTAGCTTGTAGTTGGGTGGAATTTTATGTCCTGGCAACATCTAATGTCATATCAGGACGGGTACGAACTTGTGACAGTGCACACCCATGGCAGCTTTATTGTGCTGCCCCACTGGGAGATCAGACCACTGGTAGGCTACCATGAGATTTCTCACTCAGTCATATTAACCTGATACTGAGCTAACTAACCCTTGTCCGATACCTTCTAATGTTGAGCGCTAAGCTAGGTAGTGACTGTGAAAGTACGTCTGAACACTTTGACTTCTGGATACTGAATGGTTTATTCACGTCCAAGGCTCGCTGAACCGCCGGTTAAACTTTCCATGACGTCATCTCATTTACATACTCCTTTGTCTCAATCACCGTCTAGAACCTCATGCATCTCATTAGCATATATTACCCACGTGTTTGGACGTCTATTACGCATATATCACATCCCCCCCTTAAAGTATTTCTGAAACATGCAATGTTTCAAAATGACCATCAACATACACAAACATATCAGTCAAAAGAATTGCAAAACAAACATATATGCGGACTTAACGTAAACACAGGTCCTAGCGAATGTCTGAGCGCACTATGGCACTGAAGTCCTTGAAATGTCCGGCATTATAGCCTCCATGTCATACATCATCCATAAACACAACACACACCAACTGGAGCTGAAAAAATCTTAATCCTATCATGCACATGTGTCGTGTGTACACACCCAGTCTGACCCACTACAGGTCTAACCTGCTCGCCGGCCTAATCAGCCGACCTGACCTACTTAGATTAGCCGCACTGTTTACATTCAGCAACGACGCTGACCTACTCTGCGTCTGCCTGACTGGTTCGGGCCACCCCCCCCTCAGGCGCCCTTATAATCTGAACTCGATTTCTATACAACATATTACCTGCCTCGTTCAAAATTTGATACTCTCTCCCTAAAATACCTCTATGACCTAAAATAACCCCTTTTTTCCATTCCTCTGCATGATTTTTGTATTTTATTTTGTCCCCAACTTTCATAGGTTTGTGCGGCTTACCACATTTCTTGTCATGAAACACTTTCTGGCTTTGTTGCCTTTTCGCTGTCTGCACTTTCTTTGGATTATGTGTTTCAGGTATTAACATTTCTTCCGCCATCGGCAACCTCCCTCTGAGCCTTCTGCTCATGAGCAGCTGAGCCGGAGATGCATCCAAGAAGAGCAGCGGAGTGTTCCGATAGTTCAACAAAGCTAACTCACACTTCTTCAACATGTCTTTTACCGTTTGCACAAACCTTTCCACCAGGCCATTACTGCGTGGATACTGCGGACTGGAATACACAGCTTTAAAACCATAGTGTTGCGCGAACTCCCTGTACTCATGGCTCTTAAATTGCGGACCATTGTCCGAAATGACCTGACTAGGAATACCGTGCCTTGCAAAATTATCCTTCAACGCCTCAATGACCGTGACAGATGACGTATCGCCTAACAATGTTACCTCTGGATATTTCGTGTAATAATCTACAGTTATCAGGTAATGTTTATGGTTTAACTCAAACAAGTCTGCACCTACTTTTTCGTATGGTTGACAGGCTATCGGGTGACTAATCAATGGCTCATTATGCAAACTTTTGCGGGTGTTTTGGCAAGTGTCACACCGACTGACCTTATCCTCAATTTGTTTGTTTATGTTAGGCCAAAACATGCAGTCTCGCGCCAGCTGCTTGGATTTTGCCATGCCCAAATGTGTTTCGTGTAACGTCTCAATCATTTCACCGCAGAGACCCGGAGGAACCACCACCCGATTGCCTTTCATGATCAGATTGTTTTCTACCGTTAACTCGTCTTTGTGTGGAATGTACTGTCTCAGACACGGTGGTGTCTGTATGCGTGTAGTGCCCCACCCATCTTCAATGTGTGTGATCAACATGGACATGGACACATCCTTTTCATAATCTCTGACAGTCTTACTCAACAAACTCGACGATTGCATGTCCACTGCGGCAACGCAGAACGTGTCATCGAACAGGCTACCTTGACCTACATTGGCACTATGTGCCCTGGACAAGGTGTCTGCAAAAAACATCAAAGAACCCTTCACATGACATAGCTGAATATTGTAACTTTGCAAACGCATTCGCGTTTTCTGCATCTTGGCCGAAAGTTTGTGAATAAAAAAACGTGTAATAAAATAGCAAAGCTAATTTGGAATTGGGCGCAAAAGAATTAAGTTTGGCTTACGGTAGCTCATATACCAGGTAGTCAAAACACATTGGCAGACAGGAAAAGTGGACATTTCCATGATCATTTGGAGTGGTCATTAAATGACGATATTTGTCAACAAATTTGTCAGAAATGGGGAACACCACAAATTTATTTGTTTGCATCAAGAAAGAATAACAAATTACATAAATATGTTTCATGGCATCCAGAACCTAATGCTTGGCAAGTGGATGCCTTCTCTTTAATTTGGGAAAATAATTTTTATTACATTTTCCCACCATTCAGCATTATCAGCAGAGTGGCCAGGAAGATCAGAAAGGATCGAACACATGCAATTCTGATCATGCCCGACTGGGACACACAGCCAGGGCGGGCAGCAGTAGCATTAGGACCGAAAGACTCTATCAGATTCCCAAGAGCACGAGGAAACTACAACATCAAGGCCCGCTAACAGTCCACGGAGACATGTCAACAACACCTCTTCTGGCATTCCTTTTCTGAAAAACTATTTACAACAGTTTGGATTGGATAAAGTGACTCAACAACGATTAATGTCACATGCTTGGAGAAAAGGAACTGTCAAATTATATTCAAGTTACTTGAAGAAATGGGGTTTACACTGCTTAAATATGAAAGTGAAACCCTTAAAGTCTACTATTGCACAAGTAGTTAGATTTTTAAGGATGTTAGAGGATGAGGGATTAGGTTTTGGAGCGATTAACGCTGCAAGATGTGCATTGTCCATCATACTCCCAAGAACAGATGGAGAGACAATTGGTAAACACCAAGTGATTCACTGGTTTATGAAATCAGTGTATGAAAGGAACCCGCCAAAACCTAAATATGATAGGTTTTGGGATGTTTCAGTAGTTTTTAAATTACTAAAGAACTGGCCTAGTAATTATCATTTAGATATAAAACAACTAGGTTTTAAAGTAGCAGTGCTTTTGATATTAGTCACTGGACACAGGGGACAAACTATTGTAGCATTGTCTCTAGGTGGTTTAGAGATAGATCGCGAGGAAGCGACCTTTGAGTTACAACAATTATTGAAATCAAACGTCACAGGGGACCCATTGTCCACTGTACATTTAAACAGTTTCCCGGACGACCATCAACTTTGTGTAGTGTCAGCCATTCGGGCTTATATATCCAAGACAAAAGGAATTAGAAATTCAAGACAACTTTTGGTGAGTTTTATTAACTCACAAGGCCATTTCGAGAGACACACTCGCAAGATGGACTATTACAGTGCTGAAGGCTGCAAGCCTCAATATAGAATGCTATGCATCCCATTCGACGAGAGGTGCCATGGTCTCAAAGGCATGACAGCTTGGAATCTCAGTCAAGAGAATCCTGGCACACGCAGGCTGGAAGACAGCTAGATCATTTGCTAAACATGACAACAAACGACTAGAAAAGTCAAGCGGCCTAGCAACAGGCTTATTCACTGGTTAAAAAGACAGGTGAGAAGATTACAATTATACATGAATTAACTATGTATAAAAAATGTAGATATTTAGAAGGATAAAATTGAGTTATGTAAAAGTCTCCCTAGGCTAAGATTAGCCTGAGGCGTGGTACCGAGGTAAAATAGTATAGTTATATGAATCTTTCCTGGGTATAGATGATGGATAACTGTTGTTTGCCCGAGGTACGAGCCTCGGATAGTCGTGGGCTAGGGCCCACCTACCCAACCCTGCCATGACTATTATGTTTGCTTGTACCAAGAAGAATACATTGAAGTATCCACTTGAGTTTAAGATCATTTTTATCCTGAATAAGTAGGTAAAGATTGCTGGGGGCGGATGTGCTTCCTTCTCCCTAGCCCACGACTATCCGAGGCTCGTACCTCGGGAAAACAACAGTTATCCATCATCTATACCCAGGTAAGATTCGTATAACTATGCTATATATTCATAAACAATTACCATTCTCATAGAAGTGGAAAATGCATTCACCAGAATCCAGCAAACGGAAACAGCCCATCCAACATCGCTGGGACCCATCGGTCTGGAGCAAACAGGATGGACGACAGTGAGTGGTTAATAATATATTTAATTTTAATTCAATACTTTATTTCAGACTCAGCATTATGGTAGTTACATAAATATACTTGTGTTGAATCGCATAATAAGCCAAATTGTTATGTATTTCTATTAATTTAGAATAAAATCGAAGTTTTGTACTGCACGTATCGTCAAACACAACTAGTCAATGGCCGTACGTCTTTGTTTTGCTGTTGATGCCGTTTTCATCTTTGTAATTCAGACTAATGTGGGCGGGGGCGGGGCTGGGTCGGTCCAAAGCATTGCTTATTCATATTAAAGGGCTACCAGCCGGGTATTATTATAACTTATACCGACCTACCCAAGGGGGGGGGGGCTATATAAAGACTAACACGTATATGTATATATATATATATATACATAAACAATACCCGTACTCATAGAGGTGGAAAATGAATTCACCAGAATCCAGCAACTGGAAACAGCATAGGGGGCCACCATTTGCAATGGAAAACAGAAACAGCTCGTCGAACTTCACTATGCAGCAAACAGGCTGGACGACAGCAATTGGTTAATAATGTGAAAGTACAACGTCTGAACACTTCGAGTTCTGGATACTGAATGGTTTATTCACGGCGTAGGGCACGCTTGACCCGCCGGCTAAACTTTCCATGACGTCATCTCATTTGCATATCTCTTTGTCCCCAACTCTGCATATCGTTAACATATATTACCCACAGGTCTAGACGTCTATTACGCATATATCACATCCCCCCCTCAAAGTATTTCTGAAACATGAAATGTTACAAAATAACAATGAAGAAACACAAAATATACAATATCAAATATATGCGCACTTAACTTGCAAATGTCTGAGTGCACAATGCACTTAAGTCCTCACAATCCGGCCGTAATGCCTGATATCTCATATTGTCCATATGTATCAACAGTAAACACAAAAGCTGAAATAAACTTAACTGTACATGCACATGTTAATCCTGCAACCGTCGGAAGCACACTGACCTACTATAGATCTAACCTGCTCGCCGGCCTTATCAGCCGACCTGACCTACTTAGATTAACCGTACTGTTTACATTCGGCGTTGACGCTGACCCAGATTGCATCTGCACAACTAACTCGGGCCGCCCCTCCACTGGCGCTCCAATGATTTGCACTCGGTTACGATATAACATGTTGCCTGACTCATTCAAAATCTCGATTTGCTTGTTAATATTTGGCCAAAACATACAGTCCCGCGCCAACTGCTTGGACTTAGTCACCCCAAATGCATCTCATGCAACGCCTCTATCATCTCACCACGAAGAGCTGGAGGCACCACCACCCGATTGCCGTTCATTACAAGATTATTTTCAACTGTCAACTCATGCTTGTACGGAATGTACTGTCTCAGACACGGTGGTGTCTGTATACGTGTAGTGTCCCACCCATCTTCAATGTGTGAGATCAACATAGACATAGATACATCTTTTTCATATTCAGCTACAATCTTACTCAACAGACTCGACGACTGCATGTCCACTGCAGCAACGCAGAACGTTTCATCGAACAGGCTATCATGACCTACTTTGGCGGTATGCGCCCTGAACAATGTGTCTGCAAAAAACATCAAAGAGCCCTTCACATGACATAACTGAATATTGTAATTCTGCAATCGCATTCGCATTCTTTGCATTTTAGCCGACAGCTTATGTATTGGTTTTTGCATTATGGCTACCAACGGCTTGTGGTCTGTCAGAATTTGAACTTCCTTGCCAAATATATACTCATGAAACCGTTGGCATCCGAAACATATGGCGAGCATTTCTTTTTCAATAGTGGCATATCCACACTGCGCTGCATTAAGCGCACGAGATGCGAGTGCGATTGGCTTACCACCTTGCATCAACACGGCTCCCAAACCTGACTGACAAGCATCTACCTGAATTACAATAGGCTTCTTAACATTGTAATATGTCAATACAGGAGCAGTTCTTAACTTCTCTTTCAATTTATCGAACGCACCTTACTGTTCGGCTTGCCAGTGCCATGCCACGTCCTTGGCTAGGAGCGTGCGTAGTGGTTTAGCTATCTCGGACATGTTGGGTATGAACTTGTGCACATATGCAACCATGCCCAGGAACCTTTGGACGCTTTGTTTGTCACGCGGCTCTGGCATGTCTACTATTGCTTGTATTCTGTCTGGATCAGGCTTTACACCCTGCTGGGTAAGTTGATGACCTACAAACTTTACTGTAGTTTTACATAGCAACGATTTAGCATCATTTAATTTAAGATTAACCGACCTAGCTCGGTCCAAAACAGCTCGGAGCCGCTCGTTATGTTCCTCAACCGTTGACCCATATACCAAAATATCGTCCGTGACTATCCCGATACCGGGTATGTCGCCCATGACACGGTGCATCTCCTGAATAAAAATGTTGCCCGCTGTTTTGATGCCAAAAGGCAAGCGTGTGTACCTGTATCGGCCCCACGGAGTATTGAACGTGCACAAACGTGAACTTTCCTAATCCAATTCTATCTGCCAATACCCTGTTTTTGCATCCAAAACTGAAAAATACTTAGCATCAGCTGTTTTGGCAATAATCTCATCAATCGTTTTGGTTGGGAATGGCCCTCTTTTTATCGCTTTGTTTAATTTAGTCGGATCCAGACAGATTCTAATTTTATTTGTTTTTTTTACGATCGTGATAGAATTAACCCATTCGGTAGGCTCATCCTGTTCCACTATAACACCTAACTCTACCATACGATCAAGCTCACTGCGTACTTTACTCTGAATTGCAAACGGAATCCGTCAAGGCGGATCTATGACAGGTTGAATAGACTTATCGACATGAATGATAGCCTTTGCTTTGATCAACCCCAAACCCTGAAATACGTCTTTGTATTCGCTTACCAGCTTCTCTGCCCCTGCGCTGGAACTGTTCGTCGGTGTGGCAATGTTCGTTGGTTTGGCCATGTTCGTCGGTTTGCCAATGTTTGTCGGTTTGCCAATGTTCGTCGGTATGGCCCTGTGCACCTCATCCACACGTGCCAGCAGGTTCAAAGTCACACAAGCCTGCTTGCCCAGGATGGGCTGGCAATCCGGCACCACCTGGAACCGAAGCACACTGTCGTTGACATCAAGCAGTGCCTCTCCATCCGGCGTGATCCGGTGACCGGAGAACGTCACCAACGAACATCTGGTGTTCGTCAGCCTCCCCGGAGCGACTCTGTCGAAGACGAACCTCGGAAGCACGTTTGCCTCCGATCCAGTGTCAAGCTTGAACTTGACAGGACAACTGTTCACCCGAACGATTGCATGCCACAGCTCGGCATCCCGACCAGCACCGCGATCGACGGCGCCCACAAACAGATCCGTTGCCAGTACATTGACTTCCGCTGCATCCGGGTCTTGCTCAGCATTGTGAGGGTCGGGCGCTTCGACGTGAAGCTCGTTGACTCTCCCGAGCCTGCTCCTACAGACCTTCCTGAAGTGCCCGATCTTCTTACAGGCAATGCACACCTTTCCTTTCGCTGGGCAGACTCCCCGGCGGTGCTCATACCCACAGTTCTGGCAGCGGATCTTGAAATCTCCTGCACCGGCGGCGGCGGCAATCCAAGATGGCGATTTCCAAGATGGCGTCGCCGCTGACCGGACCGCCGGTGGTGCACCGGTACGCACATTAGCATAATTCCGAATGAAATCTATGTCTTTACTTTCCACGTCTGATTTGGTGTCCTCCAACAGATCTGAACTGAACTCACTCATTTCACACATACTTATGCACTTTGTCAATGTTAACTCAGTAGTTTGAAGCAATTTGTTCCGCAAATTCACATTTTTAACGCCAGCCACAATTCGGTCGCGCAAAAGCGACTCCTCCACCGCTCTGTATTCACAGTCCTTGACTTTGTCCCTTAACGCTGTGATGTACGTCGCCATATTTTCTGACCCTTGATTATGCAAATTAAATTTGTATCGTGTGATAATTATACTGCTTTTACCGACACAATAAACCTGAAATGCTTCAGTTAACGGTTTGATCTTGTCTTGATCGATGAACGCAAAAGTCATATTGGCAAATACCTTTTGCGCTTCCTCGCCAGCAACGTGAAGGAAGATGCAGCATTGGCGTATATATCATGACACCTGCCGCAGTGGCGTATATATCATATGCTCTGATCCATGTTTTCCAGTTCGATCTCGCGTTGTTGCTCAGGACAAGCTGACCAGGCGGCCGCAATCCCGGCAAAGTATTTGCGGGCGGCATCCTTCCTCATCTGACACCATGTGAAAGTACAACGTCTGAACACTTCGAGTTCTGGATACGGAATGGTTTATTCACGGCGTAGGGCACGCTTGACACGCCGGCTAAACTTTCCATGACGTCATCTCATTTGCATATCTCTTTGTCCCCAACTCTGCATATCGTTAACATATATTACCCACAGGTCTAGATGTCTATTACGCATATATCACAAATAATAGCCTATGGGATTAACACTTTGATGACGCTCTGGCGCAGAGTAGTGCATGTAGAGTTGAGGAACAACTACACTGGTCCCTCCCTACATTTCTTCCATATATGGTGCAATTTGTATTATTATTATCAATTATTCGGGGTCGGTCCTAAGCATTGCTTATTCATATTAATGGTATAACTTATAGTAATACCCGGCTGGTACTATATTAAAATATGGGAGAAAACACTGGGACAAGTTTATTTCAATTCCACAGAAAATATACCTACTAATCATCAATGTTGGGGGGGGGGGGGGGGGGTCGGTCCAAAGCAGTGCTTATTCATATTATTAAAGCTGCATAGTCCGATGAAGCATCAAATTTTCAAAACCAAAATAATGACATAGATTTGACTCTACAAATCTAACTTAGATATTGATGCACATATTAAGCATTTATTGCCACATAGAAGGGCTCACTGAGACAATTTGATAGAACCTGTTACTGTTGAAGCGTATGGTGTCAGAGTTTTGGCTTGCTTGCCAAAACTAAGTTTGCATGATTGAATTTCAAATATCTCAAAACTTATCCATTTAAAATCAAAGTTACTTTAACTGGACATAAGGTAGATTATAACGATCAATTTAATATATTTATCTCAGAAAAATGACCACGTAAACGCAAAACCATCGGACTATGCAACTTTAATCAATCACCCTGTCAGGGATATGAATACAGGAGGCGCTCATTCAAAATGTCATGCCACCTAACGACATCCATCTGCACCAGGATGGCTAGTGACTGATGATTCCGCAAGAGGACGTTCCACTTCCGGGTGTCCTCATCGAAAGAAGTCCAAGAAAATTGTTCACAGGATCTTGCAACTTCACGTACTGTGTAAGTATATCATGATAGAAGATATTTGTCTATCATATGCAATATGACTTTTTTGGTACGTTACCGACAAAAAAATGTATCTAATATCAATTGACTCTTCTTTAAAACACTTTTATAGGCAATCCCTGATGAGTTTTTCATTGAGCGATAATAGGAATGTTGTATGTAGTTATCGGTTCCGAGGGCGAGGCACCGTGGGATTGTCGGCCATTTTGGGAAGCACACAAAGTACGTAGTGTCTACGCGTACGTCAGCCGTACGCGCAGCCTGGCGAGAAAACAGCAATAAAACAAGAACTACCAACAAAAATTGCAATCTCAATGAATATTCCACTGCTTCAGATCCAATGACTTAAAAATTGATACTTGTCGCTTCCTAGCCAGGCGCTTGACATTATTAGGATAGGGCAAGGACTGGTTGGGTCAGTGTCATGATAATGTGACTGAGTGGGATATCAGGTCATGGTGCTGGAGGCCTGGTCTCCCAGTGAGGCAGCACTATAAAGTCGCCATGAGTGCGCACTGTCACAAGTCGGTACCCGTCCTGATATGACCTTCGATGTTGCTAGAATGTAAAACAACAACAAACAAGCTTAAAAATTGATACTTGTCGCTTCCTAGCCTGGCGCCCGGCATTATTAGGATAGGGCAAGGACTGTTTGGCTCAGTGTCAGGATAATGTGACTGAGTGGGATATCAGGTCCTGGTATCCCAGTGGGGCAGCACTATAAAGTCGCCATGAGCGCGCACTGTCACAAGTCGGTACCCATCCTGATATGACCTCAGATGTTGCTAGGACGTAAAACAAACAAAACAAACTAGTTTGCATCTAAGTGTTAACAATGGCAGCAGTTATGTTAATGGTTGCATTGTCTCGGTCTTTGCGCAGTATTTATTTTATTTTGTTCTTATTTTCCAGTTTCAAAAGTTCTAAAAAGCTCAAATAATCATGTTGGTAACATTGATCTATTTTACTGTTGCTGACTATGCAAAGGCTGTGATAGAAATAAGCAAACATTTTCAAATGTCCATAGGACAAGTCTGGTGTGATTTTTGTTGTTGATTTATTTTACTTGTCTGTCTGAGGTTTCTAAATTATTATTTTTTAAGTGATTTAAAAATAGCAGAATCCTGATCCTGCTCCAAGCCCAGCTATGAACATTTTTCTTCCTCGTAATGCAGAGAGTTATGCATACTATGCCTAGAATACAGCCATATTGAGCGACGCATGTTTTTGATAAAACAGTCAAACTAGCAAACTTACTGAATCTCAACTCAGTCTATGTGCCTATCCAGTGCTTCTAATAATGTGAATTTGAAGAAAAAGGGAGTCCTAACCTTACACTAAGCCCAGTTGCAAGCTTTAACAAAACAAAAACGGGACTAAACTGGGTACTCCAAACTGAATTATTCTTTTCATGAAGTTAATTTGCAAATGGTACAGTTGGAAAGCTCTTATCATTCTGATTACAAATATATATAATAATGGAAAATTGGTTTATTAGTCCCTGAGTTATGGATTTTTTAATATTAAATTTGTGCCCTTAATTTTACACACATTTCATGATTCTGTCAATCCCGATGTTTGAGGCTGCCTGCTGAAGGTAAATTATATTTTAATCACATTCTTTTAGCTTATTATTTCTAGTACAATTTCTAATCTCAATTTTGTTCAGACCTTACAAATAATATTTGTTGAGCAATTTGACCTCAAACATGGCAAATCGTGTGATTTTCAGGAACCGTCCTTAATAAAATCTTTAGAAAATTAATCTCTGGTTCTATTTGAGATATTGGCGCTAAGTCGCGTGTGCTGCCTCCCAGGGATTATTTAAAAAAAAAAAAAGTGATTTAAAATAAACAATGACCCTGTTCCAAACCAATTCACAAGGATTACATTAAAAAAAAAAAAAAATACATTGACCAAATGATGTGCGTACATACACTGTATGCATAGTGTATTGGTCTGCACTGACCTCTCGGACAAGGAGCTGCATAGACAGGTAGGCGTGGGTAGGGTGGTGACATCAGGGAGCCTAGGTGGTGTATCGGTTAGCACACTGGCCCGGAATGCAAAGAGATGTGGGTTCGAGTCCCGCTCTAGGCACAATATTTCCTAACATTATAATAGAATCCAGGTTAAGGTTATTATGTACCAACTTAATAAGCCTTTCAGCCTGATTAATAAATGATATTCTTGTTCTCAACAGGAGGGGCTTGTGGTGCGGTTCAAGGTTTAATGGTGACACATAATCTAATGACACCCTCGTTAGTTCAACAAGAAAGCACTGCTGTAATGTGTCGAGAAGCTTCTTGCAAAAAACATTGAGAACTGAGAATGGACTGAGAGCACGTGCCTCTGTATATATTGGCATCCGCTTGTTTTGTTATCTGTGACAGCTTGACAATTGCAGGTCTCTTCACACATGCTAGGTAACCACCAATACACACAAATATTACGCCATTTCTGATACTGCGAAAGAAAATATTGCAATGGCAAAAATGTCATGTGGGTCTGAGGCAGCCGACAGAAGCAGTAAGTACTTTACATGCGTCGAATGCGGTGCTGGATTCCTGCGAATGCGTGCCCTGAACCGTCATTATAATACGCACACAAAGTGCAAAATGCCATGTGCTCATTGTCAAGAGAAATTCAGTTCGACGCTTGCTTTAAAAATCCACATTCTTAAACATCATAATGCGGCAAAACTTGAGGGCGGTTCCGCTGCTAAGGTGCGCAAATTTGTTGTGCACAATGTGTGCCCTCAATGTGGACTGACCTTTACGGAGCCCACTATAGTGGATGCGCACATAGCGGCACATGTGAAGAATGGGGACACCAGTTGGCTGTGCGGTTGCGGGATGAAATTCAATACAAATGCAGAATTAAGCGACCACATATCGAGAAACCCATATCATTTGAACCATACATATTACAAATGTCCTTCGTGTGGAGACAATTTCTTTACTTTTAGTTTATTGATGAAGCATGTCAATAGCGCACATGCTAGCTATATATGTTCCGAATGTAATGGGCGGTTTAGTAGTGCAATATGCTTGAAATCGCACAAGATAACTCACGGACAGGAGAAGCAGTTTAGGTGTTCGCAATGTGATGCAGGATTCCACATAATGGACGACTTCACCATACACATACGAGAGGTTCATTGCAAAGATCTGATTTGTCAAAATTGTGGCAAAGGATTTAGTGGATGGAAACCTTTATGGAAACACATTCAGGTATTCCACTCCAAAGAGTCTCAGGTATTGGAATTGAAAACAATACCTCACATGTCGCAGAAGCCGCAGACGTCTTCAGACTGCGGTAGCATAGCGACTGACGATGGCAGCAGAACAGTTCCAAAGCCAACACACTCAAAGGAAACGCAATGCACGCAATGTGGTGAGGTGTTTACTCCCGTTGCCCCTAAAGAGGGTGCAATTGTCTCTAGCTGTGTCATATGTCCACCATGTGCAAAGGACTTCAAGGAAATGTTTGGTATTGACCTTGATCAATGAGACATTCCTGCCATAATTTGAGATGGGTTGATTGGCGACCAGACGGGATGGCTGAATGAGTTGAGCATCCGTCTCCTGATTTGGGAGATCGGGGGATCCAAACCCATGGATTTGTGGGTTCGAACCCTGGTCGAGTCAAACCAGTGACTTAAAAATTTATACTTATCGCTTCCTAACCAGCGCTCGGCATTTATAGGATAGGGCAAGGACTGGTTGGCTCAGTGTCAGGATAATGTGACTGAGTGGGATATCAGGTCATGGTACTGGCTGCCTGGTCTCCCAGTGGGGCAGCACTATTAAGTCACCATGAGTGCACACTGTCACAAGTTGGTACCCGTCCTGATATGACCTTTGATGTTGCTAGGACGTAAAATGACAAACAAACTTGGTTGGCAAAGCCTTTGTTATACCAGGTTTTCAGTCTTTTTTCTAGTACATGCAGTTGGCAGCCTAGATAAAAGATTCACCCGGTACTTGTAGTACACGGGTGAACGACAACGTAGTGTAAATACGGGCGAAAAAAGCTTTAGTATGGGACAGGACCTAGAAACTGTGGTTCCAGGATCAAATGGCTACATATATAGGCACAGAGTTGGTGAAATAGAGAAAATGCAAAAAGACAAGATGGCGGCCATAGAACGCCGTCGATTTCACTTTTAAATCTGATTAAACCAGATGTTTTATTATATTTTTCAACTCAAAGGTAGTAGGGAAATATGAAGACATATACAAAGAATAAATGTTGCTTCTTAGATTGTGAAATTAGGCTCTCATAAAGACTCACTTCATTAGCTCGATTTTTCCACCGTTTTTATATAAGGCTGGTCTTCACCCGTGTACTGCGAGTACCGGGTGAATCCTTTATCTATTGGCAGCCCTGCTCAGAGGACAATGAGAGTATTTCTATGGTGGATGAGTCTTATTGAGGATTTGCGTTTGACGTAGGCATCACACTACTCGTGCATCGTGGTTGGATAGAAGCAGATCCTTCTACTATCAAGTATATATATGTAAATAAAACAAAAAGCACAAATCTATTCACTGCTACCATCTAAGTCTGTTATTTAGAACCATGAATATTCAATCTGGGGTTGAAATAATGTTATTGATGAGAATAGCTTACTCAAAAATTGAAAAAGTGAAATCCTGTCAAATTAAACCCCAAATCCAAGCGATATTAACGCCACCGCATTGGCGGCGATATTATCGAAGGTAAACAAAACAAAAAGCACAAATCTATTCACTCCTGCGTTCTAATTCTATTATTCAGAATCATGAATATTCACTCGGGGGTTGAAATAATGTTATTTATGAGAATAGCTTACTCAAAAAGTGAAATTCAGTCAAATTAACCCCAAATCGAAGCGATATTAACGCCGCGCAGTGCTTTCTATCCAGCCATGATGGCCAATGGGTCACTGGTCACGTGGTGCTAATCGTTTGACCCAAATCCTCAATAAGGTTGATGTCCCTTTAGAAACACCCCGTCCTGATATGACCTTAGAAGTTGCTAGTACATGAAACTCCAACAACTAACCAACCAACCTTAGAAACGTGGCTAAGAACTAGTATTTTCTCATATGCCTTTGTTAAGTTAGTCTTTATTATTTATATACGATGTTATTTCAGTTTGAAGTCACTTTTATTATGTATGCTTAATTTGGAGATATTTGAAGTGAAAATGTCAACGTTAATTTTGGTGTGTTTGTTGAAATTCAGACAGCATAGGGTTCAGTAGGAAAAGGTTCTATTAAGCCCTGTTTACACGGGCGATTTAAAACGCCTCATATAAAACGACTTGCCTAGATCGATTCACATTTGTTGTGTAAATGCGACTCTGAGGCGTTTTAGGGCTGAATCGATTCATATAAATCGGTACATGTAAACCACCTCGCGAGGTGGTTTATATGAAGCTATTCAGCTGGTTCCCGGGCAGCGATAGTGTAAAATAGTGGTGCTGTTCGGCTACAGGCTCAGCTGTAACTAATCGCTGGTGCCCAGCAGTGTTAGGGACCAATTAGGCCGAAATCTATTGAATGCGATCATATTTAACAGAATTACATACTCAAATAATGAAATTTAATTAAATTAACCCTAAATTCCAAGCGATATTAACATAGCCGCTACATTGGTGTCGTTATTCATATTGTGAATCGACGTATGTAAACTAAACAAATAGCAGTACTTGTCGGCTACAGACTCCCCACTAAGGCTGCTGGTTCCCGGCGCCGACACACTTTCAAACTCGGTCAGTGTAAACGCGCCACTAAAACACTTCATATAAATCGCTTTGTCTAGATCGTTTTACAATTCCCCGTGTAAACACGGCTTTAGATTGAGTTGGTATCTCCTTCTAAAAAAGCTTGTATTATTTAACAACGCCTCTAGAGCACATTGGTTTTTATCATCAGCTATTGGACGTCAAGCATATGGTCATTCTGACATATTTCTTTGGAGGAAACTCGCCGTCGCTGCCACATAGGCTACTCTTTCCGATAAGCAGCAAAGGGTCTTTTATGTGCACTTTCACATAGACAGGACAACACATACCACAGCCAGTTGTGGACCACTGGTTGGAACGAAAAATAGCCCAAACTGCAAAATGGGTCCACCAAGCACGATCGATCGAATGACCCACACCTTCACAGGTGGGGGACACTACCGCCTGAGCTACGTCCCGCTCCCGTGTGGTGTTGAGGACTGACTGTGTTGTGTGTATCACTATGTATTGTATACTCGATACCACCACATATTTGGTTTCCACGTTACATTGTTACTGTGTTTTTTTAAAAACTGTTATAACATGTTGATGGTGTGCTACAGTGAGACCCCGATATAACGCGATCGTTGGGGTGCATAACAAGTTATCGCGAAAAAAGCGTGGTCGCGTTAAATCTGGGTTCAATTTACTGAATTACCTTTGGATAAAAAAAATTAAACTAAATTGCGTTATATCCGAATTCGCGTTTAATCGGGGCGCGTTATAACTGGGGTTCACTGTACTTTGTTTGGAACGGGGTTTGTGGAAAAGTAGTACTGTTTGTATGACCGTGAAAATGTTGAATACTTTGGCGACCACTGATTCTATTCAAGTAAATACAGTTTAAGAAGACAAACCCCACAAGAACCAGGAAAGCCGACAATGAACATAACATGAAATAATTAATTGTCGAAATGTTAAAAAAAAATGTTTGATGTATTTTATTGTTTTAGTTTATTCTCATTATATGTCTTGTACGTCGTACTGAAATAATTACAGATAAATAAATACAGATAAAACTGTTTAGTGACATTTTCTTCAAGTACATTATAGTTTTGTAGTTGTTATTCCTGCCCATAGGTTAATGTAGTTGCTCCTATGTGGTAGCCGAATCGTTGAGAGCGCTGACTTGTTATACCGGAGACCAGACGGAATGGTCGGATGAGTTGAGCATCCGTCTCTCGTTTTGGTAGATCTTGGGATTGGAATCCTGGTCGATTCAAACCAATGACTTAAAAATTGATACCTGTCACTTTCTAGCCAGGCGTTCAGCATTAATGGGATAGGGCAAGGACTGGTTGGCTCAGTGTCAGGATAATGTGACTGAGTGGGATATCAGGTCATGGTGCCGGCAGTGTGGTCTCCAAGTGGGGCAGCACTATAAAGTCGCACTGTCACAAGTCGCTGCCCATCCTGATATGACCTTATATGTTGCCAGGACGTGAAACGGCAACAACCAACCGATCTGACACCAGAGGTCATGGTGACTTGTAGTCCAGTTTCCTAGTAGGGCAGCACTATAAAGGTGCATTGAGTGCACACTGTCACAAGTCGGTACCCGTCCTGATATGACCTTTTTACTAAAGTAAAACAAGAAGACATTAGCCTTTTTGAGGACAGCTGGTCTGTACCACCTCATATAATTTATTAAACCAATTTGATCAGTTTCATCTAGAATGTTATTTACCTTGACCCTAAATTATGAATGTCAGTTTCTTAAATGCCTCAGTGTCTATTGCCACTCAGTTGATTGTATGCTTTTGCATTATGTGTAAAAGTGATGGTTGAATAAAAAACAAACAATTCTCGCCATGAATATGGCCTATGCTGCCGACACAGCATAAAGAAGCCACCAATCAATCAAAAACTTAGAGCTGCTAGGACATAACACTCTAATAACCAAATAACCGAATCAGTACCTTGGTAAGAATGCTGGCTGGCTTCCCGTGTGGAAGATCGTGGGTTCGAACCCTGGCCAAGCAGGGGGGGGGGGGGAGCAACTGGAATCAGTGCAGGGTAGTGTGGGCCTCTTTATTCTTTTTTTGTTGTTGTTGAAGATTTATACTGCCTATCATGGATAAGCCTGAATAGGCTTGTTTTCACCATTAGTCAGTTTGTAGATAGAAAGCCCGAGCCTACACTTTTACCGACCCAAGGGATTTTTAACCTCCGACACCACATAGTCATGGTATGAGAGCAACTGGTTACTGTAAGTTATATACAATCCAAATTGGCAGAGCTGGGGGCACAGGGAATCGAACCACTGACCTTCAGATTAGGAGTCCGACCAAAAAAAAAGTCAGACACTCTAACCACTCCGCCACAGAGAACACCACATTTTGAAGGGCATGTCTTGTGAGATATATTTTGAGTGATGACTTGAAACTCAGACACTACGGAGCACCTCTAATTCAAGGGGGGGGGGGGTCAGAGGGGAGCTCATTCCACATCAAACCAATGACTTACAAAATTGATGCTTGTTGCTAGCTAGCCTGGTGCTCAACATTTCTAGGATAACTCAAAGACTCGTTAGCTCGGTATCTTTTCTGATATGACCATAAATGTTGCTAGGACGTAAAGCACAAACAAACAAACGTTGCACATCCTGTTTCCTCTGTGGATAGGTGCTTTGGCTAATTGAATACAATAACGCCTCTCTAAATCGACCGACCTTGAGACCGACTTTAAGTGGTCCATTTAGGGAGGTGGTCGGTTTAGGCAGTTAGAATATGGTTACAATGGTATTGTTGGGTCCCAAATAAAGCGATCGATATAGGGGAGTCGTTGATCTGTGGAGGTGGTCGGTTAGAGAGGATTTACTGTAATATTAACCAAACTGAGATTCCAATCTGCTGTATGTGTGTTTTGTTTTTCTTTCAATAGGACGGCCATATGAATCAACAAGGATGACGCAAAATCAAACTGCACCCGTGATAGTTTACGAAGGAAGCACCATTTACCCTTGCAACCTTTGTCTTAAAGCATTCCAAACTAAGAAGAACCTCAATAAGCATCGACTTTTGCATCGGCGATCAAATGTCTGCGCACACTGCAATCTAGGATTCAGTACTCTGCCACGCCTCACTGCACACATCCGCACTCACTTCGACAAAAATGCCAGCAAACCAAATGACGGAGGACTCTCCGGTGGTACGAATGTGGGCAGGTTAGACAATAAGCCCTTTGTATGCGCTGAATGTGACGAAGGATTCCTGCTAAGGCAGCGTCTGATACTTCACTTGAAAACGCATGTCGTGCACGAAAAATTGCCATTCATATGCTTTCATTGTAAAGAGAGGTTCCATTCTCAATTGAACTTAAATATTCACACCAAAAAACATACCAGATTGGTAATGCCATTTCCATGCTTTAAGTGCACGAGATCCTTCATTAGTCAAGGCAATTTAGCCGCACACATTATGAATCACCACAAACAGAATGATGAAACTGCTTTGAACACAACATGCCCTCAGTGCGGAGCAGCCTTTAAGGCCACCATTAACCTTGACGCGCACATAGAAGTGCATATGGAAAAGGGGGACACCAACTGGCTGTGCAAGTGCGGGGAACGCTTCGATACAAATGTTGAATTAGTTAGTCACGTAACTAAAAATCCAGACCATGCAAACCACATCTATTTCCCATGCAGCTACTGCGACGTCAGTTTCTTTTCTCATGTTGGCTTGATGTCGCATATTAACAAAGTACACATACAGAAGTACAAATGTCCTGATTGCGGTGAGTGGTTCAGATTTGAGGTATGCTTCAAAGCCCACAGACTCACCCACACGCAGCACTTTGAATGTAACAAATGTGATGCCACCTTCTCCATCTTTGACAGTTTAACCAGACACTTACTGGAATCCCATAAGGGTGAGCAGGTCTGTCAGTACTGCAAGAGGGACCTCAAATCGTTGCATAATTTACGTCGTCACATTAGGGTGTTTCATGCCAAAGATAGAGCCAGATTTAAGGCGTTATATTCCAAAAGCAAGTCTAGTGTGTTTCATATTAAAAAAAAGTCGAAGCAGTCGTCTACTAAGAAGAAATCCCATGCCAAAGCGAACCGTCAAGTGTCGCACTGCAAAGAGATGCCGGAAACATCTAGTTGTGATAACGGTGTCACTGAAAATGGTAGCAAAGCATTTTCAAAGTCATCCCACTCCGAAGAAACACAATGTACGCAATGTGGTGAGGTGTTTGATCGAAGTGTCACCGAAAACCGCACAGTTGACACTAACCCCATTATTTGTCCCCAGTGTTCAAAGGACTTCCTAAAAATGTTTGGCATTAAGATTGGTCCATGAGATATTGTACAAAATCACAGTAGGGAAAAGATAAGTAAGCGAGGTTTTGAAACAATGATCTGACCTTCTATTTTTCAAAAGAATTTCACTGCAAAGGCCGTCAATGTGAATTTGGATCTTTTGACATGCATTCGTAATGAGTGTGAAAAACACCTCTTTACTTTTCTATTTACTTCTACCAAAAAAGGAATTGCTATGTTTTGATTATAAGGTTTTCTTCCAAATATGGATAATGAGGCCTTCCCATGATTGATAAGGTGGTTGTGCTTATTGCTGTGAGTTGGGGTGGTCAGTGAGGCCATCACCTCATCGACCAGAGTTTGAACCCTTGTCGAGTCAAACCAATGACTTAAAAATTTATACTTGTCGCTTCCTAGCCAGGCACTCGGTATTATTAGGATAGGGCAAGGACTGGTTGCCTCAGTGTCAGGATAATGTGAGTGAGTGGGATATCAGGTCATGGTGCTTGCAGCCTGGTATCCCAGTGGGGCAGCAGTCTAAAGTCACCATGAGTGCACACTGTCACAAGTCGGGACCTGTCCTGATATGACCTTAGTTTTTGCTAGGTCGTAAAACAATAAACAAACAAACGTCGCTATGTGAAGCCCTCATCTCTCATTGCGAATCCCTCACGCACTTGAATTCCATTAAACTGTCCCCCTGATCTAAATTAGTCTAAAATCGCCATTCGCCATTGTTGGTCCCCCCCCCCTGAAATCCAAATGAAAATAGTCTTGAATTCCTATAAAAAATTAATAAGTGCAATCAGTATTTAAGTTTGATATGTAGAATCAAATCTAGATAAGTATTTTGGTTTCGAAAATTGATGTTTTCATCTGATTGCAGGTTTCAAGTGAAGATTAGGCAAAAACTTTTACTCTACTTTAGTTTGCATTTTCAAAAACATATTTCGGTTGAAATCACCTATGTAAAATTTGTTTGTTTGTTGTTTTACGTCCTTGTAACATCTAAGATCATATCAGGACAGGTACCGACTTATGACAGTGCGCACTCATGGCAACTTTATAGTGCTGGCCCACTGGAAGATCAGGCCACCAGCACCATGACCTGATATCCCACTCAGTCACATTATCCTGACACTGAGCTGACCAATCCTTGTCCTATCCTATTAATGCCGAGCGCCAGGCTAGGAAGCAACAAGTATTAAATTTGAAGTCATTGGTTTGACTCGACCATGGTTCGAACCCATGACCCCACGATCTACCAACACAGGAGACGGACACTCTAACTCGTTCGGCCATCCCGTCTGGTCCCCCTGTAAAGAAAGCAGGCACTAAATAATATTTATTGTAACAGGGATGAAAGATAGCGATTTGTGCAATTTTGGGTTATTTGTGTAGCTTTTAAAACATCTAGGATGTAAAACTCAAACGATCTACAATAGACGGGATCACCATTCTGACTGCGCATGAGCTGAAAACGGCGTTGGCAGCAAAGCAAAGGCGTACAGCCATTGAGTTTGCCGATACGCGTAGAGAAAAACTTTGATTTTATTCAAAATTAATTAAAAAAATACATAACAATTTGGCACAAACATGGACGGAAGGATGCAATATAATAATATAATTAACAACTCTCCATAATTAAGCATTTTGAGCTAAGAAACATACAATTTCAGTCACTTTACAGGCTAATGTTTACATCACCATTGATTAGCCATAAGTAATTCTTGTTCTAAATATTAAATTGTCAAATGTGTCAACAAAAACTTGTTTCAAAGAAATATATAACCAATATCTGATTAACCCTACTCATTTTCTATTTCTACATGTCATTAACCATAGGATATAAATAAAAACATGAATAAAATAAGTAAAACTGACTCTGGCTATGACTAACACTAGCCTGAGTGTCCAGATTTGTCTAAATCTAAATGCACACGTCATAAGATGTGCATAGTATATTAATGTAAATGCAATGCTGGATAAAAGATTAATATCTTAATTTATTATATATATATTCTTTAGTTGGTATTCTGTTTCAAACAAGAGCTGAGATGAGCTGAAACTAGCAGTAGCACATTTCATAGCTGCACCCAGTGTATTAGCATGTGCCATGTGCTTCTTGCGGGTTTGTTTTGCTCTGACGCATCCCACAATGCACCGCGCCGCTGGAATGGTGATGTAGTCTGTTCTGTGTATTTATATATATATATATTATTTAACCGAATACCAACACAAATTTCCACAAAGACTTAAAGTTGCATAGTCCGATAGTTTTGATTTTCTCTATTTTTTCTGAGATAAATATATTAGATGGATCACTAGTATCTACTTTACATTAGTTCAAAGTTACTTGGCAAGGTTGCCAAAAAGACTTCTGCAGTAAGAGGTTTTGTTAAATTGACTCAGTATTGCTTTCTATGCAGAAACAAATGCTTAATAAGTACATCAGTATCTAAATTAGATATGTCAAATCAAATCTAGATAATTGGTTTGGTTTTGGAATTTTGATAGTTCATCGGACTATGCAGTATTCATCTGTAATGGCTGGTATGATTGGGTTGGCAGCCAGCATTGTGTTTGTGGTTAGCCAGTGTTGGGCCTCCCCTCTATTGAGTCGGGATGAATTTCCATGAAAATGCAGAAATTCTCTCACAGGCTTAGCATCATCATGGAATCGTGGAGGGTTGGGAGCCAGCGTTGTGTTTGTGATCGGCCGGTGTTGGGCCTCTCCTCTATTGAGTCGGGATGAATTTCCATGAAAATGCAGAAATTCTCTCAGGCTTTAGCATCATCAGGGAATCGTGGACAAATCCCGGAAGTCAGGTTTCATTGAGAACACTCCCAGCACTGTCCTGGTTCCATTCATCTGATTAGTCAGTGCATACTATCCTTGGAGAGCGTTCTGCGGTTGTGACTTACTGCCCATCTTGCTGTCGATTGCCACTTTTTTTTCTCTCGCCGAGATTGCTTTTATTTCTAATTATATATATATATATGTATATATATATATATATATTGTTACTAAAAGTTTCTAAGCCATTGTTTCAGTAACAATGCAACGTTTGTCTAAAGATTGGTAAGATTTGCATATTATTCATTCAATTTCTGATTCAACTGTGTTGAAATAGTTTGCAATGGTGTAGGCCTATATCTGATATATCTTGTGAGCTTTTTAATTAAATGAGTGTCTATTGACACATAATTGATTGTATGCCTTTACATGTAAAAGCAATGATTTGAATAAGATAAACAGTTCTCGCCATGAATACGGCCTGTGCTACTGACATGGTGTAAAGCAACCACCAATCAATCAATCTTATATATCAATTAAATAAAATCTGAATAAAGATAACTGAATACTTCTTGCCTCCACTTTTGTTTTTATATAATGACAATATTGCGCAGCAGCCATCGGCTAGAGTGCACGTTAGACAAATTTCCACCACCAACGCGCCCCCTGATGTCAGTGGAAGAACTAACGTTGGTAGAAGATCATTTTGCAGTGTGCTCTGTACGAAGGCTTGTAAAGAATGTCCACAACCATACTGCCCCCTGATGGCATTGGCAGGAACTAATGTGGACAGTAGCTCACTTTGCATCCTTCGTGAAAACGGTATCCTAAATATGGCTAAAATTCTGACTGGCAATTGACTATCTTCAGAAGTGTAATAAGTAACAATTCTTGCGTTTTTGGCTGTTTGGCTGTTGGAGTTTACGTCCTGACAACATAACAGGTCATATCAGGATGGGTATTGACTTGTGACAGTGCACACTCATGGTGACTTTATAGTGCTGCCCCACTGGGAGACCTTTTGTAAGAAGTGAGGAAGTTTCAATTTTTAAGTCATTGGCTTGACTCAACCAGGGTTCGAATCCCACGATCTACCAAAACGGGAGACAGTCGCTCAACTCATTTGATGTTTTTGTGTGCGTGGGTCATGGTACTGGCAGCTTCCCAGATAGCACACAGCCGTCGGGCCGACGTCGGCTATTGGTCGCACCGTCGCGATCGACTTTCCACCGTCGGGCCGCCGTCGGGCCACCGGTGGATTTCCGACGTTAGGGTTCAATCCCTTTCCACTTTTGAGCCACCGTCGGGCCACCGTCGGGCCGCCGGTAGTGTTCCGACGTTGGGAATCAATCCCTTTCCACTTTTGAGTCACCGTCGGGCCTTCGTCGGCCCGACGGCGGTGTTCCGACGTTAGGGTTCAATCAAAACTTCCACTTTTGAGCCGTCGGGCCACCGTCGGGCCACCGGTGGATTTCCGACGTTAGGGTTCAATCCCTTTCCACTTTTGATTCACCGTCGGGCCATCGTCGGCCCGACGGTGGTGGGCCGCCGCAGGTTTGCATTCATTTTCCACGTCTCGTACACCGTCGGGCCACCGTCGCCCCGACGGTGGTGTCCCGACCTTAGGTTTTAAACCTTTTCCACTTTTGAGCCACCGTCGGGCCACCGTCGGGCCGCCGGTTGTGTTCCGACGTTAGGGTTCAATCCCTTTCCACTTTTGATTCACCGTCGGGCCATCGTCGGCTCGACGGTGGTGGGCCGCCGCAGGTTTGCATTCATTTTCCACGTCTGTTCCACCGTCGAGCCACCGTCGAGCCGACGTGGTGGGCCGCGCATGCGCAGTTCTTTAAATTTGGATTCCGGCTCGAGTCGCCCGCGGAACACGTGCGATTGTTGATCAGTGTTCTTTTTCTACCAGTAACTCCAGAAATAACCGGAATTTTAAGGAATTATTTAACAGGTATGTTTATTAATATGTTTAGATTATTTTGTAAAAGTTTTGTAATTTATTACGAAGTATTAGTGGAATTATTCGTGTTAATACGATTTGAATCATCCGATACGGTTTGTTTACTTCGAATCGCCATCTGACTCGAGTCGCCGGCTCGAGTTGCCAGCGCAACACGTGCGATTGTTGATCAGTGTTCTTTTTCTACCAGTAACTCCAGAAATACCAGGAATTTTGAGGAATTATTTCACAGGTTTGTTTATTAATATGTTTATATTATTTTGTAAAAGTTTTGTAATTTTGTACGAAGTATTAATGGAATTATTCGTGTTAATACGATTTGAATTACCCTGTACGGAATTTTGACGAAGGACCGCCATCTTGGTTTTTTCCGAGAAGACACTGTCACTATAGTGTCAATACGTACAGACTATATTAAATTTATATGCTATGGGTTCTCGATTTCTATTAATTTTGAATAAAAGTAATATTTTTACAGTGACAGTGTCTTCTCGGCTCGTCGGCCCGACGGCGTTTGTCGCCGTCGCCCCGACGGCGGCAGCCGCCGTCGCCCCGACGGCGGGAGGTTGGACAAAACAACGTCGGCCCGACGGCGTTTGTCGCCGTCGCCCGACGGCGGCGGCAGCCGCCGTCGCCCCGACGGCGTCGGGGCGACGGCGGCTGCCGCCGTCGGCCCGACGGCGGCAGCCGCCGTCGGGCCGACGGCGGGAGGTTGGACAAAACAACGTCGGCCCGACGGCGTTTTCCACCGTCGGGCCGCCGGAGCGGCCGCCGTCGGGCCGACGACTGTGTGCTGTCTGGGTTGGTATCCCAGTGAGACAGAACTATAAAGTCGCCATGAGTACGCGCTGTCACAAGTCGGTACCCATCCTGACATGACCTTAGATATTGCTAGGATGTTAACCCCAAACAAACAACATCACCATGACCCGATGTGCCCCATAGTGACATTATCCTGACAGAGCTAACCTGCCCTTGCCCTATCCTATTAAAGTTGCATGGTCCGATGGCATTTGAATTTTTTTTTTTTTTTTAAAATAAATAGCTCAAGTTGACCATTATATCCTAATAATCATTAGTCCCGAGTAACTTTGATGAAAAATTGCAATTTTTGGAGCAGTTTAAGCTGGAAGAACCCAAAATGATTTCGACAAGCTTATCAAAAGTCCTGTGGCTATGACCCAGATGGTCATCTCACGGTGACCATGTGATGTGAGATGACCTACTAATCCTGGAACCTGATGGCTGCAGGTAGGTATTTCTGTTTGGGGTTTGAACATTCTGGGAACGGATTGGTGGCATAGGCCCGTGACACTAGGGTTTTTAACAAAATATTATTTTGTAGAAAGGCTAATTTGATTTATATCTATCGAATCCACCAAGTAGCATCGAATATCCAACATCACATGTACATCGGTATATGATTGACATTGTCCCAATGGCAGAAATGTCAATACATCAAACTATGCAACCACACACCAAACTGCACATTCTATGATTCAGCAGGGCCTGAACATTAATGGTTTGACGGGATCCACCCCAATTGCGCAGGTTTCTGGGTTTAATGCTATGATTGCAGCAGCCGTTCTGGTCATACCTATGTGTTATCATTTGGATGGGATCCATCGCAAATGTGCCGTTCCACAGTGTATGCATTGGAGGACGGCCTGGGGTTGTAGCACCATATCAGTTTCTACACTCACCTGTGACAAACTGCACGCTCTGCAATCTCAAGCCAGCCGCCGGTGCATACGCTGTGGAACGGCTGCTGCCATCATAGTGTTAAGCCCAGAACCCGGCGCATTTGCGATAGATCCCGTCCAAACAATAACACAGACCAGAACAGTTGCATCATAGCATTAAACCTGGAGATCTGCGCATCTGCGGCGGATCCCGTCAAGCCATTAATGCTCAGGTCTGGCTGGATCGTAGAATATGACTGCTGCCATCATAGCATTAAGTGCAGAACCCGTCGCATTTGTGGTGGATCCCGTCCAAACGATAACGCATAGGTACAACCAGAATGGCTGCTGTCATCATAGCATTAAAATTGGAAACCTGTGTATTTGCGGCAGTTCCCATCAAACTATAAATCCTCAGGCCTAGCTGATGTGGCCAGCTTGGAACGCTGCTGCATTAGCTAATACAAAAGATCACATCTCACTCCATATGGTTCACTCCTTTTTACATTCAATAACAAAAAAACTTTTCCTTTTATATACAGTGTAACTGAAAAATTTCAAACGGATGCGCGCAAAACACATGTCTGCGCATCCTCACATATATTTAGACCACCAAGGATATGCGTACTACTTGCATTTCTCATGTACATGTTATCGCGCTGTTATTATTTACTGTTATGTCATCCATATGTCTCATCCTCCCTCATACCATACATAGGCCCGATGGAAGATGCAATTTTAATTGACAAGTGTGAAAATTTCAAAATTTAAATTACCCAAATTGAGTAATTATATTTATGGAATTAACCAAACAGCATTGAATATCCAACATGGAGGGGTGGGGCAACATCCACCTCATTTCCCCTTCCCCTCTATGGCTCCTCACAGTAGGCCTACTTTGTCGGGGGAGGCTAATGAGGTCACAAGATTGGCCTAATTGGTTAAAGTTGCATGGTCCGATGAAATATAATTTTGTCAAAATTAAAACAACTACTTACATTTGATCCTATATATCCAACTTAGGCATTGGTGTATTAGCTAATGATTTGGGACAGTATATACAGAATAGCCAGTGAGTTTATAACCTCACCCCCTTTGAACACTCAGTTTGAAACACCCATTATGCAGGAAGGCCATTAACCAATTAGGCCAATCTCGTGACCTCATTAGCTTCCCCCCAACCAAGTGGCCTACTGTGCAGGGCCATAGAGGGGAAGGGGATATGAGGTGGATGTGTGTGTGTGTCTGTGTGTTTCCTGACCTGACTTTACAGAGACAGACATACACACAGACATACACACACAGACAGACATACACACACAGACATACATACAGACATGGGTCACTCTCCTGAAAACTGGCCAGAAGTGTCACATGGAGAGTTAAAATTTAATATTTGAATTTTTTACATTTTTTTGTTGCAAATGAAAGCTGGAAATCTCCCCTTTACATCTATGTAAAATATAAATTGATGAGATAAAAAATAAAGGTGTAGTCCATGAATAAGATATCTCTTATGGCAGTATAACATGTATGTCACACATGTAACACATGTTTAGGACACCACACAGTCTGCTTAATAAATATCTAATCAGAATTAAATAATATCATACTTAGAAGCATATTAATCATGGCATAATATACCGAAATATCTAGTGCTTATATTGATTTAAAAAAAAGTAATTCCCAGCCATGCTTATTCACTGAATAATTAGTGTGCAATATTTGTGTGGCATCCAGACACCACGGTTACACGTGTGACGGAAATTTGTAATGTTATTTCTGAAGACATTAAATTTTTATATTTTTAAATTTAAGCATGCATACATGTTAATAAATACTTCCTCTTTGATTTGGGAACTGTTTTGTTTGATATATCAATGCAATACAAGATGTTAATAAGGATTCAACCATGTCCCATATGTCATGTTACAAATGGCTGACTGTAAAATGGGGTTTTTTGGTACAAAAACAGTTCATAACTAAAAAGCCCAAAGTTGCACACAGTTTTATTTTATTTCCCTTATTTCTTTCATCAAATCTGAACATGAATATGAAAAGTATAAGGAAAAAAATAAGTAGGAAGGTACATACATACACACATACACACCCACATAAATACACACATACATACCCACACATACAGAGAAACACACACAGACATACACACACACAGATACATACAGACATACATAGACAGACACAAGCAGACAAGACACACATTATATTTTGTTAAAAACCCTAGTGCCATGGGCCTATGGCACTAATCCATTCCCAGAATGTCCCACCCCAACCAGGAATATCTACCTACAGTCCTGTAAGGTTCCAGGTCATCTCACATCACGTGGTCACCGCGAGATGACCATCTGGGTCATAGCCACAGGACTTTTGACAAGCTTGTCGAAATTATTTTTGGTTCTTTCAGCTCATATTACTTCAAAACTAATCATCTTTAATCAAAATCACTCCGGACTAGTGATTAGTAGCTTGTAATGATCAATTTGATATATTTATCTAAAAAATAAGACAAAAATTCAAGTGCCATCGGACCATGCAACTTTAATGTCCTCCCTGCATAATGGGTGTTTCAAAGTGAGTGTCCAAAGGGGTGAGGGTGTAAATTCACATGTTATTCTGTATATGCTGTCCCAAATCATTAACTAATACACCAGTATCTAAGTTGGATATATAGGATCAAATGTAAGTAGTTGTTTTAATTTTGACAAAATTATATTTCATCGGACCATGCAACTTTAATGACAAGCGACAAGTACAGGTCCACATTCCCTTATCTGAAACCCATGGAGACAGATGCATTTCAGAATTCAGAATTTTTCCCATTTCAGAATAAAGGTAGCAAGTGTAGTGGTCTGCACTGACCTCTCAGGCAAGGAGCCGCATAGACAGGTAGGCGTGGGTAGTGTGGTGTTATCAGGGAGCCTAGGTGGTGTAATGGTTAGAACACTGGCCCGGAATGCAAAGAGATGTGGGTTCGAGTCCTGGTCAAGGCGCAATATTTCCCCTTTTCATCATCCCCATGACACTGGTGCCATGACCAGGATCCTGCACAAGGTACGCACTGTATAGTTGTTGAACCTACCCTGTGTATGTGTAACTGCACTGCCTGTATGTATGTAATTGTAAGCATTAAAAGACTTGCAATTCCAGGGGGACGAGTGTAGTGGTCTGCACTGACCTCTCAGGCAAGGAGCTGATTAGACAGGTAGGCGTGGGTAGTGTGGTGATATCAAGGAGCCTAGATGGTGTAATGGTTAGCACACTGGCCCGGAATACAAAGAGATGTGGGTTCGAGTCCTGCTTTAGGCGCAATATTTCCCTTTTTCAACAACTCCATGACACAATCAAAAGTTAATCCTGCTGTAAAAACATGGAAATTCACACTATGTAGGGGTAAATAAAGACTACACATACTATTACAGTTTGTTTACAGAGTAATATGCTGATAAATGAAATAATGGGATAATTATAGACCATAAATAGTCTAGTACATATTATTTCCAACAAAGACATTTGGTAAAACTTAAGCGTATAAAGCTTCAAACAAACTATAATAAAACATTACAGTATAAACCCGTTAAACCAAGCTCAGTTAAACCAAACGATCGGTTAATCCAAACTTTTTTCGGCGGCCCGGCAAAATACTACCATTTATCATATAAAAAAAGTTGGTTAAACCAAACTCGGTTAAAGTTGCATAGTCTGATGGTTTTGAATTTCTATATTTTTTCTGAGATAAATATATTAGATCGATCACTAGTATCTACTTTACACTAGTTCAAAGTTACTTTTATTTTAAATGGTAAATTTCTGAGATATTTGGAGTGCAAACATGGGAAAATTAGATTTGGCAAGCTTGCCAAGACTTCTGCAGTAACAGGTTCTGTTAAATTTACTCAGTATTGCCTTCTACGCAGAAACAAATGCTTAATAAGTGCATCAGTATCAAAGTTAGATATGTAAAATCAAATCTAGATAATTGGTTTGCTTTTGAAAATTTGATATTTCATCGGACTATGCAGCTTTAATCCAAATTATCAATTAATCCAAACAAAATTGTCAGACCCCAGGCCACTTCCGGTACAGTTAAACCAAACTTTCATGTGGTTATAAGGTCATCTGAGACCCCACCGCCTCTTACACCTCGCTTCTTTGGATAAGTGTTAGCAGTACTGTGTGGCTGAGGGGGGGGGGGGGAGTAGGGTGGGGAGTAGGGTGGCGAGCCGGACGGAGAAAGTGAGTGTGTGTGTGGGCACTAGTGTTTGTGTGGGTGGGGGGGGGGGGGGTCAAAACCAAAGCCAAAGCTCGGTTAAACCAATGATCGGTTAATCCAAACAAATATTTAGGGTCCCTTCAAGTTTGGGTTAACGGGGTTATACAGTAATATTTTCGAGGGAAACATGAATATTCACACTAAGTGTGATAAATAAATAAGTATTATACCAGTTTATTCATAGGCCTATGGAGTGACTATTGTCATGGTACTGTGTCCCTAGTGCGAGATTCTATAGTCACAGTACCGTGATGAGAGTAGATTATTCTACAATCACAGTTCCGCTCAGAGTTAGGGTTAGGGTTATATATTTTGGGTAGGCATTGACTAGACCTCAGATCTAAAAGAACGGTCCAGTGATGCTAGATTGCCGATGTTTTATAAAGATCATAATTCTGGTTATGGTTATATTTTTAGTTTGCATTGATGTATTTACTAGATTTCTAATAACTAGACCATTACTCAATCTCGAAAGCTTCTTCTGTTAAAGAAGCGTTTGAAAACATTAAAAAAAGTAATCCCCTCCTCCTAAAAATATCCGCAGTGATCGAGGATCGGAGTTCATTGCAAAAATGATGCAGCAATATTTTAAATCCCTAAACATCAATCATTTCACGAGACTAAGGCACATATGGCTGAACGTGTGATTCAAACATAGACTGCCGATCTATATGAGTGGTACCATGACATTAGACTGCCACACTACTGTCATGGTACCGTGACTTTAAAATATCCTTCTATCCCCATGGAACCGTGACAATAGAGGCATCCCCATTAGTCCAAATGCAGCAACCTTCGCATCTAAAAGAACGGTACCCTGACATGAGACTATTTCAATGGTACCATGATGCTAAACTGCCACATTGCTGTCATAGTATCGTGATTTTAGAATATCATTCTGTTGCCATGGTACTGTAACAATAGAGGTGTCCTTATTTATAATTATATACTGAACAAACAAAAACATAGCATTTTTTCTTTAGCTTTTCGGATTTCAGAATTTCGGATAACAGGCTGACCTGTGTGAATTTTGTAAAGCATTGGTTTGCCTCAGCTGAGGTTCGAACACTCAACCTCTCGCACCAGAATCCAGCCAACACTCTTACAGATAAGGCCATCCCATCCAGTCAATAATATTATAATACTAATAATACAATAATAATTTTTCATTTAAGATTTTTGTTTGTCAAATTTTGTAAAGAAAATAAAGTGTGTTCTTTGATCAAGATCATATATGCTAGAATATATTCTATATAGTCCGATAAAAATACAATTTTCAATCCAAAAACAATTATCTCAATTTGATTAAGCATTTGTTGCCACATAGAAGGGCATAGTGAATCAATTTAATAGAACATATCACTGCACAGGTCTATGGTATCAGAGTTTTGGCGTGCTTGCTAAAATTAACTTGGCACATTTGCACTTAAAATATCTCAAACATTAGCCATGTAAAATAAAAGTTACTTCAAACTAAAGTAAGGTAAATCATAACAATCAATTGAGCATATTTATCGGAGAGAACTGACCAAAACTCAAATTTAATGTAAGGCAGATGTGTGTATACAAATTTCCCTTTAACTCCTCACATATTTTATAGTAAAACCTCTCTAACCGACCACCTCCACAGATCGACCACTTCCCTATATCGATCGTTTTATCCGCGTTCCAAACGATCGCTCATGCAATGCCATTGTACCAATAAAAAAAAGCTCCCTAAACCGACCACCTCCCTAAATGGATCATTTAAAGTCGGTCCCATGGTCGGTCGATTTAGAGAGGTTTTACTGGTAGTATATACACAGACACGTACTGTACGTGGGGCTGAAAAGGTGAGGTGTGCATAATTTACAGCCCATGGTCCTTAAACTAGAGGTCACAAAAGGGAAACTGTGGCCAGCCTAAGAGAATCACAAAAAATCGCGTTCCCAAACGGGGTGGCCGAATGAGTAGAGTGTCCGTCTCCTGTTTTGGGAGACCGGCAGATCCAAACCCTGAAGTTTGTGGGTTCGAATCCTGGTCGACTCAAATCAATGACTTAAAAATTGATACTTGTCGCTTCCTAGCCTGGCGCTCGGCATTATTAGGATAGGGCAATGACTGGTTGGCCCAGTGTCAGGATAATGTGAGTGGGATATCAGGTCATGGTGCTGGTGGCCTGGTTTCCCAGTGGGGCAGCACTATAAAGTCACCATGAGTGTGCACTGTCACAAGTCGGTATCCGTCCTGATATGACCTTAGATATTGCTAGGACGTAAACCAACAACAAACAGAAAATCGCTGCCCTCAACACACTGTTGATAAGCGCGTCCAAATATAAGTTGCATTGCATAACATTTTATAAACCAAAACACTATATTTGATTCTACATTTCTGAACTTAGATACTGATGCATTTATTAAGCATTTGTTGCCACATAGAAGGGAACACTGGATCAATTTAATAGAACATATTAAATTACTGCATAAGTTTATTGTAGGTCAGAGTTTTGGCGTGAATGCAAACACACTTAGCTAGATGTGATTTCACACATCAAATGGAGAAACTGGTGCACTTATTACTGATAGCTGAATAGACAAGAAAAGTGTTGTATATCCATTTCAGTTGCTACTACTAAGAAACTGTATTTTGCATGTACCACAGTTCCTGATATAAACAAGGGCTTTAGCCCCGTTTACACGGGCGATTTAAAACGTTTCATATGAACCCACTTGCCTAGATCGACTCACATTTGGCGTGTAGACGCGGTTCTGTGGCGTTTTAGGGCTGAATCGCTTCATATGAAACGTTTCATCTAGACCACCTCCCGAGGTAGTATAGATGAAGCGTTTCAGCTGGTTCCCGGCAGTGTTAGGGCCCGATTAGGCCGAAATCTACTGAATGCGATCATATTTAACAGAATTTCATACTCAAATAATTAAATTTAATTAAATTAACCTTAAATTCCAAGCGATATTATCGTAGCAGCTACATCTGAGTCGAATCGACGAGTGTAAACTAAACACATAGCAGTGCTCACCGGCTACAGGCGCACCACAGGCTGCTGGTTCCCGGCGCCAAAACACTTTTAAAACTCTGTCCGTGTAAACGCACCTCAAAAACGCATCATATAAATCACCTTGTCTAGAACGTTTCACAATTCCCCGTGTAAACACGGCTTTTTTCTACTCCATCTGAAAACCAGCCATGTCTCCACTTTGATCACTCCAAAATATATGTCCATCCCACAGTCCCCGACAAGGATACATGACATAATTGGCGACGAGGATCAAGAATAAAGACTAAAGACAGGCAAGTTTGTTTTGGAACATATCTCAGGTTCAAGAAGAGATATCAAGACATAGTAAAGACCGTCGGAATCGGAATATCGCTCGCTACGCGACGCCGTGAACCACGAGGCGATGCGACAAATAGAAGGCGAGCTACAACTGTTTGAATGCTTAAGACTATCTGTCAGTTAGACACTGATTACTTAGTTTGGACTGGTCAAAAGATATTACACAGTTGGTAAATATGGAGCATGAGAGCTTAACACCATTCTCACTGGAACCACTTGACAGTGCAGGGCGAGATGGGAACGTTGGTTGCGATGGTTTGACAATTTCATTGTGGCAAAAGACATTGACAATGATGCTAGATGTAAAGCTATGTTGCTACATTATGCTGGTGAACCTGTATTTTATCTGAGTGAAAGTATTGGGATTGTAGGAGGTGACACTTTGCTGCAAACAAAGACAAAATTAACAGCTTATTTTGCACCCAGAAGAAATGTTGAATTTGAGGTCTTCACATTCAGACAGGCGAAACAACAGGCATTGGAAACCTTGGATCAGTTCCATGCTAGATTGCTGGGATTAGCAAAGAACTGTGAGTTTCATGATAAGGATCTGGAGGTCAAGTCTCAGATCGTGCAAACATGTCAGCTCAAGAAAGTGAGAGAGAAAGGACTGTCCCAAATTGACATTACACTTGAGCAACTACTCATATTTGGAAGAACGTTGGAAGCAACAACACAGCAATCAAAAGTTATCAGTAACTCAGAGTCAGTTGCAATTCATGTGTTGCAGCAGAATACCCATCCACCACTCTGGAGAGGGAGAGGTAGACGTGGAGGTTTCCACCAAGTGACTACATCCCAGCACAGGCCAGCACAACACCACAACTCACAACCTCATCACAGTAAATGCGTCGGGTGTAGTGGCAGTCCACATGATAGGAAGAAGGAATGTAGAGCATGGGGAAGAGAGTGTCACAAGTGTCATAAGAAAAATCACTTTTCTAAGGTTTGCATATTAGGACAGAACACAAACTTTTTTGAAGGAATCATCAGAGGATAGCATGTCACAGACTGATGAGATCACTGACTCAAGTGATATTACCGAAGGCACATATAACCTAAGTCTGTTCCACATGGCTAGTCAAGTACGTCAGGTAAATCCATATATGTGCACAGTGGAAATGGAAGGAATTCCTATGTCCATTGAAATAGACACAGGTGCATCCTCAAGTATAGTTTCTGAAAAACAGTGGAAAAAACTTACAGCTTTGGCTCCACACTTAGTGTTGAATGACGATAACTTGCCAAAGCTACGCACATATGCAGGCGAGTTCATTAAACCATTGGGCAAGACTACTGCACAAGTCAATCATGGAGGTCAACAGAAATGGTTGCCAATATTGGTAGTCCCAGGTACTGGACCGAATCTACTGGGTCGAGATTGGTTGGCAGTGCTCAAACTCAACTGGGCTACAGTAAATCAAGTGAACAAGGATGATTTTCTTCGTCCATATCAGGCTGTTTTCCAAGGTCTTGGAACATTGAAAGGTGTAACTGCAAAGTTTTACATAGATGATACCGTAAAACCAATGTATGTGAAAGCACGTACAGTACCACTAGCACTCCGAGCTAAAGTAGAAGAAGAATTGGATAGACTTCAACAAACTGGTGTAATTCGTCCGGTTGAATTTGCAGAGTGGGCTGCACCCATAGTACCAGTACTTAAGTCCACGGGAGAAGTGAGAATCTGTGGGGACTACAAAGTGACAATCAACCGTGCTGTGAAAGTAGACAAATATCCTATACCAAATATCAACGATATTTATGCAAAACTTTCAGGTCAGTTGTACTCAAAACTCGACCTCAGTCATGCATACCAACAAGTAGTACTGGATAAAGACTCGCAGAGGTTAACAACCATCAACACATCAAAAGGTCTCTTTGTGTATGAACGCTTACCTTTTGGAGTTTCATCTAGCCCAGGCATTTTCCAGCGAATTATGGAACAGTTATTTCAAAATATACCGATGACAGCAGTGTACTTGGATGATGTGTTAGTAACAGGACGTACTGCAGAAGACCATGATCGGAACCTAGAAATGGTGCTTACACGCTTGCAAGATGCGGGATTACGTCTAAAGGAAAGTAAGTGCATATTTCGTCAAACATCTTGTACATACTTGGGGCACAAGATTGATGCTGAAGGCATCCATCCCACCAAGGATAAGGTGATGACAATTATAAATGCTCCAGAACCAAAGAATGAAAAGAAACTTAGGAGTTATCTTGGTTTGATTCACTATTACCATAACTTCTTGAGGAACTTGAGTACCCTACTTGCTCCACTACACGAGTGCTTAAAAAAGGGAAATACATGGACATGGGGTGCACAGGAAAGCAAGGCATTTAAGGACTCAAAAGCATTACTTGGATCATCACAATTGCTGGTGCACTATGATCCTAAACTACCCATTGTGCTGAGTAACGATGCTTCACCATATGGCCTAGGAAGTGTTCTATCCCACCGGTTGCCAGATGGTAGGGATCGACCAATTGCCTACGCATCGCAAACACTTTCTCCGGCTGAGAAGAACTATGGACAAGTGGAAAAAGAAGCTTTAGCTATGGTATATGGAGTAACCAAATTTCACAAGTACTTGTATGGGCGAGAATTTCTACTTCAAACAGATCACAAACCTCTCCTGGGTCTTCTGAAAGAGGATAAGCAAATTCCAGCGATGGCTAGTGCACGCATACAACATTGGGCTTTAACGCTTAGTAATTACCAGTACATACTCGAACATACGCCAGGTACAAAGATGGGTCATGCAGATGGAATGAGTAGATTACCATCAATGGGTGCCCCACTGGAGGTGCCGGTTCCAGAAGAAGTCATCTTAGCATTGAATATGCTGGATGAATCACCTGTTACAGCTAAAAAGATTGCACAGTGGACACTAAAAGATCCCATTTTAGTGCAGGTACGACAGTTCATAGAACAGGGATGGCCGTCCGAGACTGGTAGGGAATTTGCACCGTACAGCAGTCGCAAAGAAGAGTTGAGTATACAACAAGGTGTACTCATGTGGGGAACACGAGTGGTTGTTCCACCACAAGCACGAGATACTATGTTGGATGAACTACATTTCACACATCCAGGCATAGTACGAATGAAAGGATTGGCACGCAGTTACCTTTGGTGGCCAGGATTAAATGAAGAAATTGAAAATAAAATCAGAGATTGTCAGGTATGTCAACTACACAACAACATACCACCCAGCGCACCATTGCATCCATGGGAGTGGCCAGGACAACCATGGCATCGGGTGCATGTGGACTATGCAGGACCATTTGAAGGACATATGATATTAGTGATCGTGGATGCACACAGTAAGTTCATTGATGCTCATGTTGTATCCACTGCTACCACCAACATAACTCTTACAAAACTCAGACAGACATTTGCAATGTTGGGCCTTCCAACAACCATCGTGTCAGACAATGGCTCATGTTTCACTAGTGAAGAATTTCAGAAGTTTTGTAAGGCAAATGGTATTAAGCATGTTACTGTTTCACCCTATCATCCAGCAAGCAATGGATTAGCTGAAAGGGCAGTACAGACAGTAAAGAGAGGTCTTAAGAAGAGCTCTGGGAAGTTGGAAGATCGATTATATCGCTTCTTATCAATGTATCGCATCACACCTCAGAGCACAACAGGTCAGGCACCGGCGGATCTAGTTATGAAGTATAAGCCAAGAACCAGACTGGACTTAATACAGCCATCACTGCATCAACGAGTTCTGACTAAACAAGGATATGATATGCAAAGACACAACGTGCATGCCAAGGACCGAGTGTTCTATGCAGGAGATCCAGTCTGGGCAATGAACTTTCAAGGTAGTCCCAAATGGATGCAAGGAGTGCTGGAACAACAACTGGGTCCAGTGTCGTATTTGGTCAGACTACGAGATGGCAGACTTTGGAGGAGACATCAAGATCACCTCAAGACCAGACGTCCAGAGGAGAATGACAACATAGAGAGAGAGCAAGCACCGGTTGTGACAAGTGATGAGTCAACACCACCAATGTGTGTTGCTCCGATGCCAGCATTAGTAGAGTCACATGTTGATGAAAAAGTGACAACTAGTGGACAGGTACCACCAGAAGAGACAGTGACTAAAGCTGCTGCTCCTAGTGATGCAAGTCCCCATGTAATTGAAACCAGTCCCCAAGTGATACGTCGTTCAGGTCGTGTGATTAAACCTCCCGAGAAGTTAAACCTATAAGTACTTCGGAACAGTCAGTGACAGTGCTGCACTCATCACACAGGGCATAATAATCCCTGCAGCACATTGTGGTTGTAACCTAAGGTTTCCCTAGCTAGTGTTTCAACCTAATAATTAAAATTATTATATCAAATTAAACATCTAGTTAAGCAGGTCTATATATAGCATATGGGATTACAGACTTATCATACTGACTATGGCAAACATTAATAAGACTTGTAGCAGTTAAAGTAGCCATGTGTACGTCCAAACTAAAGGGGAAGGAATATTGTATATCCATTTCAGTTGCTACTACTAAGAAACTGTATTTTACATGTACCACAGTTCCTGATATAAACAAGGGCTTTTTCTACTCCATCTGAAAACCAGCCATGTCTCCACTTTGATCACTCCAAAATATATGTCCATCCCACAGTCCCCGACAAGGATACATGACAAAAAGTAAGTTTGTTTTATTTAACGACGCCTCTAGAGCACATTGATTTTTATCATCAGCTATTGGACGTCAAACATGTGGTTATTCTGACATATTTCTTTGGAGGAAACCTGCTGCCGCCACATAGGCTACTCTTTCCGATAAGCAGCATGGAGTATTTTATATGCACTTTCCCATAGACAGGACAGCACATACTGGTCCACAACCGTTGATGAACCAGTTGTGGACCACTGGTTGGAATGGAAAATAGCCCAAACTGCAAATGTGTCCACTGAGCAGGATCGATCACATGACCCGCACCTTCACAGGTGGACACGCTCGAAAAGACAAGAAAAGTATGCCAATTTAATATAACCTGTTACTGCTGAAAACTATGGTGTCAGAATCTGTATGTGTATGCCAAAATTAATTTGTCATGTTTTCACATAAAATATCTCCACAAAGTTATCCATTCATTATAAAGATTACTTGAAGGTGAAATAAGATAGATTACCGTATAGCGATTAACCTTATATAATATATTTTTTTTTGGACTACCCAACTTAAAGCATACCATCATATCAGTTGCATCATATGAAGAAAACAAAATATTGCAAACAAAAATAAATTTGAACCTACATATCCAACTTACATATTGGTGTCCTCATTAAAGTTGCATAGTCCGATGGCATTGGAATCTTTACCTTATTTTTTATATAAATATATCAAATTGATCATTATAACCTACTAATCATTAGTCCGGAGTAATTTTGATGAAAACTTGCTAATTTCAGAGCAATTTTAGTTGAAAGAACCCCAAATAATTTTGACAAGCTTTCCAAAACTCCTCTCGCTATTGACATCTCGCGAAGACCACGTGATGTGGAATGATGAGCTAATTCAAATATAGCCTGGTTGGAATAAAAGCAAGGTTAATGAGGCCACAAGATTGACCTAATTGGTTAATAGTGACCATCTTTAATGGCTGTCTCAAAGTAGGTGTCCAAAGGGATAGGGTAATAAATTCACTGATTATTCTGTCCATGCTGTCCCAAAACCTTAGCTAATCTGCCAGTATTTAAGTTGGATATATATATATAATGAAATGTAGACAAAGTTTTGGTTTTGAAAAAAAATGTTTCATTGGACCATGCAACATTAAGGGCTCAACAGTTGGTAAACAAAGCCCATCTCCAGCATTTGGATGTGGACACAAAAACTTACTTCAATTGTAGTTGAATAAGAAAAATCCTCTGGTTAGGATCATTTGTTTTTTATTTTGTTGTTGCTTTACATCCTAGCAAAATCTAAGGTCATATCAGGATGGGTACCGACTTGTGACAATGCACACTCATGGTGACTTTATAGTGCTGTCCCACTGGTAGTCCAAGCCACTGGCACCATGACCAGATATCCCACTCAGTCGCCTTATCCTGACACTGAGACAACCAGTCCTTGCCCTATCCTAATAATGCCGAGCGCATGGCTAAGAAGCGACAAGTAATAATTTTGTTAGTCATTTCTTAGACTCGACCGGGAATCGAAATCTCCATCTTCCGCATGGGAAGCATGCACTCTACCAATTCGGCTACCATGCAATCCACCCTACTATATGGAGCAGAGGCCTGGACAGTGTACAGACGACAGGTGAAAAAGCTGCATGCCTTCATGATGCAACATATGCGTTCGATCATAAGGCTAACCTGGAAGTACAAAGTGACAAATAAGGAATGGACAGGGATGCCCTCTATGGAAGATCCTCTGATCAAAATGAATCTCCGGTGGACTGGACACCTCATGAGGATGTCATCAGACAGGCTACCAAAGCAGATCCTCTACTCTCAACTGTCTTCTGGTTACAGAAAGAGAGGGCTCCCTTGTCACCGGTTCAAGGATACCATCAAGAGAAACCTGAAGCTGAGAGACATTAAGACCTCATGGACATCACTCTCACAGCAGAGAGCTAAATGGAGAGCGACAGTCAAGTAATGACAGCAGTCTTTGTCGCATCGCGACCAACAGCATGATGATGATGATGTCCGGTCTGGAAGCTGGATAAGAGGTTTGGTACCTGTATGGGCTTTCTGTCCTTTAATTAAAGTTGCATAGTCCGATGAAAACATAGAATTTTCAAAACCAAAACATTTATCCAGATTTGATTCTACATATTCAACTTAGATACTCATCACACTGGCACACTTATTAAGCATGTGTTGCTGCATAATAAGTCAATTTAATAGAAACAGTTTTACCACTGAAGTCTATGCTGTCAGAGTTTTCGCGTGCTTGCCAATATTAATTTGGCATGTTTTGATGTCAAATATTAAGTTAGTCATTTAAAATAACAACTACTTCAAGCCAAAGTAAAGTAGCCTAAAACGATTAGCATAATGTATTTATCTCAGAAATTGGCAGAAACTCAAAAGCATCGGACTATGCAGCTTTAAGTAAAGCTTGTTTTATTTAACGATGCCTCTAGAGCACATTGATTTTCATATCATCGGCTATTGGACATCAAATATATGGTCATTCTGACATATTTCTTTGGAGGAAACCCGCTGCCACCACATAGACTACTCTTTCCGATAAACAGTGAGGGGTCGTTTGTATCAACTTTCCCATAGACAGGACAGCACATACCACAACCTTTGATGAAACAGTTGTCGACCACTGGTTGGAACGAAAAATAGCCCAAACAGAAAATGCGTCGACTTAGCAGGACCGATAGGATGACCCACAACATCACAGGTGGACACTCTACCGTCTGAGCTACGTCCGGCTCCCATGCAACTTTAAATAACACCTGGCTGCATGTCGGCCTTCTCGGTCCTCATCTATAACAGTTTCTCTATGATATTAAAAATCCTTTCAAATAAAAAGATTATAAAGCAAATCATCTTCCTCCGAAGGTTTATTGTCTCAACATTACATATTATATCACGCAGGTGACATTTTAATTTATTTTCAATATTACGTAACCAATAACCATAGTCGTAACACACATCACACTAGATATATAGTATCTAGCTCTATTCGACTTAATTTGCATTATTACCTGATGATATGCTCTGCAAACTGAAAACAATTTTCTTTCCTTGTTTTGAACCCCACCAATAATAATTATTCTACGCTATGCACAATCATTTAAATCAAAATATCCACCCACATGTTAATTTTTTGAAGATTAATAATCAAATTATTTTCTTAAGAATATTTGTCTATACAATACATATTATATCCCATACAAGTAATATTTTCACAAATCACCTACCCAATAATTTATAGCCATAGTGCATACACATCATTAGATATGATATCTAGCCCTAACCAACTTTTACTTTACATTATTATCATGACATGATATGCTCTCTGAACTGAAAAGAAACTGAAAATTAAACAGAAGGTGCATGTATATTTGGATAATTATTTATAATGTATATTGTATGTACATCATGTATATATCTATTACATATATTATGTGTGTAATATAATTATATATATAATTATATATATATATGTATATATTTATAAGTTGGTGATAACTCTTTTTTTTGGGTGTCCATTGTAACGATTGACACAAAACAGCACAGAAACGGTTACACTGAAAACACAAGGACATTTGCTTCAAATCAATATGTATTCTATTGGGATTATGAAACACCATGTAAAAAACAAATCAGTTTATCCTGAGAAAATGCATAAGCAGATAGTATGTTGATCGTTACAATGGACAAAGTTTTGTTCCATATTGCTTAGCAACCTTTTGAGACAGTCTCATATACATACATACATACACACAGTGTAAGAAATAAGCTCCATTTTTCACTTGTCCAGAGGACAAATCTGGCGTGATTTTTAGGCCTACTTGTCTGCCTGATTTTTCACTTTCCACATTTTGCATTTGCATATATATACAATTTTCATTTGTCCAACGGAAAACCTCAAGCCATATTCTGCTTGTCCATGTCTACTCTCACTTGGCGCGGACAGGCGGCACCAGTGAGTATTGTGAAGAGTAACGGGACAATAACCGAAATAGGAAAATATAATAAAATATGTGAGTACCTTTTATTTATATTTATATTCACATAATAGAATTACATACCACACAACTGCATCTAATATCGCCCACACTCATCTCCCATTCAACTCCCCAACCAATACTCAGCGTCACTAGCCTCGTCTCCTTTGACTTCACTGTCCAACTCGGCGGCGTTCTCCAGCCGGCCGTTGTATCCAAAGCGAGGCAACAATGGCGGGAAAACCCCATAGATGGCCTTCCACACTTTGCACAGTGGCTCGAAGCGGCTCACCCTACCCCTGTCGTGCAGCCCCACCTCGTGTCTGTTGATGGCGAGCAGGCCCTCATGCACTGTGTTCAGCATGACGGTGTAGGCGGGTGGGCTGCTGTAGTGGCTGAAGCAGATGTGCCACATCTCCCACAGGTCCCGTTCTCGCTTCTGCCTGAGCTCACCAAGAAACCACTCCGACGGCAGGATCTTCGGCACCAACGGGAGAAAGGTGGCGTTCAATTCTGTACGATAGAACCACTCCTGGAACGCGCGCCATCTATCGGCATGTGGGGAAAACCCCCATGTGCAGATCACCTTGTACATGTACACGGTGAACCTGGCGGGGATGCTCAGGTGTGTAGCGTGCATGTGTTCGATGCCCGGGTGAGAGAGCCCGTAGCCGCTGACATCGCCCCTCGCCCGGTAGGCGGCGTGCGCCGGTCTCAACCAGCGCCAGAAGTGGGGCGAGACGGTCATGTCGTCCTCGAGAATCAACGCTATCTCCCGAGAATTCACACCTGGCCGCCACGAGTTCATCCATTGGCCAAGGATGCCCGCGTGTGTCGGCTGCACGTGCACGTGGTACTCACCGTGAGGGAATCGGAACCTGCGCGCCACGTCGTGCGTGTCACGGTATACGTGTCCGGTCTCATTTGATCGGTCGATCCACACGTGCAGGCTCACTCTAGCGCTGCCATAGTCGACCAAGTTGAGTGACGTCAGGCACGTCCTCAGCGACGCCCACCGGTTGTAGGCGAGCACAATGATGCGTAGGTCAACCACGTGACCGTACTCTCTGAACTGCAGGTGCGATATATTGCCTAGCAGGTAGCCACTGTGGCTTGTTTTCCGAACCAGCGCTGCCATGGCAACGGTCGTCAGGAGCGCGCCCGAGGTCAAGTTTCTGGCACTGGAGGGAGTGTCGCTGGTTGTCGTTGTTGTCGTCTGCGTTTTAGTTCCGCGCATTACCTGAAGGTGGCGCATCGACACAAGCGGCGTCTGGTTGTTTTGGGCCATCAGGTTGAGCGTCTCCTTGACCAAGTTAGAGTCTAGGCGGTTTATCATGATGTAAGGCACGAGAAGAACAGTCGCCGACACGGCCAACACAATCCTGCAGTAATGTCCCGGGGTTGACCTGCCAGTTGGCATTACTGCGTCTGCCATCTTTGATTTGGTGAAAAGAGCAAAAAAGCCCCGACTTTTTCTTCTCCTTTTTTGGTACATTAATTGATTAAGCAGGGGAAATTTCAATCGTAGCCAACTGAGCTTCCTCATTCCACTGCTCCTTGCCCTATCCTAATGATGCAGAACGTCAGGCTAGGTAGCGACAAGTATCAATTTTTTAAATCATTGGTTTGACTCGACCAGGGGTTTGAATCCCATGACCTACCAAAATGATAGGCGGGCGCTCAACTCATTCGGCCCTCATCGCCCCTGGTCTCCCATTGACGCATCACACTTCTATGGCGGTTATCATAGAATCTCATGCGAAGCGATAAGATCTCGCATAAGATTGATCCTGCAGGATTGAGTGCGCCCATGCCACCATTTATATTTTAAAATAATTATATATATATATATATCTTCCGGTGCGACTGACACTGGTCTACATCCGGTGGAGGCGAAGCAGGTCGGTGGAGCCACTGGTACAGTGTTGGTCTTACAAGTTACAGATAGCAAATAATAATAATAATTAACCCTTACGTATCTTTATACTCGTATAATTCGTTATACATCACATATAGATATAAACTTGTTTCATTTGCAGTTGCTGAGGAGAAGAACAAAAACTCCAACAACATCCGGTTTGCGTCCGACGCGGGGAATCAGTACTTCCGGCGAGTTGACCTGAAAAAGAAAAGACACACGACATGTCAGATAGATAAGGATAACGCAGCTTGTGTGGGACAAGCCAGCAAGCAACAACAATATGTGTGGGGAAGGCGTAATAATGATACTATATTATACAGGACTTGGTAATCATTTGTGCACATTAACTTTGTGAGCAATGTTCTCATTATATAATATATGGCATAGCAGTTGGTTGGTTTTGTAGTTTTTCTTCCTGGCAACATCTATGGTCATATCAGGATGGGTACTGACTTATGACAGTGCGCACTCATGGCGATTTTATAGTGCTGCCAAACAATTTGATTAATTAATTCTTTCATCTATTTGATTTAATTATATGATTTAGCTTTTAAAAATTCATAAGTGTCTATTGACACATAACTGATTGTATGCTTTTACATTATATGCAAAGGCGATGGTTGAATAAAAACAAACAATTCTCGCCGTGAATATGGCCTATGCTGCCGACATGGCGTAAAGAAACCACCAATCAATCAATCTATAGTGCTGCCCCACTGGGAGCCCAGGCCACCATCACCATGACCTGGTATCCCACCCAGCCACATTATCCTGACACTGAACCACCCAGTCCTTGTCCTATCCTAAGAGGATAGCACAAGGACTGGTTAGCTCAGTATCAGAATAATGTGACTGTGGGATATCGGGTCATGGTGCCGGCGGCCTGGTCTCCCAGTGGGGCAGCACTATAAGGTCGAGTCGCCATGAGTATGCGCTGTAATAAGTCGGTACCTGTCCTGACATGACCTAAGATGTTGCTAGGATGTAAAGCAACAACAAAATAAAAAATAAATAAGATACTAACCAAAGGACCTTTCTTATCGAACTACAATTGATTCTTGTTAACCACCATCACCATCAGAACTACCATCACCAGCACCATCACCACCACCATAACCGTCACCATCACCATCACCATCACAACCTCAACCATTATACTCTATTCTACTGTGACCCAATTTCCACTCACCCTGGCTTCACCCCTCAGTCACCCCCCACCCCCTCACTCCCCTCACCCCGTCACCAGGGGCGTAGCCAGATTCTAAAGTTAGCGTTTCTGAACACAAAAGAAAGGTGCCACGATGCATCCAAATAATGAAAAAATCATTATACAATTTTATTTTGTATTTATCATCAAAACATAAAAAGAAGAAACTACTTTCATCGCAAAAGGGAACCGAAGAGTTTAAAAGAAAATGGTTGAAAAGGGACCACTTTTGAAGGATTTTCTCAAGGGGTGTGACCGCTCCACCTGCTTCCTCTCTAGCTACACCACTGCCCCTCACCCCCACCCCATTCACTCCATGGCCTCCGTCACCCCCTCACCCTCTAAAGACATCTATACTAAATAAATCCAATAGAGAACAAGCCTGTGATAAACTGCCCCAGAGGGGGCGAGGGAGAATTTTACTGGTACCCCTTATTTCTGGGTGCTGCTCAATTTCCAACCTGCCCCGAGAGGTCAAAGGACCTTCCCTGGGGCTTCACATCCCGCAATGTCCCCACCGGGAGTGATCTGACAGCACAAGGGTGGGGCCCATTTACTAACACGCCTGTGGGTCTGTGTGTTACTAAAAGTGTCCTGTGTGATCACCTGGCTCGGTGGCCGAATCGGTAAAGAAGCAGGCTTCCCATTTGGAAGGTCGGGAGTTTTGAATCGCGGTCGAGTCAAACCCAATGACTTACGGAATTGATACTTGTCGCTACTTAGCCTGGTGCTCGGCATTATTAGGATAGGGCAAGGACTGATTAGCTCAGTATCAGAATAATGTGACTGAGTGGGATCTTGGGTCATGGTGCCATTGACCTGGTCTCCCAGTGACCCTCCCCCTGAATGTATTGGATGTCATTCCCCACTGATAGTCAAGCACATTTTACTAAACTGTGTTCATTTTATGGCACTGCGCCAACAATTTTACACTGCAAACAGCATGCATGACCTTTTTACCAAAGTTAAACAAGAAGACATTTGAGCTTTTTTTGAGGGCAGCTGGTCTGTACTACCTCACATAGTTCATTAAAACAATTTGATTAATTAATTCTTTCATCTATTTTATTTAATTATATGATTTAGCTTTTAAAAATTCATGAGTGTCTATTGACACATACCTGATTGTATGCTTTTACATTATATGTAAAGGCGATGGTTGAATAAAAACAAACAATTCTCGCCATTAATATGGCCTATGCTGCCGACACGGCATAAAGAAACCACCAATCAATCATTAAAAAAACACTATAAAGTCGACATGAGTGCACACTGTCACAAGTCGGTACCCGTCCTGATATGACCCAAGATGTTCCCAGGACATAAAACCTAAACAAATAACCTTATGTAACTATGCGGCATATATTTCTTTTTGTTATTGAAAAGAGTTTATTCATTGTGTGGCTGCCTTGCCTGACACACAGCCTCAGTAAGATAGTGCGAGGACATGCTATAGCGCCGTGCCCAACAAAGGAAGCTTCAGGGGAAACCAAATTTAACGCAGTATATTAAGAATTATATATAAAATTCATGTCAATGAGCCAGTCTAAAAAGGTGATTTTTTGTCCATTGTAACGATTGACACAAAAGAGCACAGAAAAGGTTACACTGAAAACACAAGGACATTTGCTTCAAATCAATATGCTGAGTACTCCGGCGGCTGTGGGGTAAATATTGTATGCGTGGATCCACGCTTTCCAGTTTGCTGCTATGTTGTCGTCCAAGTTCAAAGGGCCAGGTGGCTTCAAACCTGAGAGTGCCATGGCATATCAAAAGGTCCGCTTTCGATCTGACACCATGTAATGTTATCTGGAATAACCGACTATACACGTTGACGTCTCGTTGTATAATGACTTTATTCAGGTCAAACCCACACCGCGCCAGTCGCGCGCTCCCCGGTGCCTCACACGTCATGCACCCCAGCCAGTACCATACATCACACAATGGACAAAGTTTTCTCCCATATTGCTTAGCACCTTTTGAGACAGTCTCAAATATAACTGCAATGGACGTTATAGCTCGCTTCCCGTGCTTGAATTTTTTGTTTGTTTGTTGTTTGTTTTATGTCCTAGCAACATCTAAAGTCATATCAGGACGGGTACCGACTTCTGACAGTACGCACTCATGGCGATTTTATAGTGCTGCACCACTGGGAAATCAGGCCATCAGCACCATGACCCGACATCTCACTCAGTCACATTATCCTGACAACCATTCCTTGCCCTATCCTAATAATGCCGAGCACTAGGCTAAAAAGCGACAAGTATAAATTTGTAAGTCATTGGTTTGACTTGACCGGGAACCAAACTCGCAAACTCCCTCCCATGCTTGATGTCACAGGTTCAAACCGGGCTCAGTCAGGAGCAGTGAAATACAAAATTGATACTTGTCGCCACCTAACCTGGCGCTTGGCAGTACTGGGATAGCGCAAGGGCTGGTTTGATCATTATCAGGATAATGTGACTGAGTGGGATATCGGGTCATGATACAGTAGCCGTCAATGGTAACAGGTTCTATTAAATTTGCTTACTAATAGTATCCCCCTTCTATGCAGAAACAAATGCTTACTAAGTGCACCCGTATCTAAGATCGATATTTAGAATTAAATCTAGATAATTGTTTTGGTTTCGAAAATTTGATGCTTTCATCGGACTATGCAGCTTTAAGCAACGAATGTGAGGATGCACAAAATATCACTATTTATTAGCAGACGACATTTGACCAGAGCAGACGGCAAATGAATAGATTGAAAAACAAAGGCAAAGACAGATACCATAGAAACTGGTATGTTGGGTATCAGTTCCTTTTTCTTATTGATATTTATATGGCTGATCAGCAATGGGATTAATTTGGTGGATTTAATTAAAGGTAGACCATATCGCGACATCCTCGATCATGCTGCATCATGTGGCCAACGTCACAGTAATCGGATCTGTGTCCATGGATTATAAATGTGAAATTCGCGGGAACATCCGCTGTCGTCCAGATAAGATGGCGAGCCTAAAACTAAGATTCCAACTAAGATATACATGGTATGCGAAATGCGGCATGCAGCATAGATACCCATGCCATTTTCGTTCTTTTTTACTCCAAATTTGTGAAGGAAAGACAAAGTTGCTGGTTGCTCTATCGCAAATGTAGCAGCATTCGCATTCGCATTCGCACCGATCGAGACATGGACCGATCTACTTGCCGCATTCGCATTCACATTCGGACATATGGAAGCGCCACTGTTCATTTACATGTTTTTTCATCTTTTGCTGAATTCGCATTCGCATATAGCATACCGCATATATATATATGGAATCTTAGCTTTAAGCTACGATTCCATATATGGTATGCAGGTATTGCAGGTATAGCAATACCTCAGAGAGTTTGACGCCCCTGCCTTGCAGAGTTGTAAACCACTGCCTTGTGGTACAGGTTCTTGACAGAACCGAAAGCTAAGGGAGCAAACCTTAAACAGAAAACCATGTCAATGTGGCAGCATTAAGGGCGGTTAATGTATGGAACTCCGAACATCTCCCGACCAGCCACTGCAGGGACAAATAGTTTTGCGCATGTCTTGACATGTTCTTGCCGGTGTGAAACCTCTATTTACTCCCCGAGAGAGTGCTGCTGGTAACTTGCAAAAGCCAGCAGCACTTCAACACTTTTGCATGCAGCTTTCATGAAATGGCGCCCTTGTCTCCAGTTCAAGGATACCATCAAGAGAAACCTGAAGCTGAGAGACATTAAGACCGACTCATGGATGCAACTCTGACAGCAGAGAGCTAAATGGAGAGCGGCAGTCAAGTAATGAAAGCAGTCTTTGTCGCATCGCGACCGACAGCATGATGATGATGATGAGCTTTAAGCTAAGATTCTATATATGCAGTATGTGATATATGCGAATCTGGCAAAAAAAGCATGTGCTCAGTCGTGCTCCCATATGTCATGAATGTCTATTGGCACAACATTGATTGTATGCTTCTACATGTAAAAGCGATGGTTTGAATATCTTTTTAAAACAGTCTCGCCGTGAATATGGCCTATGCCGCCGACTCGGTGTAAAGCAACCACCAATCAATCAATCAATCCATATTTCTGGATGTGAATGTGAATGTGAATGCAAATGTGGCAAGTGGATCGCTCCATGTACTGATCAGTGTGAATGTAAACGCAGATGCTGCTCCATTTGCCATAGAGCAACCAGCAACTTTGACTTTCCTTCACAAAATTTTAGCAAGAAAGACCGAAAATCGGTTGGGTATTCATGTCACATTCGCATGCCGCATACCATGTATATGGAATCTTAGCTTAAGAGTTCCCGGATGTATGGATATTGAAATGCGCCAGATGATTAATTTATAAATGGCGTTCAATTTGCCAGCAGAGGGGATAATCTAGAACATCCCTTCCCACACCCACCCACCCTTCCACCCACCAACAAACCCACCCACTCACGCATAAAATTCCACACAAAACGTCTTCATCTCAAGGTTTAATCTTACGATATTCCCTGATATTGAAAACATGGGGAAAGATGTTTGATTTACAAGTTCTAAGTGCTGTAGATATGAATATACTGGCTATTTTGAATATTTTGGCAGCAATATTTGATTTCAAGATGGCGGCCACCACGAGACACTATTTTGGGGTCCATTTTGTTCTTAAAGGATCCTTAGATATTAGGGCCTATATTATATAGTACCCCTATAGGAAGTTTCATGCTTTCCTAAAGTCCTGCACGATTCTAGCCAAAATCTAACCTTAACCGCTCTACTATTACTAGAATTACTACCGGGCGCAGCGGCCGAATCAGTAAAGGGTGGGCCTCGCGTGTCCGGAGTCCGGTTCCGGGTCGAGTCGCTTCCTAGCCTGGCGCTCGGCATAAATAGGATAGGGCAAGAACTGGTTAGCTCAGTGTCAGGATAATGTGACTGAGTGGGACTTCAGGTCATGGTGCTGGTGGCCTGATTTGCCAGTGGGGCAGCACTATAAAGTCACCATGAGTGCGCACTGTCACAAGTCGATAAATGTCCTGATATGATCTTAGATGTTGCCAGGACGTAAAACTCCAACAACCAACCAGTAGAATTACTATCAATGAGTATCATAGTTAAAGTGGGTGGGCAGGGGAGGGTGGTATTAGGCACCATAGTCAACATTTTCACTCTCATACAAAGAATACTATTTTTCCAAATCCACTCCTCTCCCCAACTAAATAGTGTAAGATTCTGTACATGAGCCTCACTACCACAGGGTGGCGGCGGAGACTATGCCGCACACCTATGCAGTTACACTGAACTGCACTAGGTTGCGGCAGACTAGACACAGGGCAGAACCCCGACGGGGCTGCCCTCTACTGCGTGTGGCTAGCTCACCCCCAGCTATAGAGGTGACGTGGGACCTGGCGAGTTAGGGGGCGGGTCAGTTGACTGTTGATGCCGCGGAGAGCAGATAGGTTTTGTAATAAACCAAGTTGAAGCATACTGATACTGAATCTTGGCGTTCTTCCGTGAGTGCGTGGCAGTGTGGGGAAGACCGTGGGCCATTACAATAGCATGCATAAACATGTTTTCTTAAAAGGTTTTTTTAATATCTCACACGCCATGACAGTGGTTGATGTATTAACATTTGATTAAACCATAAATGGCATACATTATAACCACACCATTCCCTTAGGTGATACACAGAAGGCTGCTAAACAACCTTATATAAAAAGTGTCAGGAAATGGGGGGGGGGGGGGATTATGGACATAACCACATGAATTAGTAATTTATGGTGCTAAATATATAGTTCAAATACTTATCTACCACAGCCCGCTATGCTTAGAATGAGGAGTTGATCATGTCGATTAATAGTGTCGTAGTCTGCACTGACCTCTCAGGCAAGGAGCCGCATAGACAGGTAGGCATGGGTAGTATGTATGGTGATATCAGGGAGCCTAGGTGATGTAATGGTTAGCACACTGGCCCGGAATGCAAAGAGATGTGGGTTCGAGTCCCGCTCTATTTGCAATATTTCTCATTTTCATCACCCCCATGACACTGGTTGCGGTGACCATGATCCTGTACAAGCTACACATTGTATAGTTATTGAACCTACCCTGTGTATGTATATGTAAGTGCATTGCCTGTATGTATGTAATTGTAAGCATTAAAAGACTTACAATTCCAGGGGGACGAGTGTAGTGGTCTGCACTGACCTCTCAGGCAAGGAGCCACATAGACAGGTAGGCGTGGGTAGTATGGTGATATCAGAGAACCTAGGTCGTGTAATGGTTAGCACACTGGCCGGAATGAAAAGAGAGATGGGTTTGAGTCCCGCACTAGGCACAATATTTCCCATTTTCATCACCTCCATGACCATAAGCTTTAAAAGTAGAATCGAGAGCATTCAGTGGCCGCCATCTTGTTTGTTGTTGTTGTTGCAATCTCTTCCATTACATTCAGCTCTATTTCAATATATATAAACCCTGGATAATGGAACCAGGGTTTTGCTTAGTATCTTTTATTTTAAATGACTAACTTTTGAGATATTTAAAGTGCAAAACTGATCAAATTAATTTGGGCAAGCATGCGAGAACTCTGACACCATAGGCTTGTGCAGTAATAGGTTATATTAAAATGTTTCAGGGTTACATTCTATGTGTCGATAAATGATTGATAAGCGTGTTCATATCTAAGTTCAAAACCTAGAATAAAATCTAGATGTTTGTTTTGCTTTTGAAGATTTGATGATTACATCAGACTATGCAGCTCAATTATGTAGTTTTGATTTTACATATCCAACTTAGATACTGGTATACTTATTAAACATATGTCACCACATAGAAGGCAATTTAATATAACCTGTTACTGCAGAAGCCTATAGTTTCAGAGGTTTGGCAAGATTGCCAACATTAATTTAGCATATTTGCACTTCAAATATCCACTGAAAACATAGCCATTTAAAATAAAAGTTACCTTAAACTAAAGTAAGGTAGATAATGATCAACCTAATATGTTTATCTCAGAAAATGACAGATAATCAAAACTATCGGACTATGCAATTTTAAAGTGGAATAGTTCACTTTTATGTGGGCACCAAAAGAGTAGGTCTACATATTTATGGCGCAGTTGGGTATGGTCAGGGCTTTACGACATGAATTTGCATAAGCATGTCTTTTACGACATAATCTCGCGGTTTCCTATGCCGACTTTCACTTTTTTAAATATTATATTTGTTTATTTCTTCTTTCCTTTAGTAAACCAGCTCTCAATAGAAAGCAGTTGGTGTGTAGCATACCAGAAAGAGAGAGAGAGAGAGAAGAGACAGAGAGGGAGATAAGAGATAAGAGATAAGAGAAGAGAGAAGAGAAGAGAGGGAAAGTGGATGGAAGCAGTGAAATACACATAGAGAGATAGAGAAAGATAGAAAGGGGGAACAGGAAATGCCATGGGAGTGGGAAGAGGGCTAGAGTGAGAGAAGGATATAATGTACGGGATGAAGAGTAATGGAACTAATATGACTGCTAGATAGACAGAGGAGGGAAGAGGAAGAGAGGAGGAAAGTTAGAAAGACAGGGGAGTCACACAGAGATCAAAAGAGAAATGGAGACCTAGGATATGTTTGTTTGTTGTTGTTGTTTTATGCCTAGATCTAGGATATGTTTGTTTGTTGTTGTTGTTTTATGTCCTAGCAACATTTAAGGTCAGATCAGGACGGGTACTGACTTGTGACAGTGCACACTCATGGCGACTCTATGGTGCTGCCCCACTGGGAAACCAGGCCGCCAGCACCATGACCTGATATCCCACTCAGTCACACTATCCTGACACTGAGCCAACCAGTCCTTGACCTATGCTAATAATGCTGAGCGCCAGGCTAGGAAGCGACAAATATAAGTTTTTAAGTCATCGGTTTGACTCGACCAGGGGTTTGTATCACTCGATCTACAAAAATGGGAGACGGACGCTCAACTCATTCGGCCATCCTGCCTAGGCTGCTCATGAAGAACCAGCTGTGTAAACTTCTGTCAACGGCCACTGACTCAGAACTAGCAAAGATGCTGTTGCTATGTATGTCTGCACATAACGGCCCACTTTCAAGAATGTTGTCTCACTTCCTAGAGGAAGTGGAAGTAATCTAATTAGGTGTTGTTGGAGGGTGTAATTTTCATGTGTTATGATTAAGGTGATAATGACTCGTGATTAAATTCACACCCTGTGAAATGTGATTCATGCGCTGCATCGGCAATGCTTGAGACTAACAGTACACCGAGGATAATAACTAGCGATAGAGCACAATGCAAGAAACGCTGTCACTTTGGAGTGTCGTCTGCTTTTTGTAGAAAATGTCGTCTGTTGGTGATTGCTCTGCACTGACGTAGGATGAGTAGGCCTACAAGTGCTGCATGTTAAGGCCCTGTCACACTACGACGTGACGACGTCAGCGTAGGGAGAACGTGAAAAACGTCGAACTTCTCGACGTAGTATGCAAATTTGGGCACAAGTTGAACGTGGATGCAGCGTAGTTGATGAGAGCGTAACGTCAGTAAAGCGTAGTGATAGCGTAGTTCAATGCGAGAGGACAACGTAATTACGCTGACGGTACGTTATTAACGTTATTCGATCGCCAGAACTACATTGCTTTACGTTACCTTACGTTACTTACGTTATGAAATGTTGGCGAAACGTTCGGCATACGTTCTCCTGATGTTTTCCTGTCGTTCTCCTGACGTTCCCATTACGCCGTGTGGACATTTCCACTGGCGTTAATGTGGGTCGACGTAGTGGAATGTAGTAGAACATAGTAGAACGTAGTGAGCAGCGTTTGACTAACGTCCGTTTAATGTCGTTGACGTTCGCCGAACGTGTACAGAACATACAGCAAACGTAAACCCTTACGTTGGAGTCACGTCAAAAGTTTTGAACAGGTTCAAAACCTTGATGCGCGCCGACGTAACATGATGTAACATGACGTAGCTCGACGTCAGTCTAACGTCATTCTGACGTCATCATAACGTAACCCAACATACGTCAACGTAATGACGAAAAGTGTCCACGTCAGGCTTACATTGGCTCGTTACGTTGTAGTGCGACAGGGGTATAAGAACGTTGAAACCATTATGCTCACATTAAAGTTGCATCGTGCGATGGTTTTCAGTTTCTGTCATTTTCTGAGATAAATATGTTAGGTTGATCATTATAATCTATCTTACTTTAGTTTGAAGTAACTTTTATTTTAAATGGCTACACTTTTGAGATATTTGAAGTGCCAACATAGAAAATTAATTTTGGCAAGCAAACTAAAACTCTGACACCATAGGCTTCAGCAGTAACAGTATCTAGATTTGATTCTACATATCTAACTTATATACTGATTCACTTATTAGGAATTTGTTGCCACATAGAAGGGACTATTGAGGTAATTTAATAGAACCTGTTATTACATAAGCCTATGGTTTCAGAGTTTTAAGGCCCTGTCACATTACGGCGTATGGCGGGAGCGTATTGAAAACCTACGTAGGTCCTGCGCGTGCCGGTCTATGATGACCTTTGGTGACCTATCAGGTGTTTTTGAGCATATGCGTAACCTATGAGGAGCGTACGAGGAGCGTACAAGGAGCGTATGAGAGCGTACTGCGACATTTTTTGACGGTTTTGATTGGCATATGGAACCTATGCGTAGCGTATGCGTAGCGTATGCATAGCGTATGAGCGTATGAGTAGCATATGAGTCAAGATCGATGTCGAGACCTATGGCATACGCTTGGAATACGCTGTGCATATGCTGTGCATACGCTGTGCATACGCTAGGAGTACGCTCCCATACGTAACTCGTAGGTTATGCGTATGCTACATACACTAGAGATACGCCGGTGACGCAAGTTGAGCGTATGAAAAACCTATGCCGGCGTACCCCTAGCATACGAGGAGCATACGCCGGCGTATGAGGAGCGTATGCCGGCGTATGAGTAGCGTATGAGCAGCGTAAGGGCCATACGCCCTTATAGGTCGAGATTTTTTTAGCATGAACAAAAAAATTTGGATGGACGGATTTATGAAAGCGTATGGCGGCGTATGCCTCATACGCTTCATAAGCCGGCATCTGGCGGCGTATGAGTAGCATATGCATAGCGTATGAGTAGCGTAGAATGCTTTAGCATGCTTGCCCAAATTAATTTTGCATGGCTACATTTCAAATATATCAAAAGTTAGCCATTTAAAATAAAAAGTTACTTCAAAGTAAAGTAAGGTAGATTCTAACGATTACGCTAATATGTTTATCTAAGAAAATTATGGAAACTCAAAATCATCGGACTATGCAACTTTAATAATTGAAGTGCTTTTTTTTTGTTAAGTTCTAAGCAATCATTGAATCAAGTTTTTTGGCAGAATTAAGGATTATTTAATACAATTACTAAGTCATTGGTCATTCGTTTATCTGTGTTCTGCTTTCTTTCACTACACTTCAATTATCCACGCCCTCACAAGCAGCAGCAGAAGCCATAATGTAGTTAAAACCATTTAGGCATATTACATAAGGCCAACAGTAACAGACTCACTAGCTATGCCGGAGAGTGCCATAGCAGCTGAGACAGTGAACTGTTTCAAGTCCGACTGGATGCATACTGGTCAAGCATTATGTACATCTTGGGGCCAGTGACAGTTGCTACAATCCACCATATCTGAAGAACTGTCTTTATTTCTATTAATTAAGGGCGGCTAACAGGTGCAAGGCCTATTATAGCTGTATCCTATTGATTGATTGATTAGGGGCATTTGAATGAAGGATTGACAGACACTGGCTGGATCAAGATATTTTATCTAATTCTGTAGCAGCTCTGGGATCATGTCACACAGACCACTCTAACTTCTAAGTCTAACAGTAACAACAATATTTTTCCAGATTGATCAGACTATGACCTTGATTCATGGGTGTAACAGCCTGGGTACAGATGCTGGATAACTTGTGTTTTCTCGAGGTACTAGCCTCAGATAGTCGTGGGTCAGGGCCCACCCTACCCACCCACCCACCCCTACCACGACTATCATTTTCGCTAGAACCAAATCGAAAACACAAAAGTACCCCAGGTATCCATATATAGTTAAATCGTTTTTTATCCTAAAAAGTATGTAAAAGATTGCTGGACCCGGATGTGCTTCCTTTTCCCTGACCCACGATTATCCGAGGCTAGTACCTCGGGAAAACACCAGTTATCCATCATCTGTACCCAGGTAAGTTTCGTATAACTATACTATATATATAGAGAGAGAGAGTGGGATATGGGATCACGGTGCTGATAGCCTGCTCTGCCAGTGACTTATCACTAAGCCATTAGAATATGGCGATGAGATTAGAAGATGGGCATGGGCTTAGGAAGACTAACCTGATAGAACCCATTAGTAATTAATTACTACACTTAGAAGATGACTATGAGGTGATACAGTCTGGGTGTAAAAATATACAGATTTTTGGTTCGGATTAATATATCGGCAAAGAACATTATTATTCTTGGGTGACGGAGTGGGGACCAGGATTATGTAACAGAGAAGCAATGGGTGCCCCACTCGCTTTGTGACATAATCGCCGATGTGGAAATGTGATAACACATAGCGACCGAGATTGTGATGTGATGTTCATACTTAAGAGACTGTTAATAATTATTGAAATGTTCCCTTCATGCACCAGAAAGAGTGTATTGAGGGAGAGAAGCATTGATATATGTTTGTTGTAACTGTCTGCAACTACCTGTTACCACAGGGCCAGTGGACAAGCACACCCAGCCATCCTGCATACATTATGGACACCACCTGCAGCTGGGATTTGAGTGACAGCTGCCCCCTATTAGGGTGTCACCCCCCAGGCTGTAGAGGGTGTCTGATTGGCTGGCTGTGTGAGCCCAGTCACCTGCATTCCTTATACCTGACACACAGACCCCACTCTGGCACTCTCAGAGAAGCATTCTAGCAGAGGACTCCACTCTCTACCCTTGAACTAGCAACACCTATTCCAAAAGACACTGAGTTGTGTGCAACAACCATTGGACCCAGGTTCAATGGGTTGTAGGCACTGATTCTGATATACACAAGTAGGAGTGATGAGGATCTGCGTGGATCTGCGTGGGCAGTTGGTAAGGAGTGAGGGTGATAGGTCGCCAGTAGGTGAACAAGGGTTGCCAATAAAGCACAACCTCTTCACTGTCAATCTTGCGCAACTTGTCTTCCTTTATTCCTTATTAGTTGTTGAGAGTAATGACAAGTGGGAACTGACAGACAATTGTCAGAACACACCTGTGGAGACTAGTAATGTTTGGGGTTCAGACGGCTGAGTCCTGACATATTACAGGGGTAACTTAATATGGCACATGATATGTACGCATGAGATAACTACAGAGGTCAGAACAACAATTACACAAACACAGCACAACCCCAGTAAGTAGCAAACACAGTGAATGTGGTGTCCACCCACACAGCAAATACAGTGAATGTGGTGTCCATTCGAGGGTGACAGGAGGCCTATATAAGACTTGCAAGCTTACAAGTGACACTAGGGCTGGGCATTTTTGTCTTACCTGCTGTGTGGACACTGGAAACTGCACCTATTATCACTCACAGCAACAGCAACTGAGCAAGCACAACAAAATAGCACATCAAGTACACAGGGATCCACTGAGTGTGGTGTCCATATGAGAGTGCCAGTATGTTATAATTATAAGTCTGTTACAGTAACAGGGTGCGTTCGTTGTTTAACCAGCCACTTTTAGACAATAGCAATTATTTGAGCACTGTCACTGTGTCAGCGTAAATCAATCGCATTCTACACGTCGGGGCACTGTCAGCGTAGGTCAATGCCAAACTGCACCACGCAGCACTGTCAGCGTAGGCCGATTCTATGCTGCGCCACAGATATAGGGATATATAGTATAGGGAGTATGCCTATATATCGAATCTTTGACTGCACTGTCAGCGTAGGCCATCGCATGAGATAACTTCACTATAACAGCAAACGGTTCCACGACATAAATTCACAAGATAAGAGCTTACAAGACAAACGCTCACAAGACAAAAGCTCACACCCTTTATGAAAAAAAAGACGCAACAGCTCATGCACAAGCTTTAATAGCGAAATAGCGAATGGTGGACAGGAAGTGTGAACACTTATTTGTCTTTCATTTTTGCCCTCTGGGAGATTAAATAGGCCACCGACACCATGACCCAATATCCCACTCAGTCACGTTATCATAACACTGAACTAACCAGTCCTTGCCCTATCATAATAGTGCCGAGCGCCAGGATAGGTAGCAACAAACTTGTGTCAATTTTGTAAGTCATTGGTTTGACTCGCCTGGGGTTCGAACTCCCGACCTACCGCACGGGAAACCTGCGCTATACCGATTCAGTCTTCGCGTCCGGTTCCATTGGAAAGACCTGTTTGTTTGTTGTTGCTTTACGTCCTAGCAACATCTAAGGTCATATCAGGACGGGTACCGACTTGTGACAGTGCGCACTCATGTCGACTTTATAGTGCTGCCCCACTGGAATACCAGGCCACCAGCACCATGACCTAGTATCCCACTCAGTCACATTATCCTGACACTGAGCCAACCAGTTCTTGTCCTATCATAATGATGCCGACCACCAGGCTAGGAAGCAACGGTTGGATACGCAAACTCAGCTCGCATGGTTCCCTAGACAGTCTTAGCTATAATATATATGTAATCATAAACCAATCTATGTTATCAAGAAAAACAACTTAGGGATGTTAGGGGTCTCATAGAGGGTGCTAGTGCCACTTTAGCGTGCGGTTTACTGGGACATCAACCCTGCCCCTAACCCTAAAATGTTAGTTAAATTGGGATCATAGAAGATCCCATCTGACCTGACTTGACCTGTTTATTTAAAGTGCCTGTCATGCTATGCCGGATTGAGCAACGGACAGAATTTTCTAGTCCGGTGGTGTTCGGGTGGGATAAGTATCAAAATGTATCGAAATGTGTTGAAATGTTGCGATATCAGGTCAAAGGTCACCGGACGAATGAACATGAAACAGACATGAAGCATACATGAACGGATAGCCAACAGACGATAAGCGGACTAAAAAAACTCAAACCGGCCAAGAACTGTAAACGTCAATCCAGCGGCATCCATTCCAAGTTTTGTGCATGTTCAAAACTTGCCACCTTAGACGCCGGACACTACCGGACACAGAACGGAAACACCGGATGCTGACCGTATAGAAACCGGTGAGGTGTGACAGAGCCTTAACTAACTGTTTAGCGTTAGGGTTAAGCCTAGGGCTAAAGTTCTGGGCCCGTATGCAGGAGTCGGTGGTATTCGGTGGTAGCGAGCCAAAATGTTGGTAGGCGGGAATTTCCCGGGTAGCAGGGAAAAGTGGTATGCACGAGTCGGTGATGGGCCTAACACCAAAAGCTTAACTGGTGTTACGTTACCCCTGAAAAATTGCAGGTTTACAGGCGGTGATAGGTACCAAATCTATTCAATGCTATCATATTTAACAGAATTAAATACGCAACAAGTGAAATTTGATCAAATTAACCCAAAATTTGAAGCGATATTAATGTAAAGTAAACAAATCGCCGCCGCCGCAGCGACGTCGATATCCATACTGTCCAGCGTCAACTAAACATGGCCACCGCCGTCACCGCCGTATCGGCAGTAATATATTTGGGCCAAATCTATTAAATGCTGTCATTTTTAATGTAATTACATACGCCATAAGTGAAATTTAATCAAATTAACCCTAAATTCGAACCAATATTAACGCCGCCACTGCACTGGCGGTGTTATTCATATTGTCGAATGGAGGGATTTCGCAAATCTATGAATAACTTCACGTTTAGCTATAATGTAAGTGTTACGCGCTCCTGCATACCACTTGACACAGTTCCTGACGTCGGTAATAGCTACACGGTGATATGCGCTAACACCAAAAGCCGCTACCACCGACTCCTGCATACGGGCCCAGGTAGATTACACGTTAAAGTAGCCCATAACATAGTTCTGGGGTGGGTCTTACAGTCAATATCTAGGGATCTACCCCGTGAATATGGCCTATGCTGCCGACACGGCGTAAAGCAACCACCAATCAATCAATCAGGGCTCTACTGCTAAATGCTGTGAAACCCTAAGGCAGGATAACGTTCTCCAAACACTGAGCTAACCAGTCCTTGCCCTATCCTAGCAATGCCGAGGGCTAACTATAGGTAGCGGCAAATATACATTTTGTAAGTCATTAGTTTGACTCGGCCGGAATTTGAAAGCCTGGGGCCATATTCATGTGGAGGTGCCAAGGCCTTAACCGCGGCTACGGTAGCCCCACACGGCTAACGGTGGAAAATCCATAATTATGTGTCCGTGCCAACGCTAACCGCCGACCGTAGCCTAGGCTAAGCTACCCCGTTTTCAAACCAGGGTTAACTGCTAGACGCGCCGTTTGTGTGCGTGTGAGGCTCTCAATCTATTAAATGCTATCATATTTAACAGAATTACATATGCCATAAGTGAAATTTGATCTATGTATGTGTCTCTCTCTGTGTCTCTGTCTGTGTCTCTGTCTATGTCTCTGTATGTGTCTCTGTCTGTGTCTGTGTCTCTGTCTGTGTCTCTGTCTGTGTCTCTGTGTATATGTCTGTGTCTCTGTCTGTGTCTCTGCCTGTGTCTCTGTCTGTGTCTCTGTCTCTCTCTGTGTCTGTGTGTGTCTGTCTGTGTCTCTGTCTGTGCCTCTGTCTGTGTCTCTGTCTGTGTCTCCGCCTGCCTGTGTCTGTCTGTGTCTGTGCCTCTGTCTCTCTCTCTGAGACACAGAGACACACACACAGAGACACATAGACACATACAGATACACAGAAACACACACATACACAGAGACACACACAGAGACACACAAACACACACAGAGACACAGACACACACAGACACACAGACACAGACACACATGCAGACACACACAGACACAGAGACACACACACATACACAGACACAGAGAGACACACACAGAGACACACACAGACACAGAGACACACACACAGACACATACATAGACACATACACATACACATACAGAGACAGAGACACAGACACAGAGACAGACACAGAGACACAGACAGAGACAGACACATAGACACAGAGACAGACCCAGAGACACAGACAGAGACACAGACACACACATATAAAGACACACACACAGACACACACACACAGCAACAAATCGCCTGCCGCATTGGCGGCGTTATTGTCAAATCGAGGGAATTCCCAAATCTATAAATAAACTCACGGTTAGCTATCCGTGGCGGCTTTGACATTGGTGAATACGACTTGACCTATTTCTCCAACCCGCCGCTGGCCTCAGATAGCTACCCCAGAGCTAGCGTGTAGCACCGGCTAAGCCTGGCACGACTCCTGCATACGGCCCCTGATGTTCCACACGGGACGCCCGTGCTATTACCGATTCGATCACGACGCCTGGTCCTCACGCGCATGTGTTGTAATGTTGTGACACAGTGAAGCAGACCAAAGACCCAATAATACTAAGACGGCTCACTCCCTATCTCTCCCATGGTAATGTAAATTTCGCAGTGCCACCTTGTGGTGGGTTTGATCAACCCAGCTGCTGGTTGGTGTTTCACATGTAAACACATACAATTATATTATACATGAGACAGGTAAGTATGAATATACATCAATATGAAATTGCTATGAACAAACACACATCATCATCAGCATCATCATCATCATCATCATCATCATCGCCATCATCACACATCTTTCACATTCATATATACATTTATACATATAATATAGCATCTGTTTAACCAAGAGAACAGCCAGCTCACCAAGTGGTGGGTTTGATCATTTTGATTACACAGTACAGGCTGAGTGAGCCGTCTTAGTATTATAGGGTCTTTGAGCAGACCCAACAAGTCAGCATAAAAACCACAACCCTCCCTCCAGCTTGGAAGCCATAGCAGGTGGCAGGTGTTTAATTTAATCTCAGTGATAAGCAGATGGCGAGCAGATGTTGCTATCTTACGACTCCAGGCTTAGAAAATTACCTAATATGGCTTAAATATGTGACCAGACGGGATGGCCGAAGGAGTTAGAGCGTCCGTCTCCCGTGTTGGTAGATCGTGGGGTCGTGGGTTCGAACCCCGGTTGAGTCAAACCAATGACTTAACAAAATTGATACTTGTTGCTTCCTAGCCTGGTGCTCGGCATTATTAGGATAGGGAAAGGACTGGTTGGCTCAGTATCAGGATAATGTGACTGAGTGGGATATCAGGTCATGGTGCTGGTGGCATGGTCTTCCAGTGGGGCAGCACTATAAAGTCGCCATGAGTGCGCACTGTCACAAGTCGGTACCCGTCCCGATATGACCTAAGATGTTGCTAGGACCTACAACAAACAAACAAACAGGCTTACGTATGCTTACTTCAACATGGCAAGGCTATGTTCCGTATTTCCTCCTTTTATAGTAAGTAACACACAGAATTTATTTCACCTCCACCCCACCTGCTCCGGCTCAAATTGAGCCATTCCACGGAGGTAGCCATTTCTATGCCTTCATTTAGAAAACTATTGCTATTTATATATTTATTCAATTGATCAAATATGTTAGAAGTAGGGTGGCCAGATGTCTGGCTGTAGACCGGACATGTGGTCTGGCTTTTGAGTACTTTGTCTTAAATCCTTTTATTTGTTAATGGTTTAACTGGATTTTTATGGGCCAAAAAAGTATCGCATTAGAATTTGCATTTAATAAAATAATTAAAGTGATTAAATGTTTGCATTTGTTATTTTTTGCAAATACGGTTTAAATTTGATAATTCGTTATTGATGTTTCTGAAACGCATTGTGCATATTATACAAATAATAAACACACAGGATGTAAGACGCGAAAGAACAAAGACAACAATGTTGGTTCCATATAGATCTATAAACCCATACTTGCACACACACACACACACGCACACACAAACGCTCCTCTGATTACACAATCACCAGATTGGGGAAACGGAAAGAAACCGAACAAAGTCCGTTGATATCCGGTTTGTGTCCATTGCATATCTGTTGCATATCCATTGATATCTGTTGATATCCGGCCCGATCCGGTACAAGTTTTGAACATGCACAAAACTTGGAATGGATGCCGCCGGATTGACGTCTACGGTTCTTGGCCAGTTTGAGTCCATTTAGTCTGCTTACCATCCATTGGTTATCCATTCATGTCCGTTTCATGTCCGTTCATCCAGCAGCCTTTGACCCGATATCGCAACATTTTGACACATTTTAATACATTCTGATACTTATCACGCCCAAACACCACCGGACTAGACAATTCTGTCCGTTGCTCAATCTGGTGATGTGTGAAAGCCGCTTATCACGACACACATACACACATGCCCACATACATGTGCATGCGCACACATGCACACCCACGCAAATGCACGCACATATACACATACCCACAGAAAGGTTAGACAGGCTCCTCTCATTAAAACAAGGATAGTTTTGGTTGGTTGGTTGATGGAGCTTTATGTCCTGGCAACATTGAAGGTCATATCAGGTCAAACAAGGATAGTGTCGTGGGGGGGGGTGTGATGGAAATGGGAAATATTGTGCCTAGAGCAGGATTCGAACCCACACCTCTTGCATTCCAGACTGGTGTTGTAACCATTACACCACCTAGGCTCCCTGATGCAATCACCATATCTACACCTAGGATACCTGTTTATGTGGCTCCTTGCCCGAGAGGTCAGTGCAGACTGCTACACTCGTTCCCCTGGAATTGTAAGTCTTTTAAATGGTTTACATCCATAAGACATTTTATTGCTTGCAATTACATACATGCAAAGCACTACATATACATATGCAGGGTAGGTTCAACAACCATACATTGCATACCTTGTCCAGAATCCAGGTCATGGCAGCCAGTGTTGTGGGGTGTGAGTAATGAAAATGAGAAATATTGTGCCTAGACTGTGATTCGAACCCACGCCTCTTGTAATCCGGGCTAGTGTGCTATCCATTACACCACCTAGGCTCCCTGATGCCATCACCCTACCCACACCCACCTGTCTATGTGGCTCCTTGACTGAGAGGTCAGTGCACACGACTACAATAGCAAATCCACACAGGGTTAACAACACATTCTCAGAAAAAAAAGATTGAACGTGAAGCAAGCAGAAAGCTGCCTCTGGCAATGCTTCATAAACTTTAAATTGTTATCTGTGTCCAGCCATTTTTCAATTCAGGGTTATTTACACAAAAGGTATATAGAATAAGGTATACAATATCTGTTGAATACACAATTTGCAGCATGTAACACAATGAAATTCTGTAACCCAAAAGTTCCATAGCAATATGGTAACCGTAGTGTCATATAACTAGATCAATATTAGTCAGATCAATGTGAGTATTTACATAGTATTTAGAATATGACATGACTATTATTGTTAGTCCTGTGACGTCCTGGTATGCAGGTATTGCAATGCCTCAGGGAGTTTGACGCTCCTGCCCTGCAGAGTTGTAAACCACTGCCTTGTGGTACAGGTTCTTGACAGAACTGAAGGCTAAGGGAGCAAACCTTAAACAGAAAACCATGTCACTGTGGCAGCATTAAGGGCGGTTGATGTATGGAACTCCCAACATCTCCCGACCAGCCACTGCAGGGACAAATAGTTTTGCGCCTGTCTTGACATGTTCTTGCCGGTGTGAAACCTCTATTTGCTCCCCGAGAGAGTGCCGTTGGTAACTTGCAAAAGCCAGCAGCACTTCAACACTTTTGCAGGCAGCTTTCATGAAATGTACATAACTCTCACAGCAGAGAGCTAAATGGAGAGCGGCAGTCAAGTAATGAAAGCAGTCTTTGTCGCATCACGACCGACAGCATGATGTTGATGATGATGATCTGACGTCACACAGTGAACCGAAGGGTAGACTTACTTACATATGTTGTATAAGGCATACTCAAAAGGTTCCAAATTTACTTGAAGCGATAGTAGGGTTTGTACGATTCTCCAATTCTGTAAGTAGGCCGTATTCTGTGGCCTCCGCCGCAGTCGAGGAGGGCCATTTTGGCTAAATGACACTAATAGCCAATTTGGCCACAGAAACTATGAAACAATTGTTAGGCCCTAAATAAGTCATAGAGAATAGATTGTTTCAAGCATTGACAAATTAGGGCTAGTAGTAGCCTCGTTTCCATGTCTAGGGACTGTTGCCATAGTGACTGACTTGTCAATCACTAACTTTAATTGCTTTGGCTATTTGGATTGAAATTGCACACAACCAGCATTTTAAGCCATTAAGCAAGCTATTATTTTCCTTTAGGTATTCAATATTCAGAAACACACAGAACTAATAGCAGCATAAATTAACCAGCGAATTCTCCTCGCCGTGAATATGACCTATGCTGCCGATACGGCGTAAAGCAACCACCAATCAAGCTAATTCTCTAGTAATTCTTCATATTCACTGGGTTTGATTGCTATGGTTTTACATCATAACAACAGGTCATATCACGATGGGTATCCACTTGTCCCAGTACACACACACACACACACTTATAGTGACTTTATAGTGCTGCCCCACTGGGAGATCCGGCTGCCAACATCATAACTCCATATCCCACTCAGTTCGCATTATCCCGATACTAAGTAAACCAGTCCTTACCCTAGCCTTATAATGCCGAGCACCAGGCTAGTTAGTGACAAGTATCAATTCTTTGAATCATTGATTTGATTTGATCCGGATTTGAACCCCAGACCTTCCTGCGTTCTTTCCCATTTGGAACCTTGGTTCTATATTAAATAGAAGTTGTGACAGAGGCCCGTTGGGTGTGAAGAGAGATGGTCGAGGCGAGGGGATAGACCCCTCAAGGCCTGCTTTAAGCCAATAGGACCAATTGCTCCCAATTAAAGTTGCATAGTCCGATGAAAACATCAAATTTTCAAAACCAAAACACTCATCTAGATTTGATTCTACATATTCAATTTAGACATTGGTGCACTTATTAAGCATTTGTTGCTGCATAGAAGGGCATACTAAGTCAATTAATAGAACCTGTTACTACTGAAGTCTATGGTGTTAGCGTTTTGGCGTGCTTGCCAACATTATTTTAGCGTGTTTTGATGTCAAATATCTCCAAACTTAGCCATTTAAGATTAAAGTTACTTCAAACTAAAGTAAAGATGATAATGATTAGTATAATATATTTATCTCAGAAAATAGCAAAAACTCAAAAGTATCGGACTTTGCAACTTTAAGCACCGTGCCCAAGGCCCCATACTACGCTAATCTACTCTAGTCTTGTAAATAATTTCACAGACTTTGACTGTGGACCTTGGGTCCCCACCAAAAATGTGCCCAATTGGGTCCCACAGGTCCTGAGACCACTACCATGGAATCTATCTAGTTTTAGTTCTACTTTTAATGTGGCTTTCTTCTCCTTTCAACACACTTCATTGGATAAAGTGCCTGTCACACCTTACCGGATTGAGCAACGGACATAACTGGACAAAGAATTTGCTTGGCTGGTGGTGTTCGGTATCAAAATGTATAGAAATGTGTCGAAATGTTGTGCTATTGGGTCAAAGGCGCCCAGATGAAACAAACGCTAAACGGACAAGGAACATACATTAATGAATAGCCACCGGATGATAACCGAACGACAACCGAATGTCTAACAGATGGACCGAACATCAACTGTACACATACTGGACTGATCACGGACGCGCCGAAAACATATACTGACCGAATTCCCGCAACACCGTCAATGGACTCTGTAGGAAGCAAACTGGAGACATAACGGATGGGTACTGGATATGAACTGGACAAAACAGACTTAAAACGGACACCAACCATACATGTCATTCCGGCGGTGTCCGGTACAAGTTTTGTGCATGTTCAAAACTTGACACCGTACACACCGGACACCACCGGACAGAGAACGGACATTGAGGGTATTTCACCGGACAGTGTCCGTTTTCTATCCGGTACCCCATCCGGTAAGGTGTGACTGAGCCTTAAGAGTTTGACCTACATTTGTATCTCACAACAAGGAATAGGCTAATAGACCTTTTCCTCAAAGTATGGTGTACGGTGAGTTACTACGAACAACTACCATCAGAGGAAAGGTTGTTGGTGAACATGCTCAACAGTTAGTTATTTGCAATCCACAGCATTAGTTCTTTCACCAGAGGGAGGGTTGTTCGTGGAAATCGTCTATAAGACATTACCCACAGAGCACAGGCCTACTCATCAGTCTTCTGTTACCATTAGTTTTTTCAACTATCATTAAGAGCGCAGGCTATTAGTGGAAACCTTTCCCAGACAGCTGAAGTTATTTGCTACCCACAACATTAGTTCTTTCAACTACCACCAGACGGCAGGTTCGTTGTAGAAATCCTCTATGAGCATGCTACACATTAATTTGCTACCCACAACATTAGTTCTTTCAACTACCACCAGAGGCCAGGTTGTTGTAGAAATCCTCTATGAGCAAGCTATGCAGTGAGTTGCTACCCACAACTTTAGTTCTTGCAACTACCACCAGAGGGGAGGGTTGGTGGTGTAAATCGTCTATAGGAGTGAAATGCTACTCGCCTTACTACCGGACGCGGTGGTCGAACCGGTAGAGCGCAGGCTTCCCGTGCGCAAGGTCGGGAGTTCGAATCCAGGTCGCTTTAAATCAATGACTTACAAAATTGATACTTGCTGCTACCTAGCCTGACACGGCACTACTAGGATAGGACAGGACTGGTTAGCTCAGTGTCAGGATAATGTAACTGAGAGGGATATCGGATCATGGTGCCACTGGTCTGGTCTCTCAGTTGGGCAGCACTATGAAGTTACCAATGAATGCGCACGGTGACAAGTCGGTATGCATCCTGATATGACCTTAGGTGTTGACAGGACTTAAAACTCCAATAAACAAACTAAACAAACGAAACAAACAAAACAAACTATACAAAATAAACAAACGAAACAAACAAAACAGACGCGTTGCCCCTTTATGCTGTGCCTGGTCACGTGGATCTATGCTATATAGGGAAACAATATCTGTTTCTTCAGCTCCCATGTCGCGCGTCCACTGAATATGACTGAATATGTTACTTCCATCCCATGGCCTCGTTTCCATATCCAGCATACAACGCAGGCATTAGAATAGAATGGCGCCGTTTCACTACACAGTGCAGGCATGGGACGTATTCGACTGGGCCTTTCTATATGCATATCAAAATATATCTTTACAAATTCCTATTTGACAGGGACCGGAAGTGGATTTATATACTTATGAATCGAATCTGTCTTGTGGCTCCATCCATAAGGTCAAATGGTGTATTTCAAGATGGCTGATATGAAAAGGTTGAAAGATTCAGTAGTTTCAGCCAATCAGAGCTGTTCTTTTTGATTGCAAATGGCTGCCCTCTATGGGGGCAGCCATTTGCAATGGAAATGAACAGCTCTGATTAGTTCTTTTCGATTGCAAATGGCCGCCCCCATACAGGGCAGCCATTTGCAATGGCATAGAACATCTCTGATTGGCTGAAACCACTGAAGCCATTTGACTGGTCCTCTTTGCATTCGAAAACCTAGTTCACTGAGCAGGTGGGCGGAGCCTAAATTTTGCGGATGGAAAGGTCCAAGTCGAATGCCTCCAATGTCACTGACCGTCAGTGAGGAGCTAGTTAGTGGGAGCATGTCAGCATTTATCTTTATGATAAAATGGGAAACAAAATGTTCAAAACAAAATGCTCCCTGTGTATACATTACACAGGGAACATTTTATTCGCTATCATGTCACAAATCTCAATACAAGCTATGTAGATCGCTAATCGATTTCCAATTGATTTCCAATTGTTGCTAATCAAAATGTTCAAAACTAAATGCTCCCTGTGTGTATATGTTACACAGGGAACATTTTCTTCGCTATTGTGTCGCGAATCATGATACAAGTTATGTAGATCGCTAATCAATTTCCAAATTGATTTGCAATTGTTGCTAATCAAAATGTTCAAAACTGAATGTTTCCTTTGTGTATACGTTACACAAGGAACATTTGCTTTGGTATCGTGTCGCGAATCATGATACAAGTTATGTAGATCGCTAATCCAATTTCCAAATTGGTTAGCAGTTGTTGCCAATCAAAATTTTCAGAAGAAAAATCTCCCTGTAAAAGAAAGATGCATACAAAGTATGTCCATACACGTGCTAGAAATTTGCAGTAAAATATGTATCCAACTAAGTTCATTTTAGGATGATTTTTTTTCTAATTGTAAAATATATGTGTAATTGTTAGTAAAGTATGCAACTGGTTCTCATATCATGTGGGCACACTGCACACAGCTCTCTGCCCATGCACAATCCAGTACCAGTGGTAGAAATGAGCATTAAGAACTAGGAAGTTCCGTGCACCTTCACTTTAACGATTTGGTCACGTGAATTTACTTTTTCTTCTTCTTTTTCTTCTTCTTTTTCTTGAAGATCTATACTGACCTTTGATGACACTGTAAGAATACACAGCGGTGGAAATCCAAATTGGCAGAGGTGATGCCATATTATGTTTTCTTTACATGAAAACTGGCTTGAACCGGTTTGCATAGTTTTGATCCGGTTTGAACCGGTCAGAACTGTTGGTCTGAACCGGTCTGAACCAGTCAGAACTGGCGAAAACAAGGTTTAAACCACTTTGAACCGGTCTGAACCGGTTTGAATCGGGTGGAACCGATTTAAACTGGTTTGAACAAGTCTGAACCAGTCAGAACCGGTTTGAACCAGGTTGAACCGGTCAGAACCAGTGGAAATCAGGTTTGAACCGGTCAGATTCAGTCGGAACCAGTCAGAATCGTCGAGAACTGGCTTGCATCAGATTGAACCGGGTTGAACCAGCTTGAAGCGGTCAGAACCGGTTGGAACATGTTTGAACCGGTTTGAACCAGGTCAGAACCGGTCTAAACCGCTTGGCACCGGTCTAAACCGGTCAGAAAACCACAAAAACCCACAAAAAGTCCACATTTTAGTAATCTAAAATATAAACACTCTGAATAAACTTCCAGATTCTAAGATCATAAATGGTATTTTATTAGCGACTCAAAAATATTGAATATGGCACTATGTGGGAACTGAGTCTGCGCAGGGGTGGGAAAGTGTGTGTGTGGGGGGGGGGGTGACAGAAGCGACACTTGTTTTATTTCAAAGGCATACAAATATCCCGTTACGGATTTTACAACCCCGGGACGCGCTTGCGCAATCAGCGCAGTCTCTGAAAGTCAATAAGTATTTATTTACCAACACACTTCGATTTGCGAAATTACATGATTACTGGGACAAGTCGACGACGACAGCGATAAAGGATGAACTAGAGAGCCTCCTTTCGATATTTTGCAAAGGCACACTGCAGGTTTGTTGTAATTAATTAACGAGGAATGTGTGATGTAAGTTGTTCAGCGGGTCACGTCACTCGCGGTGTTTAACAGAGGCAGAGGGGCGGGGCGGGGCGGGGCGTGGCGGCGAGAGAATGGGGCGGGGTTCACTGGGCATTGTTTACAAATTGAGAGGTGGCACTCTATCTATTATTCAATGTGTGGCCGTCGGTTTTCGCGAAAATAAATGCTAGCTACTTACTAACTAGTGTGGACCTCCAGATTTGGTGTGTGTGTGTCTCTCTCCCTTTCTCTCTTTCTCTCTTTCTTTCTCTTTCTCTCTCTCTTTCTCTTTCTCTCTCTTTCTCTCCCTATCTCTCTCTCTTTCTCTCACTTTCTCTCTCTTTCTATCTCTTTCTCTCTATCTCTTTCTTTCTCTTTCTCTCTATACATGTATACATACATGCATACAAGCATAGGCCTACATGCATGCATAGATACATACATACATGTATGCACACATACACATACACACACACATATACACATATCGCCGTAGCTAGGAACTTTTGTTTGGGGGGGATAAATTCTTGGAATGGACGAGTGCCGAAGGTGCAAATCACTAGGGACTAGCCTCACTAGGGTCACTAGGGTTGTCTGGGGTTATCCTCCCAACCCCATGACAATATGACATTTAGAGGATTTGAATAGGCCTACTTAAAACGTCAATATAAAAAACAACAACACCTGAACAACAACTCGCATTGTCACATTATTTGTATTTAAAATTGACACTAGTTTTTTTGCGGGGGGCTGGGGTTGGGGGGGGGGTAGGGGGGAAAACCCCCTCAACCCTCGCTATCTACGGCCCTGATATATACCAGTGACCCCTAAACGTTCACTACACTCGTTTGTGTGGGCACGCCTACGTTACTACATCTGTGGTCACTGACATACTACTAATCAGTGCACAGTAAGCTGTTGTTTTTTCTTTCATTAAACAAAACAGAAATTCCAGTTGAGTAACTTTTTTTTTCAGCACCGAGGCGCTGGTCTTCCGGCCTTAAAGGTTATGATCCATATGGACTATTTATGGATGGTATGATCAGATGGTATATATGTAAATATCAGGTAACTAACTACCAGTCTTTATAAACATTATGTGGTTTTTATTTTGTACAGATTGGTTGACTCTGTGTCAGAATAAAGTGACTAAGTGGGATATTAAATCATGGAGCTGGCGTCCTGGTCTCCCAGTGCGGAAGCACTATAAAGTCGCCATGAGTACGCACTGTCACAAGTCGGTACCCATCCTGCTATGACCTTTGGTGTTGCCAGGATGTAAAACTCCCAACAACCAACCAGCAACTTTATTTTGTACATGTAGACTGGAAGATAGTGATTTGACTTTACAATATATCATTGATTTGGTGATGATACACGTGAGGAGGCTGTAATAGCTAATACTTGGGTTTTATATCCTAATACAATCTAAGGTAATTTACATTTTTCTGTTATTTGACACATATGTGACCATTTCGAAATTTGTGTATCTTTTAAAGTCGGCATGTTAATGTGATTTGCAAGAGAGACAGAATAGATACTATTAGGTTTTCGCTGTGAATATGGCCGTTTCTGCTGACATGATATTAAACCATCAGCAATCAATCATCATCATCATCATCATCATCATGACCACCACCACCATCATCACTACCACCATCACTACCACCACCACTACCACCGACCAGACGGGGTGGCCGAATGAGTTGAGTAGATCGGGGGATCCGAACCCATGGGTTCGTGGGTTCGAACCGTGGTCGACTATAACCAATGACTTAAAATTTGATACTGATCACTTCCTAGCCAGGCGCTCAGCATTATTAGCATAGGGCAAGGACTGGTTGGCTCAGTGTCAGGATAATGTGACTGAGTGGGGTATCAGGTCATGGTGCTGGCAGCTAGTATTCCAGTGGGGCCGCACTATAAAGTCGCCATGAGTGCGCACTGTCACAAGTCAGTACCTGTCCTGATATGACCTTTGATGTTGCTAGGACGTAAAACAACAACAAACAAACCAACCACTACCACCACCACCATCGTCATTATGGCCCATCAACCTATTTTGGTAGCATTTAATGAAATTGTGTTTGCCGTCTTGTCATAAATTAGCATTTTGAAAAAGAATGCTAGGGGACCACACTACCAGATCATGGTACACTCATGTATGCAGAATGTAGCACTTAATAGTAGCTTTGATCTTTGTATTTTATTCCCCTAATAAATTAGGGACAAGTGGTACTTTTTCATTGGAGATGCACTACCCGTTAACTGTTTTTTGTTTGTTTCAGTAAATCAATTTGATTCATATATATCTTTTCTCAGTGCCGTAGCAGTATTCTTCCGACACTTTAGTTTTTAAAATACAATACAATACACAAAAGTTGTCTTCAAATGCGACTCTCGGCCAACCCAATCAGATGCGCCTTTGCAATGTAGCGAATATTCCGGTGAAGAACACATGTTTAGATAAAAGAAATCACGTGATCAGATCTTAAACTATTGTTGTTTACATGGCTGAGGTCTATTTAGGACAAGCAAAATTTAGCAGCCCGGGGCTAAATTATCGGATGCTTCATGCATCGCACTCATCAGGCCCTGATGTCAGTTTAATTATCTCCCTTGCTAACGGATGAGGTGATTGCAGTGATTAGCTGTCCACCCCAATCCCTCAGTGTTAATATAATCACACTACCCGGCCAGCCTGAGGACATAAAGTGACACCCGCCACCAATCACTTGCACCAAGTACTAATAATTACCTCACTACCCTCCCCCTCCCCATACCCCCCTCCTCTCAATCTCCCCTCCACTCCCCCCCCTCCCTCCCCTCACCGTCAATCTCCACTGCTCCTCCCCTCCCCTCCTTATCCTATCCCTCTCCCAATGCTCTCACTCTCACCTCCACTCCCTCCCCTCCCATCACATCCCTCTCTTCCCTTCGCCCACTCTCACCTCTATTCCCTTATCCTCCTCTCACCCCACTCCCTCCCCTCACCGCCGATATCCTCACCTCCCCTCTTCATCCTCACCCTATTCTCTCATTCTCACCTCCACTCCATCCCCTCCCATCCCCCCCCCTCTTCCCTTCCCTCACTCTCACCTCCATTCCTTTATCTTCCTCTCACCCCACTCCCTCACCGCCAATACCCTCCCCTCTTCATTCTCTCCCTATCCTCTCACACTCACCCCACTCACTCCCCTCCCCTCCCTTCCCTCCCTTCCCTTCCCTTCGCCTACTCTCACCTCCCTCCCCTCTCATCTCAACCCCACTCCCTCCCTCCCCCCCACCGCCAATCTTCTCCCCTCCCTCCCCCTCCCCCTCTCCCCTTCTCATTCTCTCCCTATCTTCTCACTCTCACCTCCAATCCACTGCCCTCCTATCCCCCCTCCTCCCCTCCCCTCCCCCCCCCCTCCCCCCCTCTCTTCCTTCCGTCCCTTCCATCCTCTCCTCCCCATCCCGCCTCCCCTACCCTTCCCTCACTCCTACTCCCCAGCCCACCCCCAATTCCCCTTCCCCATCCGCTCACTCTCCCTCCCCCCTCCGCTCCCTCCGCTCCCCTTCCCCCTCCATCCCCTCCCCATCCCTCCCCTCTCCTCCCCTCCCCGCCCCCTCTCCTCCCAAACCCCCCCATCCCCTCTCCCCCCTCCCCCTCTTCCCCCCCTCTCCCCCTCACCCTCCCTCCCCCCTCCCCTCCCCTCACCTCCCCTCGCCTGCCCGCACCGCCTATGTCCTCCTATTCTGTCCCCTCCCCTCCACTCCCCTCCACTCCCCTCCCTCCCCTCTCCTCCCCCCCTCTCCTCTCCTCACCGCCTATGTCCTCCTATCCTGTCCACCCATGCCCTCTCCTCCCTTACCCCTCCCGCTTCCATCCCATCCACTCCCACCCCTTTGGTTAGGCAACATCAAATATCCATGTGAGGGATCCAAGGTAAAATCAGATTACCAGGGTCTTTAAGGCATCGTCAATATTCGCGTAAAGAACATATGTTAAAATCTTTATAGTTAAATCACTGCACATCCCAGAGTGCAACCGCACTATTACCGAGATAAAATAATAGAAAACAAATGTCTCTATCTCCAATATAATGCCATTTAAGGGCTTAGTAATACTGATTGATTGATTGCTGATGGTTTAATGCTGTGGTGTTCTCTCTGGCGGAGTGGTTAGAGTGTCTGACTTTTTTCTAGGTTGGATGCCTGATCAGAGGGTCGGTGGTTCGAGTCCCCATGCCCCCCCCACCTCTGCCAATTTGGATTTCCACCGCTGTGTATAACTTACAGCGTCATCAAAGGCCGGTTGCTCTCATACCATGTCTATGTGGTGTGGGAGGTTAAAAATCCCTTGGGTCGGTAAAAGTGTAGGCCCGGGCTTTCTATCGACAAACTGGCCACAGCAGGAGCGTCCACATCGTGGCCCTGGGAATCAGCTATCTGATTGCAAATCCTGCTACCACCATCCACCACCGAGAGCACGTCCCACGAATAAAGATCATACCTCTGCTCGAAAATCCCTTGAGATAACTGGTGGAAGGACACGATGAAGAAATGCTGTGTCGGCAGCAAGGGCCATATTCATGGCAACAAGCTAGTAGTATCTGTTCTGTCAGTCTTGCCAATCACATTCACACGCTCACATTGAAATTTTCATGAAGTTCCGAAATGGTCAGATTCATGTCAAATGATAACAAAAACCATCTCAGATGCAATTTTGAAGTGGTTGTCACCTGACAATGAAATCTAACTTTAAGAAAAATAGCTAAAATTACAGGAAGCGATATAGCCCAGTTGTTTCTGGGCCAAATGTGTTTTTCATCGGTAAAGCCCCTGTCACACCTCGCCGGATTGAGGAAATGGAAAGAAACCGAACAAAGTCCGTTGATATCCGGCAAAGTTTGGTTTGTGTCCATTGCATATCTGTTGCATATCTGTTGATATCCGGCCTGATCCGTTACAAGTTTTGAACATGCACAAAACTTGGAACGGATGCCGCCGGGTTGACATCTACGGTTCTTGTCCGGTTTGAGTCCGTTTAATCCGCTTACCGTTCGTTGGCTATCCATTCATGTCCGTTCGGCCTTTGATGTCGGCCTTTGACCCGATAGCGCAACATTTTGACACATTTTCATTCATTTTGATACTTATCACGTCCGAACACCACCGGACTAGACAATTCTGTCCGTTGCTCAATCCGGTGAGGTGTGACAGAGGCTTTAAGAGGTGTCACATGCTATTTAATTTACAGTAAAACAGTGTTAGATGCAGCACCATGAGATCTACACATTCAAGCAGAATGTGTCAGAGTGCTAGTGGACACTGACACTCAATGCACCCAGGAGGTGGTTCTCTGTTGGGTAAAAATGCATGAGTCAGCCAAGTGTGGTCAATGTGACAATAGTAGTAATACACCCTATTTAATGATATTTTGAATTTTTCCAATCTTCTTTGAAAGAGTAGTTTATGCAATTAATCTACATGGAAATCTTTGAATTAAATTGAGTGTGTACAAATTTACACTTGTACAATGCATTCGATATTCTGTTATACACCGTTCCCTGTGGACTTCAAAGTTACATAGTCTGATAGTTTTGAGTTTCCGATGTTTTCTGAGATAAATACATTAGGTTGATCGTTATTATGTACCTTACTTTAGCTTGAAGTCACTTTTATTTTAAATGGCTACGATTTGAGATATTTGAAGTTCAACCATGCAAAATTAATTTGGGCAAGCACGCCAAATCTCTGACACCATAGCATTCTGCAGTAACCAGTTCTATTCAAATGCTTTAGTATTCTCTTTTGTGTGGCGACAAATGTTTAATAAGTGCACCAGTATCTAAGGTATTGCAGGTATTGCAATACCTCAGTGAGTTTGACGCCCCTGCCCTGCAGAGTTGTAAACCACTGCCTTGTGGTACAGGTTCTTGACAGAACCGAAGGCTAAGGGAGCAAACCCTAAACAGAAAATGATGTCACTGTGGCAGCATTACGGGCAGTTGATGTATGGAACTCCCAACATCTCCTGACCAGCCACTGCAGGGACAAATAGTTTTGCGCCTGTCTTGACATGTTCTTGCCGGTGTGAAACCTCTATTTGCTCCCCGAGAAAGTGCCACTGGTAACTTGCAAAATCCAGCAGCACTTCAACACTTTTGCAGGCAGCTTTCATGTAATGGAAACCTGAAGCTTATACCCCAGTCACACGAGGCCTGCGTTCGCTAACGATCGATTGGCGACGTCAAAACCTCCTCCTTGCGCCCTCCTTACGCCCTTATTGAGTCCTGGCGCCGCGAAATCGCCAACCACCCGGCGCCCATTTCGGAAATTTTGGGAGCAAGGAGGTTGCTGCTGCTGCACGTGCAACCTCCTTGCGCCCTGTTCCGGCGGCGCCATTCAAAATGGTTGCCGCCCTGGCGCCGCCCTGGCGCCGCCCTGGTGCCGCCCTGGCGCCGCCCTGGGTTGGTGCCAACACATGCGATGCTGCAGCCACCGTGTGGTCTGCTCCGACCTGGAGCCGACCTGGCGCCGACATGGCGCCGACATGGCGCCGACATGGCGCCTAAAATGTATTTGAATCATTGTATCGAATGGAACGCTGGGTGGTTGGCGTCCTTTTAGGCGTAGGGAGGTTGGCGGCGAACGCTGCCTCCCGTGTGACTGGGGTATAAGAGACATTAAGACCGACTCATGGACGCAACTCTCACAGCAGAGACCTAAATGGAGAGTGGCAGTCAAGTAATGAAAGCAGTCTTTGTCGCATCATGACTGACAACATGATGATGATGATCTAAGTTAGATATGTACAATCAAATTTAGATTTTGGAAATTTTATGTTTTCATCAGACTTTGGAGCTTTAAGTTGCTTGAAATGCTCTGGGATTCATTTCCGTGTTTGATTGTGATTCAATTATTAGCAAATTAACCGAAGTGTCCCATTATATGGTTTATTTAACATTCATGGGTTCTGATGCGCGAAAAGGAAGAAGGCAAGGCGGGGGTGGGAAAAGAGGCGCTTTATTGAAACACCTCAGGAAATAAACATAGTATGTACAAGGAAAGCGGAAAAATAAAATTAAGGCTAAGGAGCTCCGGGGAGCTTTCAGAGTTCGTGGCGAGGGGCGCCGAAGAGCCCTCCACCAGCTGTAGGGAGAGTTGGATGGGTGGGTGGAGAAAAAGGAGCTTGAGCAGGGAGGAGGGCTGGAAGGTGAGTGACTGAGGGAGGCCGGCGGGCGGCCTTATAAGGGAGGAGCGGGGAGGCGAGAGGCGGGGAAGGTGAGAAAGCGGCGGTGGCAGGGCGAGAGGGTGAGGTGGGAGAAAGCTGAGGGGAGGATGACAGGGAAGGTGAGAAAGCCGGCGGCGGCAGGAGGCGGGGGGAGGGTCTGTTCCTTCCCTCGCATCAAACGCAATGCGAGCATTACAACCAAAGCTACAAGGGGGTTCTGGACGTAGCTCAGGCAGTAGAGTGTCCACGTGTGAAGGTGTGGGTCATCCTATCGATCCTGCTCAGTGGACACATTTGCACTTTGGGTTATTTTCCATCCCAACCAGTGGTCCGCAAGTGGTTCATCAAAAGCTGTGGTATGTGCTGTTCTGTCTGTGGGAAAGTGCATATAAAAGACCCTTTATTGCTTATCGGAAGGACTAGCCTATGTGGCGGCAGTGGGTTTCCTCCAAAGAATGTCAGAATGACCATATGTTTGACATCCAAGTGCCGATGATGAAAATCAATGTGCTCTAGAGGCGTCATTAAATAAAGCTAACGTTCCTTTCTAAAGGTATCAGATGCGGTGGCCGAATTGGTAAAGAGCTCTGGCTGGCTTTGCGTGCAGGAGGTCGTGATTCTAAACCTGAGTCGAATAAAACCAATGACTTACAAAATGAATACTTGTCACTTCCTAGCCTGGCACTGAACATTTCTAGGATAGGGCAAGGACTGGTTTGCTCAGTATCAGGGTAAATGTGACTGAGTGGGATATTGGGTCATGGTACGGGCGGTTCAGTCTCCCACTGAGGCAGCACTATAAAGTCACTGAGTGCACACTATCACAAGTCGGTACCCGTCCTGATATGACCTTAAATGTTGTTAAGACATAAACATCAACCAACAAAAAAACAAGCGGCTTCTGAGAGTTTACCATTACACTTTTTTGAAGCTTTCAGGAATTTTTGAATATTTGTCAAACATTCAATTATCGTTCGGTTTCATTGTGAACCCTGAGGACCGAAAACTGAATCAGGAGGCATGTTCTATTTACTTTCGACATGCTGTGATCTAAAGAGCAGAAGTCCTAATGCGTCTTTGAAAATGGCGAGGAAAAGGTGAGTGGAAAGCCTTTGAATTCTTTTGCTCTTTAACAGGCGGGACTTTACCCTGATAACATGTAAGGCCGTGCATCCATAGACTGCTCCATTGTGGCGTGTTCCTTTGTTCCATGTTCGCTTGTGACCTTGTGATGCCCCACACAGAAAGTGAACCTATGTTTTGCTTCATGGCCGTTCCCACAGGTTGGACCCAGGGACCGTATGACCTTGCGCACAGTACATGTGACATACTGACTGGGAACATAGAGAATAAACATGTTCATTATCTGTGTGGCACATCACAAGGTCACAAGCGAATACAGAACAAGGGAACACGCCACAAGCGAACAGTCTATGGATACACAGCTTAAAATATGCTGCACTGGAAATATATGCATTATTCTGCTAGATTGCACATATGTTGGGAGTTCTTACTATAGTTCTGGGGCGGTCCGATAGATGGAGCCAGATGCAGTTCCAGACGTTTTGTGAATGCCTGAGAGGCACACGGTGTATGAGATTGAATGAGATTTGAAAATGAATAAAAAAGGTTTTGCTTTGCCAATTCGACATCTGTGCACTGCAAAGCAGTTTCTGAGCATAGCTGTAGATCAGATTAATCCAGCACTGCGCTGTCGGCCATATTGTCAGTAGTAGTAGTTAGGTATGCAGGTATTGCAGGTATAGCAATGCCTCAGGGAGTTTGACGCCCCTGCCCTGCAGAGTTGTAAACCACTCCCTTGTGGTACAGGTTCTCGACAGAACTGAAGGCGAAGGGAGCAAACCCTAACAGAAAACCATGTCACTGTGGCAGCATTAAGGATGGTTAATGTATGGAACTCCCAACATCTCCCGAACAGCCTTGACATGTTCTTGCTGGTGTGAAACCTCTATTTGCTCCCCGAGTCAGTGCCGCTGGTAACTTGCAAAAGCCAGCAGCACTTCAACACTTTGGCAGGCAGCTTTCATAAAATGAACAACCGCACAAAACACTATACCGGCTCGGTCGTCGCCCGGGTTACCAAGGACCGCGCTGCTCGAGTTCATCTTCCGTTGACAGCGGAAAATCAGCTAAACCTGAAGCTGAGAGACATTAAGACCGACTCATGGACGCAACTCTCACAGCAGAGAGCTAAATGGAGAGCGGCAGTCAAGTAATGAAAGCAGTCTTTGTCGCATCCCGACCGACAGTATGATGATGATGATGAGTAGTGGAGTATGCGAGTGTGATAGGAGACGCAAAGTCAATGTGTCATGCAGTTAACCCACATTTATGAGTAGTCGTTGATCATTCTTGGAGGATGAATCTGAGAGCTGAGCTTACAGGCGGGGATGCACCACGGAAACGTCTATAATATCAACTTGTGTGTTTCATTGTATTGCATTTATTTGAGTTTAAGTGCAACAATTCTGTCTATTTCCTTTGGGACCGTTATATTTTATGGAATAATAACACTAGCTTCGTCATCTAATTTATGCAATAGATCTTTATTACGGGGCATAGTTCTTGCCACTGCCATCGGAGGGTGTGGGTTAATTGTGGAAATCCTCTATTAAACCCTTTCCATAGGGGATGTTGTACAGCGAGCTGATACCAACAATAGTAGTTTTTCCCACTGCCATCAGAGGGCAGGTTGGTGGTGGAAATCCTCTATTAAACCCTTTCCATAGGGCATGTTGTACAGCGAGCTGATACCAACAATAGTAGTTTTTCCCACTGTCATCAGAGGGCAGGTTGGTAGTGGAAATCCTCTATTAAACCCTTTCCATAGGGCATGTTGTACAGCGAGTTGATACCCACAATAGTAGTTTTTCCCACTGCCATCAGAGAGCAGGTTGGTGATGGAAATCCTCTATTAAACCCTTTCCATAGGTCATGTTGTACAGCGAGCTGATACCAACAATAGTAGTTTTTTCCACTGCCATCAGAGGGAAGGTTGGTAGTGGAAATCCTCTATTAAACCCTTTCCATAGGGCATGTTGTACAGCGAGCTGATACCCACAATAGTAGTTTTTCCCACTGCCATCAGAGGGCAGGTTGGTGGTGGAAATCCTCTGTTAAACCCTTTCCATAGGGCATGTTGTACAGCGAGCTGATATCCACAATAGTAGTTTTTCCCACTGCCATCAGAGGGCGGGTTGGTGGTGGAAATCCTCTATTAAACCCTTTCCTTAGGGCATGTTGTACAGTGAGCTGATACCCACAATAGTAGTTTTTCCCACTGTCATCAGAGGGTGGGTTAATTGTGGAAATCATTTATTAAACCCTTTCCTTAGGGCATGCTGTACAGCGAGCTGCTACCCACAATATTAGTTCTTCCCGCTACCAACAGAGGGCAGGTTGGTGGTGGAAATAAATTATTAAGCCTCTTCCATGGGCCATGCCGTACATTGAGCTGCTACACACAGCAATAGTTGTTCCATCAATGGATGGGTGAGTGGTTCCTATTGGATTTATTTGCAGTAGTACACACATTTTGTTGTTTTTGTGGTAAATATGTTTATTCTGCTAAATAAGTCTTTTGTCAGTGCTAAATCACTGGTCTTCCAGCCATTTTTCAATTCAGGATTATTTACACAAAAATGGTATATAGAGTAAGGTATACAATAACTGTTGAATATGCAATTTGCATCATGTAACACAATGGAATTCTGTAACCCACATGATTGATTGATTGGTGATTGCTTTACGCCGTGTCGGCAGCATAGGCCATATTCAAGGCGAGAAATGTTTGTTTTTTGTTCAAACCATCGCTTTTACATGTAAAAGCAGACATTCAGTTATGTGCCAATAGACACTCATTAAATTAGAAAGCTCACAATCATATATTTGTGGTCAAGGGAAACAAATTCCCATAGAAAAAGAAAAGTTTTATTAATAATTGATGGAATCTATTTAGTAAACTATATGAGGTGGTACAGTCCAGCTGCCCTCAAAAAGGCTAAAATGTTTTCCTGTTTTACCTTAGTATAAAGGTCATGCATACTGTCTGCAGTGTAGAGCTGTTGGCGCAGGGCCAACAAATCAACGCAACTTAGTAAAATGTGTTTGAGTGTCAGCGGGGACTGTAACCCACAAGTTCCACAGCAATATGGCAACAGTAGTGTCATATGACTACCTCAATATTAGTCAGACTAATGTGAGTATTTAATGGTATTTAGAATGTAAACAAACATTATCTTCTGTATTCATTTGGTAAAGTTGTAGTCAGTTTTAATGTAAGGTCTGGTCAGTTAGAGTTAGACAAGTGGTATATATAAATGAGCCTGTCTCAAAAGGTGCTACCTCTTCATTGTTTTGTCCATAGTAACGATTGACACAAAACAGTACAGAAACGGTTACACTGAAAACACAAGGACATTTGCTTCAAATCAATATACATGTATTCTATTGGGATTAATAAACACCATGTAGAAAACAAATCAGTTTATCCTGAGCAAATGCATAAGTAGATAGTGTGTTGATCGTTACTATGGACAAAGTTTTGTCCCATTTTGCTAAGCACCTTTTGAGACAGTCTCAAATGTTAGTTTGCTAAAAATATTCTAGTGTTACCCTATCATGGTTAGTTACGTGAGTTTGTTATTTGCAGTTTGTTGTTTTAGTGTTGATAGTCACCTGACAGCAATATGAGTCCTGCTGTTGGGGTGGGGTTGTTAGTAACACACTGGACCAGCAATAAAGCTTTACATTTCCCAGCATGCCTTCGGCTTTGTGCATAGCAATAACTTGAGCAATGATGTTTGATTGTTTTTTTGTTGTTGTTTTACATCCTAGCAACATCTCTGTTCATATCAGGACGGGTACCGACTTGTGACAGTGCACACTCATGGCGACTTTATAGTACTGCCCCACTGGTATATCAGGCCAGCAGCACCATGACCTGATATCCCACTCAGTCACATTATCCTGATACTGAGCCAACCAGTGCTTGCCCTATTTTAATAATGCCGAGCACCTGGCTAGGAAGCAACAAGTATCAATTTTTAAGTCATTGGTTTGACTCGACCAGGGTTCGAACCCACGATCCCATGGTCTACCAACACACTTGAGTAATGAAGCTTGGTAATTTATTTTTTTATGTTTATATATACCAGTCCTGAAATAATACAAAAATACATGCACCTTACTTTGTCAAAATCAGATCCCTGTTTTTTTCTTGAAGATTTATACTGCCTATCATGGATAAGTCTGAATAGACTTGTTTTCACCATTAGACAGGTGGTCGATAGAAAGTCCGAACCTACACTTTTACCAACCCAAGGGATTTTTAGCCTCCCACAACACATAGGCAACTGGGCTTTGATGATGCTGTAAGTTATACATAACGGTGGAAATCCATATTGGCAGAGGTGATAGCATTGGGGAATTGAACCACCGACCTTCAGATTAGTAGTTCAACCTAGAAAAAAGTCAGACACTCTCACCACTCCGCCCCAGAGAATACCATAATGTTGTTCTGTTAGTAAATGGAGCTTCAGTCATTTCCAATGCAAATCAACTGGATTGATCAAATCTGAATTGTACTCCAATACCGATTGTACTCAAATAGCATCATTGCAACTGATTCCTGTAGACCAAGTCCAGCTATGGTAGAGTGCAGGCTTCCCATGTGGAAGGTCGGGAATTCAATTCCTAATCAAACGAACGACTTACAAAATTGATACTTGTCGCTACTTAGCTTGGCGCTCATATTACTAGGATAGAACAATGACCGTGTTAGCTCAGTACCAGGATAAGGTGCATGAGTGAGAAATCGGGTCATGGTATCGGTGGCCTGGTCTCCCGGTTGGGCAGCACTATAAAGTCCCTCTGAGTGTGCACTGTCACAAGTCAAAACCCGTCCTCATATGACCTTAGATGTTGCCAGGATGTACAACTCGAACAAACAGACAAAGTCGAACTGAGTTGGTTGTTGGAATTTGATGTCCTGGCAACATCTAAGGTCATATCAGGATGGATACCAACTTGTGACAGTGCGCACTCATGGTGACTTTATAGTGCTGCACCATTGGGAAATCGGGCTGCCAGCATCACGGCCCGATATCCCATTCAGTCACATTATCCTGACACCGAGCTAACCAGTCCTTGTCCTATCCTATTAATGCCGAGCGCCAAGCTAGGAAGTGACAAGTATAAGTTTTGTAAGTCATTGGTTTGACTCAAACCGGGAATTGAACTCCCGATCTTCCGCACCTGAGGCCTAGGCTCTACCGATTCGGCCACGACGCCCGGTATCGAAGTAAGTCTTCGATATGACAATCAGGATATCTACAGTGCCCCCCCCCCTCCCACCCATCACTCCCCATAATAAAACATATATATTCTCTAGTTTATTGAGTTAAATCAATAGGGAAGAATTGAGATTTGCATTTTCTTATTTACATTGACTCAAAGTCAACGCTTATGAAGTCAATTTTAGATTCGCCTGAGATCAAGCGGCGCGATGTCGAATGCCCCCCCCCCCTGATATTTGCCAATATAAATATGTGCTACTTGTGGCTAGGGGACCAGACAGGGTGGCCAAATGAGTAGAGCGTCCGTCTCGTGTTTTGGGAGATCAGGAGATCCGAATCCATGCGCTTGTAGGTTCAAATCCTGGCCGAGTCAAACCAATGACTTAAAAATTGATACTTGCCGCTTCCTAGCCTGGCGCTCAGCATTATTAGGATAGGGCAAGGACTGGTTGGCTCAGTGTCAGGATAATGTGCCTGAGTGGGATATCAGGTCATAGTGCTGGCGGCCTGATTTCCCAGTGGGGCAGCACTATAAAGTTTCCATGGGTGCGCACTGTCACAAGTCGCTACCCATCCTGATATGACCTTAGATGTTGCTAGGATGTAAAACAACAACAAACAAACAAATGCAAAGCGCCCGAAAAACAGCCGACAGCATGTGCGCCAACCTCGGCATTCAACGGGTCCAGGTCCGGCACACCGGCGACATCAGTCAAAACGGTATATAGCCTGGGAAGCCCAGAACATCTGCTCTTCTCTCCCCAGGCTTCGACAACGACGAACCTGACCATATCACGACCCTCTTCACGGCCGGACTGGCACCAGGGACATGGCGCAACAAGGCCCGCCAGGTGGCGCGCTACCTACAGCACGCCCACCAGCACCGCTACGACCCTAGACGCCCGACCCACTTCCATTTGCTGTCCTAGATAAAAGATTCACCATGTACTTGTTGTACACGGGTGAACGACAACGTAGTGTAAATACGGGCGAAAATAGCTTTAGTATGGAACAGGAAGTAGAATGCCTGGTTCCAATATCAAATGGGTACTTACATTGGCATAAGAGTTGGTGAAATGGGAGAGAATGCAAAAAGACAAGATGGCGGCCATAGAACGTCGTCGATTTCACTTTTAAAGTGTATTAAACTATATGTTTTATTACATTTTTCAACTCAAAAGTAGCGGGTAAATATGAAGATATATATAAAGAATATATTTTGCTTCTTAAATTAAGAATTTATTCGCTCAGTTAATTTCCCTAGCATGTCAAAATTCTTAGCAGGTTTTTCTAATGGATTGATTTTCACCCCTGTACTGTAAGTACGGGGTGAATCTTTTATCTAGTACTGCCCCTGATCGCCTCCCTCAAAGATGACCTCAGGTCCTCCTCCGCGGTTTACAACTACCTCAGAGGGGCCCGGGCCTTAGTCCGCCTCATGGGAGGCGCTCCGGGTGCATTCGACACGTACCCCGTCTCCGGCGCCACCTGGATTCGAACCTGAAACCCGCCGACACCCCTGCCGGACCTCCGTCAAACCAGATCTCGTCAATCGAGATCTGTGATGTCACATCCGGTCGACGACGGACCGCCAGGTCCTGGAATACACCACATCGACTCCAGACGTCAGACCGACAACAACTATCACCTTACTCCGCAGCCCACACATCCCTACAAGAAGAAGGACACCCGATAGAGTTGAGAGCCTGATTTCATGATTTTGACTTCATTGATTGATTATTTGAATCCTTGATTGAATGACCTTACTGATTGATTGTCCATTGCCTCCTATGTGATGACCTGTCTTGAATAAAGTCCATGTCATGCAGTTCCTTGTTTGTGTTGTCAATTATGAATAATATGAATTTGTAGAGAAATTAGACTTTTTAAAAAGCGATTGTTAATTTGAGGCAAATTAAAACGGAGTAAAAACGATTGATTTAAACAGATCGCCTGAAGCCATTATCGATTTTCTGTTCCTTTTGCTGCTTTTTATTCATTCTTTTTCTTTACTTTTACCTCAGATACAAGTAGATTCTTCTATTCCTTTTTCCTGCTTTTATTAGACAGCCGTCGATAAGCAAACTCTTTAATCTTTCTGCTTTTATTAATTCTTTTCTCTCGTTTTACCTCGTCATTTTTTGGTTCTTTTGCCCGTCCTGATATGACCTTAGATGTTGCTAGGACATAACACAACAAACAAACTGTTCTTTTATGTTTTGCTTTTTATTTAGTTTTCTTTCTTTTTACCCCAGACAAAAGCAGATTTGCCCTTTTTTTTCTGCTTTTATTTAATTTATTTTTCTTTCTTTGTAACTCACACAGAAGTAGATTTTTCTACTCTCTTTTTCTGCTTTTCTTTTCTTTGACCTCACCTAAACATTTTACCTCATATAGAAGTCTCTTGTAGAATTACAATTTAGGTCGGGGTTCTGGTTTTGGCGATATAATTGCTAGCAACACGCGCCCCCACCTCTACTCCCATTACCCCCTTCCCTCCTACCCTTTCCCCTCACGGCAAGTGGCTGACTACGCGATCCTAGTCGCTTCTGATGGATAACAAATGGCTGTCTATTTCTAGAGCCTCCCCCAAAGCGCAGGTCTACAATGTGCCCTTTAGATAGATCCAATCACAGACCAAGCTATCTGTACAACACGCCCCCCCCCCCCTATCTCCACTCTCCATCGTGGAGCAGATTTGTACTGAAGAAGGTTAAACAAAGGCTGCCTCACACTAGCACATCGCGCGATGAACCGGAATTCAAGGTCTCCGATAGGCTTGACTGCTTAAGCGGCTGTCACACCTCACCGGATTGGGGGAAACGGACAGAAAACAAACAATGTCTGTTTTGTGTCCGTAGAAGTTTTGAACATGCACAAAACTAGGAACGGATGCCGCCGGACTGATGTCTACGGTTCTTGTCCGGTTTGAGTTCGTTTCGTCTGTTGGCTATCCGTTCATGCCCTAGATAGAAGCATAAACACAGTGCGGAAATTAACAAGATTTCAATGTAAACTACAACAGCAATGACAAAAATAAACTAAAGCTACAAACCACTATCAAAATCTTAGGCCTACAGCAACTCATTACTGAAAACACGAGGCTAAGCAAAAACAGCTCAACAATTGATCTAATACTAACCAACTCAAACCATGCCACAAAATGGGGCACTAGAAGCTGGGGTATAAGTGATCATGAGCTAATATATGTAACCAGGAAAAAACTCAAAAGCACAAACACCATGAATACAAGATGGGAAGATCCCTAAAATATTACTTACACCAAAACATAAACAACATCACAAAAAACAGAGATGATGCTGATACCTACTGGAACAATATCATCACAGAGATAAAAAAAATCACTAGACCAGATGTGTCCCATAAAGAAACTAAAAATACAAACGAATCAGGACCCATGGGTAGACAGGGAACTACTGACACTCATCACAACCAAGCGAAAACTCGGTGACAAAGCTAAGCATGCAAAAGATCCAGAAGATAAAATGGCCTATAATACTGCCAGAAATCACTGTCTCAAAGCGGTAAAGAAAGCAAACAAGAAATACATAATAAAACAAGACAAGGACTGGGGAAGCAACACAAATAAGTTCTGGAAAAATGTAAACCTGCTATTCCCCCCCAAAAACACTGAAGAGCGAATACATTTCCAGGATAATGAAGGGAATATGCTCACAAATAGTGATGCAGCAAATAAACTAAACACACACCTTGCCATGGTAGGGCAAAAATTATCACACAAATTCACAAGAAACTGGGAAAACAAATCAGACAATATCCAAGATGAAATCCCCACCTGCAAAACCAACTTAAAAGAGATAACAAAATTAATAAACGACATAGACACAAACAAACCAAGTGGAATAGATGGGATCCCCACAAAAATACTGAAGGAAGCATTTCAAGCCACCCCAGAGGCCCACCAGCTGGACAGCCCATGAGAGGTAACCCCCTGCCAGAAAACAGCCAGATGACATCAAATCCAAACATAAACCAACTACCTGTTACGCACAAGCCTATAATATGTAAATAGAGTAGGCTAGTCTAGAATTAAGTGTAAGAAAAAATACAAAGAGGAAGACTCTTACCAAGAAAATCCAAAAACACTAACATAGATCACTAACCACAAACCATAATCTTAAGAAACACAGACCAATAACTGCCCAGCATTGAAAACAAGCTCGATCATCCGAGCTTATATGCTATGGACAGCATAAACACCCCATCAAAAAACAAAAACAAGTCCGTTTCATGTCCGTTCGTCCAGAGGCCATTGACTCGATAACGCAACATTTTGACACATTTTATTACATTTTGATACTTATCACCACCGGACTAGACAATTCTGTCCGTTGCTCAATCCGGTGATGTGTGACAGGGGCTTTAGTGACCTGGGCTGTGTTCAAGGTACGCCTCCGAGGCGCCTCCGAGAAATTCCTGACGTCACGCTAGTCTGAACGACATTAGCTGTTGGTCGTATCGTAAAAGGCGGCCCCCATAGGGAACAGCTATTTGCAATGGAAAAGAAGAGCTCTGATTGGCTGTCACCACTGAATTCGGCGGCCATTTTCAAGGCGCTTTTTGCCTCCGCTTCGAAGAAGTACCCTGGCGTTCTCTGTGGTGGAGTGGTTAGAGTGTCTGACTTTTTTCTAGGTCAGACTCCTAATCTGAGGGTCGGCGGTTCGATTCCCCGTACCCCCAGCTCTGCCTATTTGGATTTCCACCGCTGCGTATAACTTACAGCATCATCAAAGGCCGGTTGCTCTCATACCATGTCTATGTGGTGTGGGAGGTTAAAAATCCCTTGGGTCGGTAAAAGTGTAGGCTCGGGCTTTCTATCGACCAGCAGTGGAATGAGGAAGACCAGTTGTCTATGACTGAAATTTCCCCTGCTTAAACAACTAATGGACCCCAAAAAAAACAACCCCAGATAGACCAAAAAGACGTCTCGGAGCCGTCTTGGAGGCATACCCTGAACGCGGCCCTGGTCTGAGCTTGGGATGACCTAGTTAGGAGAGGTGGGTTGGTCGGTTGTTGGAGTTTTACGTCCTGGCAACATCTATGGTCATATCATGTCAGGTACCGACTTGTGACAGTGCGCACTCATGGCGACTTTATAGTGCTGCCCCACTGGGAGACTAGGTCACCCGCACCATGACCTGATATACAACTCAGTCACATTATCCTGACCTTGAGCGAACGAGTCCTTGCTCTATCCTAATTATGCGGAGCCCCTAGCTAGGAAGCTATTTTCCGTTCCAACCAGTCGTCCACAACTGTTTCATCAAAGGCTGTGATATGTGATGTCCTGTCTGCGGGAAAGTGCTTATAAAAGACCCCTTGCTGCTTCTCGGAAAGAGTAGCCTATATGGTGGCAGCGGGTTTCCTCCAAAGAAATATGCCAGAAATTACCTTATGTTTGACATCCAATAGCTGATGATACGAAAATCAATGCGCTCTAGAGGCGTTGTTTAAAAAATAACAAGCTTTACTTTCATTCAAAAAGTTCTGGCTTTAATCGGATTATGCAACTTTAACTAAGTGATGGCGTACTGTTTGATAAATACTGCACTTCTAATAATCGTTAAACCCTTATTTACCCATTGCTTGGAATTAGGAGGCATGTTATGACGTAATCTTTTCTCCCTTTGTCCCATATTCTTTTCGAGTGCGCAGGTTTTATGGCCTTGCACTAACAATGTTTTAATGTAAATAACATGCAAGACCTCATCACCCATGTACAGCGCAAACACATTTTAGAGTTCTTAAGAACGACCAGCCTGTAATATTGAACACCTACTGTATTTTTAGCTATGTTTTGTGAGTACAAATTTAATCTCGTTTGACACAAATTTAATGAGACTTCAAGATTGAATTGGACATTTTTTTAAATGTTATTATTTGACACAAATCTGAACATTTCACAATTTCATGTAGACTTTTATGTAGGCATATATATGTGTTTCAATGTAGGCATTTAAATGTGATTAACATAATTGAAAGAATAAATACCACAAACCTTTCGCCGTGAATATGGATTTTGTTGTCGACATGGCTTAAAACCGTCACAAATCACTCGATCAATTAATCATTATTAATGTTATGAATTACCTTACTTTAGTTTGAATTGACATTTATTTTAAATGGCTAAGTCTAGATATATTTGAAGTGCAAACATGCAGAATTCATTTCGGCAAGCATAGGCTTCAACTTCAAGTGCCTGTCACACCTTACTGGATTGAGGAACGAACATAACCGGACAAAGAATTTTCTAGTCCGGTGGTGTTCGGTATCAAGATGTATCGAAATGTGTCAAAATGTTGCGCAACAACCAAATGTCTAACGGACGGACCAAACATCAACCGGACACGTACCGGACTGTTCCCGGACGTGGCGAAAACATATACTGACCGAATTCCCACAACGCCATCAACGGACTCTGCAGGAAGCAATCCGGAGACATAATGGATGGGTACCGGACATCAACTGGACAAAACGGACTAAATGGACTTAAAACGGACACCAACCGTACACGTCAGTCCGGCGGTGTCTGGTACAAGTTTTGTGCATGTTCAAAACTTGCCACCGTACACACCGGACACCACCGGCCAGAGAACGGAAACGCCGGATGCCAACCATATATAAACCGTACATTGACGTATTTCACCGGACAGTGTCCATTTTCTATCCGGTACCCCAATCCGGTATGGTGTGACTAAGCCTTCAGCATTAACCGGTTCTATTAAATTTACCCTGTATGTGCTTCTGTGGCAAGAGATGCTTAATAAGTGCATCAGCATCTAAGTTCGATACATGTATATAGAATAACATCTAAGTGAGTGTTTTGGTTTTGAAAATTTGATGCTTTATCGGACTATTCAGCTTTAAGCATGTATTGCGGGATAGAAGGAGATGCTATGTAAATTGCTGATGTCAGCATACCAGACAGCATACACAAATTAATTTGTCATGTTTTCACTTGCAATATCGCCAAAGTGAAGTCTTTAAAATAAAACTAACTTCAATCTGAATAAAGTGAAGTAAATGATGACAACCAAACCTAATATAGTAATTTATGTTATGTCCAGAGGTGAAAACAAGCAGTAAAATATTCCGATAATGATGCATTGGTGGGGGAATGCAAATGTTCTATTTGTGAAACAGGTATACATGGCCAGGTGCATAATGTGTTTATGTAGGTGCTGGTGGTGCTTGATTGATTGGTAAATAGACATAGTGGTGCTAGTAAGATAGTGTGTAAGGGGCACTCAGAGCCCCCCCCCCCCCCCTCTGCTAGTCAGGATCACCACACTCAGCTCAAGCCAGGTGGTGGCCAGGGGAGCCACACAGCTTGGTGGTGGTAGCAGCTCACTGTAACCATGGGGACCAGGAATGCTTATTTCTCATTGGTGGAGCTAGAAATGCTTGTTTCTCATTGGGAGAATGTGGTGGGGTGATACTCTATACTGGATCCATGTACCATATAAATAATAAACCTGATGGCTTGACTCTCTCTCTTCTTTCACACTTTATACTCTTTCTTTCTCTTTGCCTGTATTGATTTCACTATAGCCTGCCAACACAACCACAGATTCGAGCCGTGGACTTTACATACTGGTGACGACGGTTATTAACACTATACGGTGGGTAATATTATATCGTGGTATAGTATTTTACAAAGTGTTAGCATACTTATCTGTTATGCGCAGAATGATTAAAGTCATCACAAAAAAAAGTAATATATATATATACAGTAAAACCCCATTAGAACGCAATCATTGGGGTCGGTACAATGTCATCGCGAAAACAACCGGGTCGCGATAAATCAGGGTTCAGTTTACTGAATTACCTTTGAATTAAAGAATTTTGGGTCCAATAAATCATCGCGTTATATCCGACTTCGCATTAAATCGGGGCGCGTTATAACAGGGTTTCACTGTATATATATTAAATATATATATATGTGATGTATAATCATTATGCGAGTATAAACCCGCAGAAGGGATTATTCTATGTATTATTCTATTATATTATTGTTATATTATATTATTAGCCAATGGGCACTCTCCTTACTCATATGGGGACAGGTGGCGCCACCACCTAGCCTTAACTTTCGGCGTTACCACTGTCACTTGCGCTGGCAATTTTCTATATATATATATATATATATATATATATCTGAACACTATGCCAGCCACTCAAAATCGTCAAATTATGGCAATTTAAATTGTGGAATGGTTAGTGATATGGGACTGGGTGAGTAGGTGGTTAGGGGTGTCTCTGTGTGTGAGTGGTGGAGGGGAGCTGGGAGGGCGCTGCGGGGGAGGGGAAATCATGCCTTCGCTTGAAACCCAATTTCAGCTTCCTATTGAGGTGGATCATTCACCTTGAGAGCATCGACTTGACTAGTGAGGCGAAATAGGGAGCTCAGGGAAGACGGTATAGTAGTAGCCATTAGCTCAGGGTTTACGACAGGTCATCAGACTAGCAGGCCTATCTACACCAAAGTGCCCATAATCACAACAACAGCAACAACCCTCCCTTAATACCTCAGTGACACTATGTTTATGATGGCTTGCGACCACTTTGCGACCACCGCCTTAGCTACAACTGGTCAGTGACTGGTCGGTGACCTCCGGGCGACCGTTTTTGTCACAAGGAGGATGCAGGTGCTGCACCAAAAATCTCCTTGCGACCAAAACCGTTGCCCGTGGAGTTAACAACAGTCACGGTTATGAAAGTTTGTTTGATATAACGACACCTCTAGAGCACATTGATTTTTATCATTAGCTATTGGACGTCAAACATATAGTCATTCTGACATATTTCTTTGGAGGAAACCCACTGCCACCACATAGGCTACTCTTTCTGAAAAGCAGCAAGGGGTCTTTTATATTCAATTTCCCACAGACAGGACAGCACATACCACAGCCTTTGATGAACTAGTTGTGGACTCCTGGTTGGAACGGAAAATAGCCCAAACTGCAAATGTGTCCAATGAGCAGGATCGATCAGATGACCGACACCTTCACAGGTGGACACTCTACCGCCTGAGCTACGTCCCGCTCCCCCACATTTATGTAACTCATAGTGGATGCCACTCTGGTCGAAGTGACCAAGGTTAGTAAAAACCATCAAAATTAATTTGAAATATGTATGGTAGGTACAGACAAATGCTAATAACAACCCATTCATGGCGAGGCATCAGTGGAGTATGATGAAACGCGTTGGCAGTGACGATTAACAGAGGAGTAGTAGTCAGAACGACCCTAAACCTTGGTCGTAATGCGAAGCATTGCGTTTGATGCGAGGAGAGGAAGAGACCCTCCCCCGCCCCGCGCTGTCGCGCTGCTTTCTCACCTCGGCAGACGGCGCGGCCTGCCGCCACCTCCCCCGCCCTCCGCGTCGCGCAGCACTCGCGCCTCACCCGACGCCGCTGCTCGCCACCTCTCGCCCTCCCCCGGGCCGGCAGCATTCACACCTCACCTGCTGTCGCCCGTCCCTCCTCCCTTATAAGGTCGCCCGCCGGCCTCCCTCAGGCACTCGCCCTCCTGCCGTCTCCCAGCTCTCTCTGCTTTCTTCATTTTTTTGGCATCACCCTCGGACCGCTGCACCGCCTCACCATGCCTCGAGGGAAAGGACGCGGACGGAAGGGCTCCCGGGCCGCCCCCCGCACCCCGGGGCCATCTTCGACGCCAGGACGGGGGGACTCCCCGGCCTCCGCTCCGGCGTCCCCCGCGGCGCCCTCGGACCGCACCTCGGGCGCCGAGATCTCGGCAGTACTGGAGGCACTCCAGCAGATCCGGCTCGACCACCGCCAGACCTCCGCCGAGGCGCGCCAGACTGCGGCAGACCTCCACGCCCGGATCGACGCCCTGGAGACCGGGGATGCCTGCCCCACGCTGGAGGTGCCCTCCCCCGCCCCGAGACGCATGGCCGCCCGCCTACCATCTCGGGCACGTACCACCACCACAGCCCGGCCCCCGCCGCCGCCTCAGGCGACCCTGCCCGGCACGGCTCACCCGGAGTATGAGAGGTACCGCCACCTCGCCACCCAGGCACCGCCCACCGCGTCGGCGGCCTACGAGGAGGAACCGACCCGCCACAGCCCCGCTTCCACGGCCGACGCCGTCCGGGATATCTTGGCCTCCGCCGAGGCGCGCCACTCCGTCAGGTGCCAAGGTATCCCGGTCGATTATATATTCCCCTCCGACCTCGTAGAGCGAGGGCCTGAGAGGAAGCCGGTGAAAAGAGGGGAGGCAACAAAGGACGAATACACCCTCGCCCTTCTCACCCTCATCGACCATCCCGACTTCCCCGCCCACTCCGCCCAGGGACTCCACCACCACCACCTCGCAGTCTGCCGGGATAACCTCATCTACCCGTGGGCGACCGTCCGCCGGTACTCGGAGACCGTGTTTACATGGATCGCGGACGGAAGGCTCCCCCACGGGTGGCATGACCCGGTAGCACTTAACCTCCTCAGAGTAGAGTGCATCGCCATGCCCGCCCAAGCCACCACCCAAGCCCGCCCACTCGACCCTCCGAGGCCCCTCCGAGGCCCCGTCCAAGCCGACGCCCGAGTCACCTACGACAGGCACACTCACGGGGCCCCCTGCCCGGCCTGGAACCGGGACCCCGCCTCGTGCGATCGGGCCCCCCTCGGGGAGGCCCACGGCGAGGCGGGGGACAGGCGCCGTCACGCATGCGCCTACTGCGCGAACGTGAGGCGCATGCTCACTATGCACTGCGAGGCCGAATGCATAACCAAGCAAGCCCGTGAGCGCCAGACCCCCCCCACCTCGGCGGATTTTTGATCCGCCGGCCTCCCCCCGGCCGGCCCGGGGGGCCCTTCCCGGCGCCTCACCCTCACCATTGCCGACAGCCCCGCAACCTCCACCGACAACCTCCCAGCGACCACCGATCGCAGCGCCGCCCAGTCCCAGCCGGGGATCATCACCTCGGGCCTCACGCCTCGGACCACATCCCAGCCCAGCCTTACGAGGAACCCTCTGCCGCCAACCCTCACGACACCGCCTTCAACAGCCCGCCCACCCAGACCCCGACCGCCGCCCCAGCCAGCCCTGAGGACTTCGCTGCCCCCCTGCTCGACCCTCGTCGGACCTCCTCACCGGATCCCGCCAAGGAGCGGGCCTACTCCCTTTTGGCCGCCCGCTCCATGTCGACGCAGGCCCCGGACGCTCCCCGCCCCCCCTGGGAACCTGACCCCTGACGCGGCCCGCCCATCTGCCGCCCCAGCCTGCATCCGCCGCCTCGCCCCTCGGGCGCGCCGCGAGCCCTCTCCGCCTTTTTTGGTGGAGGGCTCCTCGGCACCCCCTCACAGAACACCTACTGACTTTTACTCTGCCTGAACCTTATACTTATTTTATCATGTACCTTCCTCACTGCTCCTCCTTATTGCCTTATTTCATTACTCCGCTCCTCATGAGCTTCCTTACATTACCAGATTATTCCTTATTACCTTTGTTTGTCCTCTTGTTACTCTCTGTATGCTCTGTCTGAGGCGTAAATAAAGACGCTTATTTCCACCCCCCCCTCCTCTCTTCCTTTTCGCGCATCAACCACCATTTGGTATTATATATAGATTGAAAATATGCTAAATTAATATGGTGTGCACATCGGAATGTTTGTATAACTACCAGCAATGACAGGTTCTGTAAATCTCTTTCTTTTTGTTGTTGTTTGTAACAAGTTTTTTATTCTGCCCATAATGTATAAGCTCCAGTGAGGGTGCTTATTTTCAAAGCTGGACAGCTGTGATACTGGATTGGTCTGGTCCCGCACTCAGGAGTGTTTATCTGATCTTTCTCGGGCCAACCTTTTGTGGTTTTGGGTGTTAGTAGTTTCTATATTTTTTTTTTTGAATTTTCAAAGTTTTTTTCCTAACCTGTATATGATAACTTAGCCTACTATGTACATCTACCCAGATGTACATAGTAGGCCTGCGGGAGAGGATCCCGTCCCATTGTGGTTTGTTATAGCATCCTTTCACCCACGCCCTGTCCTTAGATAGTACACCAGTGTGCCAGAACACCCATGGACCCTTCAGGACTGCGACTAGGTGGGATGGTTGTGTTGTATGGTTAGCCATTTTGTATTTCAGGGTGAATCGGATGCATGACGGTGGCCTGCCCAGTTCTGCTTTGGTTTGTGCCAGTACACATACCCAGACGGACTGCGCCCTATGGTGATAGTCATTTCGATTTCCTTAGTACTTAGGAGGGCTAGTTTCTGTATTTGTAATACCTACCATCTTTTCTGGCCTGTCTTTTGTTTTTTGTGCCAGAACACAGCAAGCAGTGACTGCGCCCATGGTCAGGTGAGATATTGTTCCTTCAGTAGGTGGTTGTGTTTTCTTTAAGAACCTTTTATAATGGTCCAGACTTTTGATTGCCTGTTGTTGTGTGGGTTTATTATTCCAGGCATGTGCCGCCATGGCCAGTACACTTCTCTCCTAAAGTTTACTTGATATTCCTTCTGCGCAGGAATAAATGTTTAATAAATGCACTGGTATCCATTCTAGTAGGATCGAATCTAAGTGGCAACAAAATCGATGTTTTCATCGGTTTATCCAGCTTTGGCATATATTATGGCGTCGGAAATTGCCAGTACTCAGGCACTTAATCTGAGAACTGTTCTAGTGATTGATAACCTTGTATTAAATCCCGATTTTTGCAGAATATCGGCATGGAGAGTGAGACAAATTGGCCATTTCAGCAGGGAAAGACAGAATGTGTGTGTGTTGGTGGGGGGGGGGGGGGAGGAGAGTGCCTGGCAGGATGTACTCATCTTCATTACTCCAATAATCCCAGCACATTTCAAGCCCATCAGCTTATCCACATTGGGCGACTGACATATATATATATATATATATATATATAAGATATATATGCAATTCCTACCCCGGGAACCAACCCCTACTCCCCTTTTAATCACAAGTCATAATGGAATATGAATATAAATAGATATATGAATGTAAATATAATATAAATATAATATAAATAAAATATAAATATAATGGAAATATAATATAAATATAATGTAAATATAATGTAAATATAATGTAAATATAATATAAATATAATATGATATATATGACATGTATATATAATGAATAAATATGAATATAATGTAAATATAATATGAATTCAATATGAATACAATATGAACACAATATGAATACAACATTAATTAAATATGAATAGAAATTTAATTAAATAGGAATACAAAATTAATTAAATATGAATACAATATTAATACAATATGAATACAATATGAGTACAATATGAATACAGTATGAATACATACAATATGAATGCAATATGAGTACAATATGAATGTAATTTAAACAAAATAAAAACATAATATACTATAATTACAATATAATATTAATAGTATGCGTATATATAATAGAAATATACTATGTATATTATAGAAATGTGGAATATATTATAGATATAATATAATTATACATATAGAATTAATATATGTGTATATTATACGATGGTATAAGTTTAATATACGTATAATATAATACTAATATAGCCATGATATGAATTATAATATGAATATACTATGAATATAATATAAATATAGCAGAAATATAATATGAATATTACACGAATATGATATGAATATAATATGAGGGTGAGTGTATAAAGGTAATGCAATAGTATGAGTATAATATAAAAATGATATTAAAAGTAATATGAATATAAAACAGATGTACTATGTAAAAGAAATACGAATGTAATGCAAATTTAATATTGACATTAGTAGGAATCCAATATGAATACAATATAAATATAATGTTATTCCCATTGGTTGAACAATTTATGACGGAGGTTGGTTGTTGGAGTATTCCGTCCAGGCAACATCTAGTGTCAAATCAGCACGGGTACCGGCTTGTGACAGTGCGCACTCATGGCAGCTTTATATTGCTACTCCACTGGGAGATCAGGCCGCCAGTACCATGACCCAACCCGATATCCCACTCAGTGACATTATCCCGACACTGAGCCAACCAGTCCTTGTCCTATCTTATTAATGCTGAGCGCCTGGCTAAGAAGCGACAAGTATAAATTTGTAAGTCATTGGTTTGACTCGATCAGCATATATCCCAGCATATATGTGGTGTTCTCTGTGGCGGAGTGGTTAAAGTGTCTGACTTTTTTCTAGGTCAGACTCCTAATCTAAGGGTCAGCGGTTCGATTCCCCGTGCCCCCAGCTCTGCCAATTTGGATTTCCACCGCTGTGTATAACTTACAGCGTCATCAAAGGCCGGTTGCTCTCATACCATGTCTATGTGATGTGGGAGGTTAAAAATCCCTTGGGTCGGTAAAAGTGTAGGCTCGGGATTTCTATCGACCAGCAGTGGAATGAGGAAGACCAGTTGTCTATGACTGAAATTTCCCCTGCTTAAACAACTAATGGACCAACAATTTACCAAAGCGTCATGGCGGAGGTCATCTAAAGTTTCCAGCGCATGCACGGTTAACCTGAAAATGGCTGGTGATGCATGAGATGTGTGGGGTGTGTAGTGAGCGGATGTGGGGTGGGGGTGGGGGTATATTGCTGGAGAAAGACGTTGAATTTATGTGAGAAGTTTTACCTCCGGCCAAAGTAAATAATCAAAAAAAGGTGATTGTGCCCGCCCGTGTCTCAAATATCGCCCGCCCCTGATTTGTTTTTATTTTATTTTATTTTATTTTATATTATTTTATTTTTTTAAATGGTTAAATGGAGTGGGCGGGTGGAGTGAGAAATGGAAAGGGGAGTGAAGACGAGGGGGGCGGGGAGGGAATGTACAGGGCAGTGGGGGAGAGGAATGGAGAGGGACTTGAGGGGTGATAGGGAGGGAACTGAGGTGGGGAGGGAACAGGGTCAAAAGTGCAAGAGAACAAATTAAATTAAATTAAAATAAATAAAAAAAACCCGACCCAGATTTTTTATTTCAAAAGGACGATCACCAACTTTAACATTTTATTTGGCCTTACCTTCGAACCCAATTTCAGCTTCCCATTGAACCAAAGCCACGCAGCCGGAATACATCGGCTTGGAGAGTGAGGCGAGGAGCTTTCTGCCGGAAAACATCGGCTTGGAGAGTGAGGCTAGGAGCTTTCTGCCGGAAAACATCGGCTTGGAGAGTGAGGCTAGGATGATTCTGGCCATTAAAATAAAAGAGAGAAAAAACTCGCAAGTCTCCATCGATTCGGTATTTTCTTTTAATATGGTTGTTATTTTTGTGTTATTTTGTATTAGTGGTTTTGTTTATCTCTCCTCACCCCCACCTTTCCTCCCCGGATGCGGTCGCCGAATCGTTAGAGCGCAGGCTTTCCGTGCGGAAGGTCGGGAGTTGGAATCCCGGCCGAGTCAGAGCAATGACTATCAAAATTGATATTTATCACTGCCTAGCCTGGCGCTCAGCATTAATAGGATAGGGCAAGGACTGGTTAGCTCAGTGTCAGGATAATGTGACTGTGCGGGATATCAGGTTGTGGTGCTGGTGGCCTGGTCTCCCAGTAGGGCAGCACTAAAAAGTTGTGATGAGTGCGCAGTGTCACAATTCGGTTCCCATCCTGATATGATCTCACGTTTATTTGTCGTTCTTTTACGTCCTAGCAATATCTAAGGTCATATCAGGACGGGTACCGACTTGTGACAGTGAGCACTCTTGGCGAGTTTATAATACTGTCCCACTGGGACTCAAGGCTGCTGGCACCATGACCCGATATCCCACACAGTCACATTTTCCTGATACTGTTCCAACCAGTCCTGATCCTATCCTATTCATGCAGCGGGCCAGACTAGATAGCGACAAGTATCAATTTTGTAAGTCCTTGGTTTGACTCGGGTGGGATTCGAACTCCCGAACTTCCACACAGGAAGCTAGTGCTCTGCCTATTCGGCCAAGGCATCCGGTGTATGACCTTATATTTTGCTAGGACATAGAACAACAACAAAGAAATACAAACAAAGAAACAAAGAAACAAAGAAACAGCCAACCCCCCCAACCCCCCCTCCTCCCCCCCCTTTTTTTCTTTCTCCAATTTGGCTGGTTTTCGGTGTTTATTTCGCTGGTGCCCTTTCTCATTGGTTCTCCTTTCTTTGCGATTCGCTATCTACACTACCCCAATCTCTGCCACTGGGGGGTGGGCGCGGGGTGGGTATGTGGGGGTGGGGGGTGGAGACATAGGGGAGGGGGGGGACAGCTCTTTTAGGCTATTTCCTTTCGCTATTAGCAAGTGATCTCTGGAAGACCTTGCGTTTTGTCATTCGCCCCAGTCACCGGCTACCAACAATCTGATAGAACTATGCACTATAACCACGTTGCTAGAAATAGCACGCCATACTGGAACACAACTGTGAATGGATACACTTAATTTTTTCTCTTTATAATTTAAAAAAAAAATTAAGACCCCCCTCCAAAAAAGGGGGCCGGTGTACATTCAGGAAGCTGTTACTTGTTAGTAAAACAACCTCCCCATAAACAGCAGGCCTTAAAGCCTCCGTGTGGAGTAGGGCTGATCCGAACGATTGCCTTTAAATTCTGAGGGATCACTCTTCATTGGCTTCTCCATCGGGGGACCCCTTTCGTAGCAATTCGTCGAAGGGTTTGGTTAAATAATCGGGTATACACCAGAAAGCGCTGAGCTTTTCAATGAGGTCCGTCATAGATAGGCGCACAGTGGCAGAAGCAGGAACTAACCCCTATGACAGTAGGATTGTTTGTTTGTTGTTGTTTTACGTCCTAGCAACATCTAAGGTCATATCAGGATGAGTACCGACTTGTGACAGTGCATACTCATGGTGACTTTATAGAGCTGCCCCCGCTGGGAAACCAGGCCACCAGCACCATGACCTGATATCCCACTCAGTCACATTATCCTGACACAGAGCCAACCGGTCCTTGCCCTATCCTAATAATGCCGAGCGCCAGGCTAGGAAGCGACAAGTAACAATTTTTCAAAGAGGACGCTCAACTCATTCGCACATCCCTTCTAGTAATGGAAGGTTGGGAGTTTGAATATTAATATGAATATAATATGAATATATTAATAAATATTATTATATGCTGTATAAGCCATTATACGAGTATAATAAGGCTCAAAGCTTCCATCTGTTCCTCAGCCCTATCTTCTCCCACAGTCATCGACTGGAGGATTTTATCTATTCAGCTACACTTCCATCCTACTCACACTCAGATCCGTTGGGGGGCGCCACCCGTCTGTGAACCCACCAGTGCCCCCCCGCACCTACTCACTGTACTGCCGAAAATAGAATATAATACAGAATGAATATAATACAAAGATAAATTAGCTAAAGGGATATAATATTAAGAAAATATAAATATTATACATATCCAATGAATATATAATGTAATTATAGCATGAATTCAAAATGCATACATTATAAATATAACATGGATCGAATTTAATCAAATACAGTATCAATATATGTATAGCATAAATATAATAGAATATAAATATAATATGAATAGATTATAAATAGAATATAAATAGAATATGAATAGAATATAAAAAAATATGTTAATATAATTCCAATATAATCGAAATATAATCGAAATATAATAGAAATACAATAGAAAGATAGCATAATATAAATATCACATAATATAAATATTATACTTATACAATTTTAGACACTAAAGTCGCTATGATTGTGCACTGTCACAAGTCGGTACCCATCCTGATATGACCATACATGTTGCTAGGACTTAAAACAACAACAAACAAACCCAACCTGCCACACGGGAAAGCTGTCTGACCCATTTCGGCACCGCGCAAGGTGAATCTTGATTGCAGTGAAATTGTGCTAAGATATATATTCTATATCAAATAAATGTCTTCTGGTTACAGAAAGAGAGGGCGCCCTCGTCTCCTGTTCAAGGATACCATCAAGAGAAACCTGAAGCTGAGAGACATTATGACCGACTCATGGACGCAACTCTCACAGCAGAGAGCTAAATGGAGAGTGGCAGTCAAGTAATGAGAGCAGTCTTTGTCGCATCGCGACCGACAGCATGATGATGATGATGATGATATCCAATAATAGTGTAGTCCTCCAGTGTGCTTCATCGCCCACATTAGCGTCGTGATTGGCCTGACTAGTAGCTAGGTAGCCGCGCCACTTTCGTATCTTGTAATTATGTATTAAATACGAAGGGTGAGGGTTAGTGTGTATGAGGGTGAGTGTGTGAGAGTGTGAGAGGTATGAGGGTGTGAGTTTGACTGTTTGAGAGTGAGTCTGTGAGAGTGAGTGTGTGAGAGGGTGTGAGGGTGAGTGTGAGGGTGTGAGTTTGACTGTTTGAGAGTGAGTCTGTGAGGGTGAGGGTGAGTGTTAGGGTGAGGGTGAGGGTGAGTGTGTGAGGGTGAGTGTGTGAGGGTGAGTGTGTGAGGGTGAGTGTGTGAGGATGAGTGTGAGGGTGAGTGTGTGAGGATGAGTGTGTGAGCGTGAGTGTGTGAGGGTGAGGGTGAGTGTGTGAGGGTGAGTGTGTGAGGATGTTTGTGTGAGGGTGAGTGTGTGAGGGTGAGTGTGTGTGGGTGAGTGTAAGAGCGTGCTTGGGTGGGGGGTGAGTGTGTGAGGGTGAGTGTGTGGGGGTGAGTGTGTGAGGGTGAGTGTGTGGGTATGAGGGTAGGGGTGTAAGTGTGCGAGAGTGAGTGTTTGAGTGAGGGTGTGTGTGAGGGTGTGGGTGAATGCGTGTGAGTGAGTGTGTGAGGATGTTTGTGTGAGGGTGAGTCTGTGAGGGTGAGTGTGTGAGGGTGAGTGAGTGTATGAGGGTGTGGGTGAGGGTGAGTGAGTGCATGAGGGTGTGGGTGAGGGTGAGTGAGTGTATGAGGGTGAGTGTATGAGGATGAGATTGTGAGGGTGTGTGTGAGCGTGAAGGTGTGAGTGTGTGAGGGTGAGTGTATGAGGGTGAGTATATGAGGGTGAGTGTGTGAGGGTGAGGGTCTATGTGTGAAGGTGAGTGTGTGAGGGTGAGTGTGAGTGTGTGGGGGGTGAGTGTGTGAGGGTGTAGGTGAGGGTGAGTGTGTGAGGGTGAGGGTGTATGTATGAGGGTGAGTGTGTGAGGGTGTGTGTGTGTGAGGGTGTGTGTGAGGGTGTGTTTTTGATGGTGAGTGTGTGAGGGTGAAGGTGTGAGTATGTGAGGGTGAGTGTATGAGGGTGAGTGTATGAGGGTGTGTGTGTGAGGCTGAGTGTGTGAGGGTGAGAGTGTCTGTGAGGGTGAAGGAGTGAGTGTGTGAGGGTGAGTGTATGAGGGTGAGTGTATGAGGGTGTGTGTGTGAGGCTGACTGTGTGAGGGTGAGGGTGTATGTGAGTGTGTGAGGGTGAGCTTACAGGGTAAAATATGCTAAATTAATCAAAGAAAAACGCCCCCCCCCTTCGGTACGCTATGGTTGTTCCACCGAATTTAATGGAGACCCTGGGGTGTAAACTAACTATTAATGATCTTAATTTTGATTTGAGATTCTCTCCCCCGGGGTAATTCTTCTAACATGTGATGAATATGTGTCCATAATTCCTCAACGTTGTTTGTTCAAATTGCATTATTTCGAGTGGAACCTAATTATCAACAAGGAACAAGTTCCGCCGGAAATGAGATTTAAAAAAAAAAGAAGAGAAAAGGATAGCATTGTCGTCATGTTCATCTCGAAACCTGATTATTATATGTTAATCCATTTACCACAAACACAATGACATTTCTTTAGCCAGACTCTGTGCGTGATTTCTAACTATGACATTACCCTGTCGAATCCCAATTTAACTTAGATGGTTGGTTGGTTGCTGTTTTATGTCCTAGCAACATCTAAGGTCATATCAGGACGGGTACCAACATGTGACAGTCCGCACTCAGGACGTCTTTATGGTGCTGCCCCAATGGGAGACCAGGCCGCTGGCACCATGACTTGATATCCCACTCACTCACATTATCATGATATTGTTCTAAGCAGACCTTGTTATATCATATTCATGCCAAGCACCAGGCAGTGAGGCAGTGACAAGTATAAATTGTAGGTGAAATTTCAATCACAGACCTTTGACGTTTCCTTCATTCCACTGTTGCTGGCCCTATATCCTAATAAGGCTAAATACCAAGGCGATGTTTGTTTTGTTTGCTGTTGTTTTACGTCGTAACAACATCTAAGGTCATATCAGGACGGGTACCGACTTGTGACAGTGCGCACTCATGGCGACTTTATAGTGCTGCCTCACTGGGATACCAGGCCGACAGCACCATAACCTGATATCCCACTCAGTCACATTATTCTGACACTGAGCCAACCAGTCCTTGCCCTATCCTAATAATGCCGAGCACCTGGCTCGGAAGCGACAAGTATCAATTTGTAAGTCATTGGTTTGACTCGACCAGGGTTCGAACCCACGATCCCATGGTCTACCAACACGGGAGACGGCCAAAGGCTATGTAGCAACAAGAATAACTTTTTAAATATTGGTTTTGACTCAGCTGGGATTCGAACTCCCGACCTTCCGCACTGGAAGCCTGGGCTCTACCGATTCGGCCACCGCATCCGGTAAGTGCCACCGAAGACAATGCTTGTTTGTTTGTTTGTTTGTTGGAGTTTTACGTCCTGGCAATATCTAAGGTCATAGATGCGCCTATAAGAAAGCACTGAGTGGCGCGTCTTGTTTTACATCGTCTTTGATGGCACTGAGCGCACACTATTACAAGTCAGTCGTTGTCAGCTGTTGCCAGCACATAAACCCCCGGTCACTTATCCCCCCAACCCACCCCAACCCACCCCAACCTACCCCAACCCACCCCAACTCACCCCACCTCCAACCCACTCCACCCCACCACACCGCTGGTTCTCGGTCTGTCCGCAAGAGCGATGTCTGCAATCCACCTGGTGGCGAGATTTATCGGCGCCCAACCGGAAGTGCTCATTTGTCAGGGCAGCTCCAGGGTGGCACGCGGAGTCATACCGATATCGGGCGGTTAGAACGGTCGTGTGGCCAAAAAAGTCATGATTGGGCACCGGGACACAGATTTACAAAGACGCAGAATGACAATATAAGAGATTGAGTTCTATCCCCGGCCGAGTCAAACAACACAGCTAACACAAATGTGATAAGTCTTCTCTACCTTGCCATGACCGGACGTTGTGGCCGAATAGGGAGAGTTCAGGCTTCCCGTGCGGGAGATTGGGAGTTCTCTCTCTCTCTCCCTCCCTCTCTCCCTCCCTCCCCCTCTCCCTCCCTCTCTCCCTGTCCCCCTCGCCACCCTCCCTCGCATTCACTCCCCCCCCTCCCCGCTCCCCCCCCCCCTTCCTTCCCTCCCGTTCTCTCTGATACAAATGGTATATTCAATTCATGTTGCCAACATACTGCTATCACCAATTAATCCTCAAAGCTCTCCCATCTCTCCCCCTCCCCCTCTCGCTTTCTCTCCCCCTTCCGCTCCTTCTCCCACCCTCTTCCCCTCCTGGTCCTTCTCCCACCCTCTTCCCCCTCCCCCTCCCCCATCTCTCCTCTTCCCGCTCCTCTCTTGACCTCTCTCTCTCTCTCTTCCGCTCTCTCTCCCTCTCTCTCATTCCCTCCCCCTTCCCGCCTCTCCCCTTCCCGCTCCTTCTCCGCTCTCTTTCTCCCCCTTTCTCTCCCTCTGCCCCTCCCTCTCCCTTCCCTTTGCCCCCCTCCCACCCTCTCTTAATAAAGACAATACATTTCATGAAGTGATGTCACACAATTAATCCTCGAATCTCTCCTTCGCTCTCCCCTCCCTTTCCTTCTCCACCCTATGTCCATGTTCCCCCCCCCCCCCCCCCCCCCTCCCTCTCTCCCTCCATCTCTCTCTCTCCTCCCTCTCTCCATCCCTCTCTCTCTCTCTCTAAAACAGACAATAGATATGACTCATTTTATCAAGTAGGCCTACTATCACAAATTAATCCCCAGAGCTCTCCCTTCGCTCTCCCTCCCCCTCCCGTTCCTTCTCCATCCTATATCCATTTCTATCCCTCCATCCCCTCTCCCTCCCTCCCTCTCTCTCTCTCTCAACAGACAATAGATATGATTCATTTGATCAAGTAGGCCTTCTGTCACAAATGAATCCCCAGAGCTCTCCCTTCGCGCTCCCTCCCCCTCCCGTTCCTTCCCCTTTCTATAATCCATTTCTCCCCCCCCCCCTCCCTCTCTTTCCCCTCTCTCTCTCTCTCTCTCTCTATCTCTCTACAACAGACAATAGATATGATTCATTTTATCGAGCCCCCAGAGCTCTCTTCCCCCCCCCCCCCACCCTGCCCCTCCCCGCCTGACTATCTGCCTAATACAAATGATGCAGCAGACACATAGTATTACTGTCTCTTCTTTATTGAATTGTGCATTAGCCTTGACAGTCATCACCCAAGGGCGGGGCAATCACCAATGGTTTCACCAATAGGGCTTAGTGGGGGGGGGGGGAGATTATGCTTTTGTTGCCGTGAGCTTTTGACTTCATCGGCTATAAAGTTTGGAGCATAGATTGTCTACTATTGAAAAGATCGTGGCAAATAGAATAAGGCAGGTTATATTGCATTGCAATTGTATGTGTAGAAAAATAAGCATTGTATGCACACATGCATGTATAAACTGTGTTGCTGGCTTTTGCAAGTTACCAGCGGCACTCTCTCGGGGAGAAAATAGAGGTTTCACACCGGCAAGAACATGTCAAGACAGGTGCAAAACTATTTGCCCTGCAGTGGCTGGTCGGGAGATGTTGGTAGTTCCATAATTCAACCGCCCTTAATGCTGCCACAGTGACATGGTTTTCTGTTTTAGGGTTTGTTCCCTTAGCCTTTGCTTCTGTCAAGAACCTGTACCACAAGGCAGAGGTTTACAACTCTGCAGGGCAGGGGCATCAAACTCCCTGAGGTATTGCTATACCTGCAATACCTGCATACCACCCACATATATACACATATATACATAAATCGCGAGCGGAGTGAATGAGTGCCGCTTGACAAGTTACAGCATCTGCAGGCAGAGGGCGACACAATCGTCCCGGTTGCATAATAGATGAACAATTAATAACAGATCAGTACAGTAGATGACTTGGAATATAATAAGGTGTGAAAGGTTCCAATTAATTATACTTATATAATGCCTATGCATCACATATATACACACATATATATACCGGACACAACGCTCAAATCGGTAGAGCGCAGACCTCCCGTGCCGAATGTCGGGAGATCAATTCCTGGGTGAGTCAAACCAATGACTTACGAAATTGATAGTCGTCGCTTCCTAGCCAGGCGCTTAGCATAATTAAGATAAGGCAAGGACTGGTTGGCTCGGTGTCAGAATAATGTAACTGAGTGGGATATCACGTCATGGTACTGGCAGCCTGGTCTCCCAGTGGGGGAACACTATAAAATCGCTATGAGTGTGCACTGTCACAAGTCGGTACCCGTCCTGATATGACCTTAGATTTTGCCAGGATGTAAAACTCCAACAACCAACTACGTATATATATATAGATATATATATACACACACATATATTTCATATATACAAATATAGCTTCCGGATCTCCAAATCGTACTCGACATGTGCAATGTCTTTGTAATGGTCGTCCCTCGCACAATAAACTTTAGATGCTGCAAGAAAGCTTTGTAGTCTTGTACGGACAGGTCCGCTATGGTGAGGCACCAGGAAGCACTAGTATTAATTAGCTCATAGGCATTGAGCTTCCTAACATCCTTTCCCCCCAGAGTATGTTTTTTCAGAGCCCACTTGCTCCGTCTACGTCGGGACGCACTGCTGTCGCTCCGTGAGCGTGTTGTCCGTCGTCGTCGTCCAGTTTCCCTCGATCTTCTCCGTGACCAGCCATAGGAAGAGTGGCCTTCGTCTTCTATATCCCTTGTCTTCCCCTCTGGCCGTGCCTCCTCGGGAATCACGTGAATGTCAGTTCTGTGGGTGGACTTCTCCGTCATGTCGTCCTGTTTTCCTGGCTCGTCCCTAGTCCGTGGACGACCGGACCTCCTTCTGTCCCTCTCTGCCTGCAAGTCAGTCAAACGGTCTTGGAGGTCCTGTAACCGTAACTCCGCCTCAATTTTTGCGATCGCCGTTCTTGCTTCATCCTCCTTCTCGTCGATCGATAAATCAGCGATAGCCGTTGTCACCTGGCCCGAATCGCCTTTTGCTGTAATCGAGGCCATACTTCTTGTGCGGGTCGTCATGCATTCTAGATGGTCGCAGCAGGTCGCCGTGTCCTCCTTCTTGTGGTTAAAACCGCAGTCGCTACAGTATGGTAGCGGCATCGGTCGTCCGTTGGCCCGATCTCAGTAAGGATCAGGAGAGATTATGTTGAAAACGAACTGAAATTATTTGCCTCGGTCGTCCGCTGGCCCTTGTGTATATATATAAAAGTCGTCCGTTGGCCCACTTGATATATATACACATGAAATTTCCTGGATTATTGCCGATCTCGACTCGTGCCGCTGCGCTTTACTGCTGGGCTATGGCAGCCAAAAGACCAGGTGTGTTGTAGCCTGAACCCTAGTCTCCATTTACAGTACTAAGGTCCATATATTGCAGCTCAGTTATATTTTACTGTAAACCCTTTTAATTGAGTGAGTTGTAAATCGACCTAATTGTCGAATTTATCTAGAAACCATAGTTATATTAAAGTCAGTCTAAGTTACCTACTCACTAACTAGTAAATGCAGCATATTGAAATGCGTTCTATGCAAGGATCAAGTGTGTCGATTAATGGCAAATCAACATTTTCTTTTCGCACAAGTTTATCAAAATTACTGTTGATGATCGATACGACCCTCCTTCCCTCAATTTCCAGCATCCCGTCGAGTTACCGACTTACAAAATCAACGCCGGTGATCGACACACAATGAAATCGACAAGTGAAATATTTTTCTCAACGGTCGAAAATTCCAAATGTTTTACGATACCGTCACCGCCTTGCCTCTCTTCCCAGCTGAAATCGAACGCAAATCGTCGATTTGATCGACCACTGATCGTCCAACACAAGTATTCTCACACTGAGGTCGTCCACTCTCCTGGACGACAGGTAGAGCAGAAACACGGGTAGATCAATGGTGATCGACCGTAAAGTTCGGACGAGATTCAAATTGCAATATCCAGCGTTTTCAATAGCGATCAGTGCAGGATTTGAATTGACAACCTGAATTAATTTGCTTAGTCGTCCGCTGTCCCTGTGAAAACGCTAAATAATGTTTAATTATGTGCACGATACCGTTAATTTGTCATTCAGTTGCGATCGTCCGTGTTATTGCTGATCAGCGAACAGGTAATATCAGCTGAAGTCGTCCACTGGCCCCAGGTGTAAACAGGTAGCACAGGTAACACAAAGGAACCACAGGTAGCAGGTAGACTGTGATCCTTCCTCAGCAAAAAACTGGAGGCAAGTGACGATTTGACCTTCTCGAGATCAACCGCCGGGGCCAAAGGAAGCAGCCAGAGGCCGGACGACGGTGATTGGCTAATATTCAACTCGAGCCAAATCGAATAAATAAATAATAAATAATTCTCCGAGCGTTTATATGTATAAAATAGATTATATATAATATATATATACACACACATATATTTCATATATACAAATATAAATGTAGACACTATAGACTACAACATATAATTATAGATACATTCCTCATGTGTGACTGACAGCAGGTCACCCCCATTAGGGACAAGAAGAACCAGTGGTGGCGCCACCGGTCACATGCATGAGGTCGAAGAGGCATAATATAGAATAATAGGTGATATATAAACAAGCAATCCACTTCTGCGCCTTTGTACTCTCATAATATGCTACACATCACTTCTGCTTTTGCGAGCCATGTTTAAAGGCCACCACACGCTTCACGACAATATGTGTTGAAGACTGTTCATCGATAATCAGGAATATAGCTCCCAACCAGATTAGTAAGGCTCCATCTGGAGTTGATTATTGGCAATGTGGTAATGGGGGGTGGGGGGGGGGGCACAACCAAAGACCTTATAATACTAAGACGGCTCACTCAGCCTGTATTGTGTAATCAAAATGATCAAACCCACCACTTGGTATGCTGGCTGTTCTCTTGGTTAAACAGTTGCTATATTATATGTATAAATGTATATATGAATGTGAAAGATGTGTGATGATGATGATGCTGATGATGATGTGTATTTCTTCATAGCAATTTCATATTGTTGTGTATTCATACTTAACTATATCATGTATAATATAATTGTATGTGTTTACATGTGAAACACCAACCAGCAGCCGGGCTGATCAAACCCACCACAAGGTGGCACTGCAAAATTTACATTACCATGGGAGAGATAGGGAGTGAGCCGTCTTATAGGGTCTTTGGCACAACTAAGACAGATGGAGCTATCGACAAGCCACCGACAAGATTATTCCATGATCCACGATTATCGATGTTCAAGACAAATTATCATGTAGTGTACGCCAGCTTTAACTAAAGTCACACGCTATAAGATGGTTGGTTGTTGGAGTTTTACGTTTGATATTTGTCGCTTCCTAGCCAGGCGCTCAACATTATTAGGATAGGGCAAAGACTGATTGGCTCAGTATCAGGATAAGGTGATTGAGTGGGATATTAGGTCATGGTACTGGCAGCCTGGTGTCCAAGTCAGGCAACACTATAAAGTCACCATGAGTGTACACTGTCACAAGTCGGTACCATATGCCAATATTACGATGCTACTAACCACAACCCAAACCAGTGGTCCACAACTGGTTCATCAAAGGCTGTGTGGTATGTGCTGGCCTGTCTGTGAGAAAGTGCATATAAAAGACCCCGCTGCTTATCGGAATGAGTGGCCTATAAGGCGGCAGCGAGTTTCTTCCAAAGAAATATATCAAAATGACCATATGTTTGACATCCAATAGTCGATAATAAAAATCAATGCGCTCTAGAGGCGTCGTTAAATAAAACAAACTTTCCTTTACTAACCACAACTGCCTGCAAGACCAGACGGGATGGCCGAATGAGTTAGAGCGTCCGTCTCCCGTGCTGGTAGATCGTGGGGTCGTGGGTTCGAACCCTGGTCGAGTCAAACCAATGACTTAAAAATTGATACTTGTCGCTTCCTAACCAGGCGCTCGCCATTATTATGGGGCTGTCACACTATGACGTTTCTCCCGGCGACCCGACAGCGTTGAAAGTACTATCTTGCGCGTCGAGAAACGTTAAAGATTTAGGGGAAATATGGGGAAATTGGACGTTGGCGCAGCGTGTTAGTAGCGCGAGGCCAACGTTGTGGTAACGTATATCGGCGCGCTGTGTCTATGTCTCTGTCTGTGTCTCTGTCTGTGTCTCTGTCTGTGTCTCTGTCTGTGTCTCTGTGTATCTGTCTCTGTCTGTGTGTGTGTCTCTGTGTGTGTCTCTGTGTGTGTCTCTGTATGTGTCTCTGTATGTGTCTCTGTATGTGTCTCTGTCTCTGTTTCTCTCTCTCTCTGAGACACAGAGACATAGACACACATAGACACACACACACAGACACAGAGACACACACCGAGACACAGAGACACACACAGAGACTCAGACACACAGAGACACACACACAGACACAGAGACACACACAGAGACACATACATAGACACAGACAGAGACGCATACAGAGACACAGACAGAGACACAGACAGAGACACAGACAGAGACACAGACAGAGACACATACAGAGACATACACAGAGACACAGAGACACATACAGAGACAGACACAGAGACACAGACAGAGACACACACAGAGACACAGACAGAGACACACACATAGACACAGACAGAGACACACACACAGACACAGACAGAGACACATACAGAGAGATACACAGAGACACATACAGAGACATACACAGAGACACATACAGAGACAGACACAGAGACACAGACAGAGACACAGACAGAGACACATACAGAGACATACACAGAGACACAGAGACACATACAGAGACAGACACATAGACACAGACAGAGACACACACAGAGACACAGACAGAGACACACACAGAGACACAGACAGAGACACACACAGAGACACAGACAGAGACACACACAGAGACACATACAGAGACACACCCAGAGACACAGACAGAGACACATACAGAGACATACACAGAGACACATACATAGACATACACAGAGACACATACAGAGACAGACACAGAGACACAGACATAGACACACACAGAGACACACACAGACACACCCAGAGACACACACAGAGACACACACACAGCAACGTGTGAGCAACAACCCTCCCGCCCGCGCGCCGTCTTCCTAGCATTCCCATAACGTTATTCTGGCGCGTCCAACGCAGCGCGACGCGCGCCTAACGTCCTTACCCATATATTTGCACGCGTTGTCGATCGCTGTTTTTTTTTGACAAGCTTAAAACCTTGGGCGACCGGCAACGCGCGCCGACGTTGTCCGCCGACCATCAACGTCAAAGATAGTGTACCGACGTGTACCCACGCGCCAATAACGCGCCACCAGCGCTTCTCGATATTTCACCAAATATCGCCCAAAAACACCACACGTTGACGGGTCGCCGGCGAGAAGCGTCGTAGTGTGACAGCCCCATTAGGACAGGGCAAGGACTAATGTGCTCAGTGTCAGGATTATGTGACTGAGTGGGAAACCAGGTCATGGTGCCGGCGGCCTGGTTTCCCAGTGGGACAGCACTATAAAGTCGCCATGAGTGCGCACTGTCACAAGTCGGTACCCGTCCTGATATGACCCTAGATGTTGCTAGGACGTAAAACAACAACATCAAACAAAAAACAACCGCCTGCTAACTAGTGCCATTTCCATATACTACTGCCCATTTCCATATACTGCTTGCTAACCACAGTACCCTGCCTAATAGCTACAATCTCATATACTACTGACATATCCCAAGTAGCAACAAACAGGAATATTATGCCCGGGACTGGACAAAAACCCATATTTCTGCCATCCTACCATTTCTACTATCCAGTTTGTTTGTTGTTTGTTTGGGTTTTAAGTCCTGGCAACTTTCAAGGTTATAACATTCAAGGTATCGAATTGTGAGAGTACACACTCATGGTGACTTTATAGTGTTGCCCTCTGGGAAACCAGGCTGCTGGCACCATGACCCAATTTCCCACTCTCACATTATCCTGATACTGAGCTAACCAGTCCTTGCCCTATCCTAGTAATGCCGAGCACCAGGCTAGGCAGCAACAAGTATCAATTTAGTAAGTGATTGATTTGACTCAACCGGTAATCAAACTCCTGACCTTCCGCATGGGAAGCCTGCGCTCTACCGATTCGGCCACCACGTCCGGTTTAAGCCGATCCATCGATCCATGCTCCCCGCCCACCTTCACACGCCTACCTATGTATGTGGTATTTCACCCGGGGATATGATCCCAACTGACTGCAAATTGCCCGATATACCTAACCACCTACATTCTGCTTGTTAGTCCTGAAGACACATTCTACTACTTTCCTTATGCTCCTCAGTTCTATGATCTTAAATGTTGCCAGGACGTAAAAACATAGTTATAAAGAAACCCTAATCTAACTACTTCGACATAGTTGTAAACAAACCCTATTCTAACTGTTCCTACATAGTTGTAAACAAACCCTAATCTAACCACTCTACATAGTTGTATACAACCCCATATCTAACTACTGCTACATAGTTGTAAACAACCCCTATTCTAACTACTCTACATAGTTGTAGACAAACCCTAATCTAACTATTTCTACATAGTGGTAAACATACCCTATTCTAACTATTCTACATAGTTGTAAACAACCCTATTCTAACTACTCTACATAGTTGTAAACAAACCCTAATCTAACTATTCCTACATAGTTGTAAATAAACCCTAATCTAACTGCTCTTACATAGTTGTAAACATACTCCAATCAAACTACTCTACATAGTTGTAACCAACCCCTAAGCTAACCACTCTACATAGTTGTAAAGAAACCCTAATCTAACTACCCAAATAGTTGTATACAAAGCCTAATCTAACTACTCTACATAGTTGTAAACAAACCCTCTTCTAACTGCTTCTACATAGTTGTAAAGAAACCCTAATCTACCTACTCTATATAGTTGTAGACAAACCCTGTTCTAACTGCTTCTAAATAGCTGTAAACAAACTCCAATCTAACTACTCTACATAGTTGTAAATAAACCCTAATCTAACTGCTCTTACATAGTTGTAAACATACTCCAATCTAACTACTCTACATAGTTGTAACCAACCCCTAAGCTAACCACTCTACATAGGTGTAAACAAACCCTAATCTACCTACCCAAGTAATTGTAGACAAACCATAATCTAACTACTCTACATAGTTCTAAACAAACCCTATTCTAACTGCTTCTACATAGTTGTAAAGAAACCCTAATCTAACTACTTTACATAGTTGTAAACAAACCCTATTCTAACTGCTCTTACATAGTTGTAAACAAACTCCAATCTAAGTACTCTACATAGTTGTAACCAACCCCTAAGCTAACCACTCTACATAGTTGTAAACAAACCCTAATCTACCTACCAAAGTAGTTGTAGACAAACCATAACCTAACTACTGTACATAGTTGTAAAGAAACCCTATTCTAACTGCTTCTACATAGTTGTAAAGCAACCCTGATCTAACTACTCTACATAGTTGTAAACAAACCCTATTCTAACTGTTCCTACATAGTTGTAGACAAACCCTAATCTAACCACTCTACATAATTGTAGAGAATCCCGAAACTAACTACTCTACATAGTTGTAAAGAAACCCTAATCTAACTGTGTCTACATAGTTGTAAGCGGACCCTAATCTAACTGTGTCCACATAGTTGTAACCGGACCCTAATCTAACTGGTTCTGCCTTGCCAATCGGATAAGCTCTTTTCTTTTTGTGTGTGTGCACAGCGCAGATGACAAAATGGAGTGTGCATTGAAAGGATTAATGGCATTCGAGTAGCGGTAACGTATTGCTGGTGTGTGTACACGCGTCTGCCCCGAAGGTAATTATGGTGTTGCTCACAGATGGCATCATGCGTCTTGCAGATAGGGGCCGGGCCACGCCATACAACTGAGTCACGATGCATTGCCTTCGTCAGTAGATACCGCCAGAATAGAAGACCAGATCTATCGCCTCAGGGAGAGTGCGACAAACTATTCACCGTCACTTTAAAGTTGCCTAGTCCGATGGTTTTGAGTTTTTGCCATTTTTCTGAGATAAATATATTGAATTGAATGTTATTATAACTTACTGTACTTTAGTTTGAAATAACTTTTGTTTTAAACGGCTAAGTTTTGAGATATTTGAAGTGCAAATATGTCAAATTAGTTTTGGCAAGCTTGCCAAATCTCTGACACCATAGGGTTCAGCACTAACGGGTTCTATTAAATGACTCCGTATTCCCTTCTCTGTGGCGACAAATACTTAATAAGTGCATCATTATCTAAGTTAGCTATAAATAATCAATTTTTAGATAATTGTTTGGGTTTTGGAAATTTGATGCTTCATCGGACTATGTAGCTTTAACTAGATGTGGTGGCCGAATCGATAGAGCGCATGTTTTCCATGCAGAAGGTCGGGAGTTTGATTCCCGGTCGAGTCAAACCAATAACTTACTAATTACATACCTGGTTGTAAGCCGCCTCAGACTAAGCGATATTTTGAATTGAAAAGTAGTCATCGGCTTTCGCTAAAACAAATATGACTTCATTCGCTGTATTGACATATTGACCAGGCTACAGGGTACTTACTCGTTGCAGGGGCGTTGAACCTGCCCGATTGTCTAGATTTCATACTAGATGTCATACTAGATTTCATGACTATATTTCATACTAGATTTCATACTAGATTTCATGAGTATATTTCATACTAGATTTCCTACTATATTTCCTACTATATTTCCTACTAGATTTCATGCTAGATTTCATGCTAGATTTCATGCTAGATTTCATACTAGATTTCATACTAGATTTCATAATAGATATCATACTAGATTTCATACTAGATTTCATACTAGATATCATACTAGATTTCATACTAGATTTCATACTATATTTCATACTATATTTCATACTAGATTTCATACTATGTTTCATACTAGATTTCGTACTAGATTTCATACTAGGTTTCATACTAGATATCATACTAGATATCATACTAGATTTCATACTAGATTTCATACTAGATTTCATACTAGATTTCATACTATATTTCATACTATATTTCATACTAGATTTCATACTATATTTCATACTAGATTTCGTACTAGATTTCATACTAGATTTCATACTAGGTTTCACACTAGATACCATACTAGATTTCATACTAGATTTCATACTATATTTCATACTAGATTTCATACTAGATTTCATACTAGATTTCATACTAGATTTCATAATGGTGACCATGAGTTAGGTTTCATACTTTCTGGAAATGCATAGGGTCAGAAGGGTAATATTAATCTAAATTAGGTTTTTCAAGAACCTATATTTGGAGCCTGGTCACAGCAGTTTTTTAAAATTTTAGTTTCTTTAGTGATGAATTTATTGACCCAGCTCATAACGGGTTAGTGTGTTAGCACTTGTGTTCACTACTGGGCAGCAATAATCCAATTTGATTTAAATCTTTTGAAATGTTTTTTTTAGTAATAATTTAAGTTTTCGTGGTCCTTGTTTTTGTTTTGTAACTGTTTGTAGATTGCAAACAGTCCAAGATCCAGCTTTCGATATACTTTGTGTTAATCCATTTAAACATCATCTGTTTTTCAAGGTGATATTATCTTTTCGTAGATTGTTAAACACGGCTATGTTTTCTGCATTTCGTGTTGCAGTTGGCAGTTTATTCCAAATATTGCCACTCATGTTAGCTACACTACGATCATATGCGATCATTGTGGTGTTCTCTGTGGTGGAGTGGTTAGAGTGCCTGACTTTTTTCTAGGTCAGACTCCTAATCTGAAGGTTGGTGGTTCAATTCCCCGTGCTCCCACCTCTGCCAATTTGGATTTTCACCGCTGTGTATAACTTAGAGCATCTTCAAAGACCAGTTGCTCTCATAGCATGTCTGTTGTGTGGGAGGTTAAAAATCCCTTGGGTCGGTAAAAGTGTAGGCTCGGGCTTTCTATCGACAAACTGTCTAATGGTGAAAACAAGTCTATTCAGGCTTATCCATAACAGGCAGTATAAATCTTCAAGAAAAAAAAAAAGAAAAAAATATGCACTGCGTTTTGATTTTACCATCGTAATAGTAGTAGTAATATAATAAAACCGGTAGAAATAGCTAGATTTCATAAGATGTTTTTATTATTTTTGGTACATTAGTTGTTTAAAGTTGCATAGTCCGATGATTTTGAGTTTCTGTCATTTTCTGAGATAAATAGGTTGGTCGTTATGGTATATCTTACTTTAGTTTGAAGTAACTTTTATTTTAAATGGCTAACTTTTGTGATAATTGAAGTGCAAACATGCAAAATTAATTTTGGCAGGCATGCCAAAACTCAGACACCATAGAGTTTTGCAGTAACAAGATTCTATAAAATTGCCTCAATATTCCCTTCTATGTGGTGACAAATGTTTAATAAGTACACCAGTATCTAAGTTAGATATGTAGAGTCAAATCTAGATAAGTGTTTTGGTTATGAAAATTTGATGTTTTCATCGGATTATGCATCTTTAAGCAGGGGAAATTTAAATCACGGACAATTGGTCTTCCTCATTTCACTGCTCCTTGACCTATCCTAATAATGCCGAGCGCCTGGCTAGGAAGCAACATATTTCAATTTTTAAGTCATTGGTTTCACTCGACCAGCGTTCAAACCCATGACCCCATGATCTACCAACATGGGAGACGGATGCTCTAACTCATTCAGCCATCCCGTCTGATTGGGCCAGAATAAACACATCTTGAGAAATCCCAAACCTGTGCCAGGTTGCTGAAAACCTTGAACTTCGCTAAGTACCTGACAGTTTAAGATCTGCAAAGACTGAATGATCTCCATGCTGTTATCTAGCTGTGACATTGCTGTAATAAATTCACTAACAGGAGACCTTAGCAGGGGGCTCCCCTACCATCATGGCCGACCGGACGAGATGGCCGAGTCGGCAGAGCGCAGGCCTCCAGTTCAATTCCCGGTCGAGTCAAACCAGTGACGTACAAAATTGATACTTGTCACTTCCTAGCCTGGCGCTCGGCAGGACTGGTTGACCCGGTGTCAGGATAATGTGACTGAGAGTGGGATATCAGGGCATGGAGCTGGTGGCCTGGTCTCCAAGTGGGGCAGCACTATAAAGTCACCATGAGTGCGCACTGTCACAAGTCGATACCCGTCCTGATATGACCTTAGATTTTGCTTCGACATAAAACTCCCACACCCAACGAACCAACCATCATGGTTGAGAACTACCCCAAGCTATAACCGGCCCTAGGGTTGCTGGCGCCCCAGGAAAGCTGAACTTTGGCGCCCTTTCTAGTATAATTTTGAAATATTTAATACTGACGTGGCACCTGCTAGTATGTGGCACCCTGGGTGACTGCCCGAATTGTCGGTACCTTCAGCTGGCCCTGCTTCGAACACTCAGAACTTTGCTGATCGCTATTAAGGCCATCTTTCACCTACCTGATTGGTTGGCTGAAAATTGCATTAGAACTAGAAACCCATTTTTGTGTACTGCATTATAAAAACACAAAAAAAACACAAAAAAACCACAAATGTGAATATTTAAAAAAGTGTTTGGTAGTTTCTGCAATAAAATTGTAAAGAAATTGCCTCAAATTTAATAGCAGAATAAAATGCAAGAAATAAGCCATCACTATGACGTGGTACTTTGTAGAAATGAAATGCAACATTATCTGGTAGCCTGGTACCCTGGTCTTCATGGCAGAACTGATTTCCGACAATACTACAAACACATTTTCATTAAATGGTCCGTTAAAGACTCAAAAAGCAATCTATTATGGCGCACTGGCTAATTTTCTCTTTTTAATCGTCGGAATAGATTTTCAGACAGTTATGGTGATTAATTTGTTACAAGTATCTATTTTAACTGCAGTGCCGACATTTTACAGCTATCTAATTGTCAAACACATTGTAAAATATTCCGATATTCGGAATAGGGGGAATGCAAATGTTCTATTACTGATCGGTGTACTTGGATAGATGCATATATATAATCATATATATATATAATCATATATATATATATATATATATAATCATATATATATATGTATGGGTTGGTGGTGCCTGAGTGAGATTTAGATAGACATAGTGGTGCTGGCAGGTCTGGGTGTGATTGCACTCAGGGTCTAGCCCTTCTGCTAGGGTAGGGGTCACCACACTCAAAAGGTCAAGGTTGGTGGTGGGCATGGGGCCATACAGGTACTGGTGGTGGGCAGACCACTGGTATCCATGGAGACCAGGAATGCTGGATCCCTATTGGTAGGACCAGGAATGCTCGATTCCCATTGGTGGAAGGAGGTGGTAGGATACCCTACAATGAGCCCATGCAACTATATAAGCAATAAAGCAGATTGATTGATTGATTGATTGGTGGGTGCTTTACGCCATGTCGGCAGCATAGGCCATATTCACGGCGAGAAATGTTTGTTTTTTGTTCAAACCATCGCTTTTACATGTAAAAGCAGACAATCAATTATGTGCCAATAGACACTCATTAAATTAGAAAGCTCACAATCATATATTTGTGGTCAAGGGAAACAAATTCCCATAGAAAAAGAAAAGTTTTATTAATAATTGATAGAATCTATTTAGTAAACTATATGAGGTGGTACAGTCCAGATGCCCTTAAAAAGGCTAAAATGTTTTCATGTTTTACCTCAATAAAAAGGTCATGCATACTGTCTGCAGTGTAGAACTGTTGGCGTAGGACCAAAAAATCAACGCAACTTAGTCAAATGTGTTTGAGTGTCAGCGGAGACTGACACCCAATACATTCAGGGGGAGGTTCCCCCTTGAGCAGAAAAGCATGTGTAAGCCACAAGTGGCCAATACGGCAGCGGCTAAGGACCGCTTGGTCCCGCCGACCTCCCACATGAGTCTGTGGTGGCTTTCCCACAGTTGGTTCAATTTCTTTAAGTTTATTAATGTTTTCATCCCACTCATGTTGCCATTTGGATTTTATGTGGGTGGCTATTAGTGGTTTCAGATCAGAGTGAGGGATCAGACACGGTTCAAGATCACAGTTCAGGGCCTTCTTCGCAGCCCGATCAGCTCGGTCATTTCCTTGAATGCCGGCATGGCCAGGCACCCAGCACAGGTGGATGTCATACCCATTCGTTGTCAGTTGGTTCATTTTATAAATGACCATTGCTAGAATAGGGTGATTCGTTTTCAGTCCAGCAACAGCCAGGAGGCAAGAGAACCAATCACTGTATATAACATAGTTAGTGTGGTTGGATACCTCGATACACTCCAAAGCGAGAAGGAGTGCTTGGGCTTCTGCAGTGAAAATTGAGCTCTGATCGGGCAAACGTACACGTCGGCAGACTGCCGCAGCAGCTACCCGGCTTTGGTCTTTCGAACCATCAGTGTATATGGAGAGGTGGTCTGCAAACTGGCCTTGAATCTCTCCCCTGGTGAAATGCCACATGCACATGTAGGCGTGTGTGGGTTGATTGCATATGGGAGCCTAGCTAGCATAATGGTTACGATGCTAGCCGTGGAATGTCACTGGGCGAGGAGGCTGAACTGGTAAGAGGTTAGGCTTCTCATGCGGAAGGTTAGGAGTTCGAAAACCCCAGCCGAGTCTAACCAATGCCTTACAAAATTGATCCCTGTCGCTACCTAGCCTGGCTCTCAGCATTACTAGGATAGGACAGGGACTGGTTAAAGACGGTGTAAGGGTTATGAGATACTGTGACTGAGTGGGAAATCGGGCTGGTCTCCCAATGGATCAGCACTATAAAGTCACCCTGAATGCACACTGTAACAAGTTGGTACCCGTCCTGATATGACATTAGATGTTGCCAGGACGTAACAAAAAAACACCCCATCACGGAAGTCCACCCTAGGGGCAATATTTTGTATTTGCAACCCTCCCCTCACCCCCCCCCCCCATCTCCCCCCCCCCTCACACATCATTATCGGGACACTGAGCCAACCAATCCTTGTCCTATTCTAATAATGCCTAGTGCCACGCTTGGTAACGATAAGCATCAATTTTGTAAGCCAGTGCATTAACTCGGTCGGGGATCGAACCCACAACCCTCTGCTCAAGCGGGGAAGTCAAGCAATCGACCCATCGTGAACATTATAGGCTATGTCTGAATTGCTTAGCTACTTATATTTCAGAATTACCTTAAAGTCTGGGTGCTTGCACGCGCTGCATATTTGCCGACTGGACCACTTCCGGTCGTGCCCGTCTTCTGCACGTGGAGACTCCCACGCACTGCGCATGTCTGAATCAGCGGAAATGGAGACGTCAGGAAGGGATAACAATATCGTGGACCGCTCCGCCCTTATTGGGAACTTAGCGGGCCACGGCACGGGTAATATTGTTGGAGTTTTACGTCCTGGCAACATTTAAGGTGATATCCCTGTTCTGATATGACCTTAGATGTTGCCAGGATGTAAAATTCCAACAACCAACCGATATGACCTTAGATGTATTGTTTTCACAGAAAGGCGAGAGGAACTGTTGGAGTTTTACGTCCTGGCAACATTTAAGGTGATATCCCTCTTCTGATATGACCTTAGATGTTGCCAGGACATAAAATTCCAACAACCAACCAACCGATATGGCCTTAGATGTATTTTCACAGAAAGGTGAGAGGAATAGGGAAGGTTGGTTTGTTGTTGGAGTTTCATGTCATGGCAACATCTAAGGGCATATCCCTGCCCTGATATGACCTTAGGTGTTGCCAGGACGTAAAACTCCAACAACCAACCGATATGACCTTAGATGTATTGTTTTTACAGAAAGGCGAGAGGAACTGTTGGAGTTTTACATCCTGGCAACATTTAAGGTAATATCCCTGTTCTGATATGACCTTAGATGTTGCCAGGTCGTAAAGCTCCAACAACCAACCGATATGACTTCAGATGTATTGTTTTCACAGAAAGGTGAGAGGAAGAGGGAAGGTTAGTTGGTTGTTGGAGTTTTACATCCTGGCGACATTTAAGGTGATATCCCCGCCCTGATATGACCTTAGATGTTGCCAGGATGTAAAGCTCCAACAAGCAACCAACCGATATGACATTAGATGTTGCCAGGACGTGAAACTCCAACGACAAACCAACTCTAAGGTCATATCAGGATGGGTACCGACTTGTGACAGTGTGCATTCATGGCGACTTTATAGTGCTGCCCTACTGGGAGACCAGGCCACCAGCTCCATGACCTGATATCTCACTCAGTCACATTATCCTCACACTGAGCCAACTAGTCCTTGCCCTATCCTAATAATGCCAAGCACTTGGCTAGGAAGCGACAAGTGTACATTTTAAAAACTCATCGGTTTGACTCTACCAGGGTTCGAACCCACAGGGCTAGGTGAATAGGGAGGTGGGGAAGGGGGTTGGGTGAATAGGGGATGGGGGAGGGGGCTGGGTGAATGGGGAGGTGGGGAGGGGGGCTGGGTGAATTGGGGAGGTGGGGGAGGGGGTTATGTGAATTGGGGAGGGGGCTGTTTGAATTGGGGAGGTGGGGAGGGGGGGGGGGTGGGGGGGGGGGGTTGGGGAGGTGGGGAGGCGGGCTGGGTGATTGGGGAAGGTGGGGAGGGGGGGGCTGGTTTGAATTGGGGATGGGGAGGGGGGCTGTGTGAATGGGGGAGGTGGGGAGGGGGGCTGTGTGAATTGGGGAGGTGGGAGGGGGGGTCTGGTGGAGGTGGGGGGTAATAGGGTGGGAGGGGGGCTGTGTGAATTGGGGAGGTGGGGGAGGGGGGGGCTGTGTGAATTGGGGAGGTGGGGAGGGGGGGTGTGAATTGGGAAGGTGGGGAGGGGGGGGCTGGGTGAATGGGGAGGTGGGGAAAGGGGGCAGTGTGAATTGGGGAGGTGGGGAGGGGGCTGTGTGAATGGGGGAGGGGGAGGGGCTGGGAATTGGGGAGATGGGGAGGGGGTGGGGTGAAATTAGGGAGGTGGGGAGGGGGGCTGTGTGAATTGGGAGTGGGGAGGGGGCTGTGGATTGGGGAGGAGGGGGAGGGGGGGTTATGTGAATTGGGAAGGTGGGGAGTGAATTGGGGAGTGGAGGGGGGTTATGTGAATTGGGGAGGTGGGGGGGTGAAGGGGGGGCTGTGTGAGGAGTGGGGAGGGGGGTTATGGAATTGGGGAGGGGAGGGGGGCTGGGTGAATTGGGGTGGGAGGGGGGCTGTGTGAATGGGGAGGTGGGGAGGGGGGCTGTGTGAATTGGGGAGGTGGGGAGGGGGCTGTGTGAATTGGGATGTGGGGAAGGGGGCTGTGTGAATGGGGGGAGGTGGGGAGGGGGCTGTTTGAATTGGGGAGGTGGGGGGGCTGTGTGAATTGGGGAGGTGGGGGGGGGCTGTGTGAATTGGGGGATGGGCAGTGGGTGTGAATGTGGGAGGTGGGGAGGTGGGGAGGGGGCTGTGTGAATTGGGGGGGTGGGGAGGGGGGGCTGTGTGAATTGGGGAGGTTGGGGCTGGATGGGGGGTGGGAGGGGCTGTGTGAATTGGGATGGTGGGGAGGGGGTCTGGGTGAATTAGGGAGGTGGGAGGGGGGCTGTGTGAATTGGGGAGGTGGGGAGAGGGGGGCTGTGTGAATTGGTGGGGAGGGGCTGGTGTGAATTGGGAGGGGGGCTCTGTGAATGGGAGGTGAGGGATGGGGAGGGGAGGGGGCTGGGTGAATTAATTGGGGAGGGTGGCGCTGTGTGAATTGGGGAGGTGGGGAGGGGGGCTGTGTGTGGGAAGGTGGGGGAGGGGGTCTGGTGAATAGGGAGGTGGGGAGGGGGGCTGTGTGAAGTGGGGAGGTGGGGAGGGGGCTGTGTGGATTGGGGAGGTGAGGAGGGGGGCTGGGTGAATTGGGGAGGCGGGGAGGGGGGGGGGGCTGTGTGAATTGGGAAGGTGGGGAGGGGGGCTGTGTGAATTGGGGAGGTGGGGAAGGGGGGGCTGGGTGAGATAGGCGATGTGGTGAGGGGGCTGGGTGAATGGGGGAGGTGGTGAGGGGGCTGGGTGAATGGGGGAGATGGGCCGGGGGCTGGGTGATTGGGGGAGATGGCGAGGTGGGGACAGCTTCCAAGGCCAGGACTTATGGGAACCCATAGGTAACGATACATGGTAGCACAGGTTTTTTTTTTTTTTGGTAAAGTATTTATTCATCTGAATATAACATTTGTCAGCGCCGGAGCACTGACTAAAATATTCCGATTCTCAGCAAGGGGGAATGCAAATGTTCTACTACTGATCTGTGTACTTGACCAGGTACATATATATATATATATATATATATGGGTTGGTGGTGCCTGAGTGGAATATAAATAGACATAGTGTGATTGCACTCAGGGCCTAGCCCTTCTGCTGGGGTAGGGGTCACCACACTCAAAAGGTCAAGGTTACTGGTGGCCATGGGGTCATTCAGCTACTGGTGGTGGGCAGACCACTGGTATCCATTGAAACCAGGAATGCTGGATCCCTATTCACACTATTCACGCATGATCTAATTCGGCATCAGAACGAGTCTGAGTACGCGTCGGTATTGGAAAAGGACACAAGACACTGCTGTGTGCTGATGTGTATGAACTACTACAGAAATTAAAGGAGTAAAATTTGAAGATATTCACTTTTGAAAGTATCTTATTCATTTTTGCATACCTTTTTTCTATTTATTGGTCAATTTTCATGAAGATTGAGCAATGATCAGATGCATTTCAGTAGGTAATGTCAACAAAGTTGCTCACCTTGGCAGCCAATCTTTTCTTAAATTCAAAATTGCATAACTTTCTTAATATATATATATATTTATAAAATATATATTTAACCCTTTCAAAGCTATTATTAATTTGTAAATACTAAGACTAGTTGTTTAACTGTGTTACACAGATAACTAAGCTGACAGTGCTGCATGGTATATAATACCACCATAACTATGCAGACTTGAAGTTGACAGTCACATTGTAGTTAAAGAATGGGAAAATCACCATGCAAGGGTCACCCAATCTTCGTGGAAATTGGCCAATATATAGAAAACAGGTATGCAAAGATGAATATGGTAGTTTAAAAAATGAAAACCTTCAAATTTGAGTGATTTCGAGAGGTTTTGGTCGACGAAAAAGTATTTGCATGACTTTTCATACAGCGCCGCCTCGCAAACGCATACGTGGCCTGGGTCTAGTTTCAACATGTCTGCGGCGTGAATAGTGTGTATTGGTAGGGCCAGGAATGCTCGATTCCCTTTGGGGGAAGGAGGTGGTATGATACTCTACAATGACCCCACATATCCGAGCATTACATTCTACAACTGGTCTTCCGGCCATCTTACTATTGGAATTGACAGTCTATATAACCTAAGTTTGATCAGTGCTGAATTAGTTACAGCACCGATCCTGTAGAATTAAGGGAGTGGCTCCTGCTGTAGTTCATACAAAAATTGGGATCATCACCGAGTAGAAAGTGTATACTCGGGGCAACTCAAACAATCATTGAGCATTTCTTTGCTGTTGTTGTAAATATAGTTTACTCATTGAATAAAGTCTTTTGTCAGCGCCGTGGCACTGGCCTTCCAGCCATGTGACAATACAGTTATTTACAATATATATATATATGTAGTTTGATATTGTCATCAGCAGCTAGCTCAAATCAGCTGAAATAACAATATTAATCATTCAAAGACTTACATATGGTATAGTTTGACAATTCACATATACAAATAGTAGTTATCTGTTGTATTCATACATACTTAGATACATACATGTGTATTGATTAGACTTTTACATTATGGAGTGGTTAGGTGCATAGTTTCCCTTCACAGGTTTGTATGGCTACTGTGTTTTGAATTGCATAATTATCATGTTGTTGGAGATAACATTTTGAGATTGAGTGTTAATAGAATGGTTTGTTTATTCTGTTAGATAGAGTGTGGTTAGCTTGTAGGGTTATTGCATTTTTTTCTCGTATAAAACAGTATCTGCAGCAAAATTAAAATCGACAAAATGGTAGTGAGGTGTGGCTTATAAGAAACACAATTTGGGTTCAGCTTTTCCCCCCCGAATGGCAGCAATGCGTTACTGGAAAGCATCATTGCCCTGAAATGCTATCGCTTGATTAGTTTGACTCAGCCGGGTTTCGAACACACAGGAATTCAGTACTTCCAGTGAAGTATAAGTACAGAGTCCGGGCACCAAAGCTGACAGGCGCCATTCAAGCCGAAACGAAACCATGACGACCAGGTTTGCGCTGAACCTGCCATCATTCCGATAATCAAATATATTGTTTCGCTCACAGAAACCAACACATCCCTTATATAACGCATCACCCTATATGAAATTGATAGATTTGACCTGCAAAGCACAACAACCAATTCTGTTTTTCAGAGAACAATTAAAGTGGATTTGTCGGTTTTTGCACAGGAACTCTTCAAATTGTGTAAGCCTCTGGTTGAAGTATCACAAAAAGATAAAAGATTATTTTAATCTCCAGATTTTATTTAATCGAGAAAAGAGACAGGTGGTAATGCAGCGGTCGATGGAAACATTTACCAACAATGCATTGCGACTTGTCAGTAGCCTATTCATATAAGACCAGACGGGAGGGCCAAATGTGTTGAGCGTCCATCTCCCGTTTTGATATATTGTGGGATTCATGGGTCGAACCCTGGTCGAGTCAAACCAATGACTTAACAATTTTAATTTGTCGCTTCCTAGCCAAGCGCTTGGCATTATTAAGATAGGGCATGGACTGGTTGGCTCAGTGTCAGGATAATGTGACTGGGCTGGATATCAGGTCATGTTGCTGGTGGCCTGGTCTCCCAGTTGGGCAGCACTATAAAGTCGCCATGAGTGCGCACTGTGACAAGTCGGTACCCATCCTGATATGACCTTAGATGTTGCCAGGACGTAATGTAAAGCTCCAACAACACACCAACCTATTTATATTCTGATGGCCTGCATCCTACTCTGTCTGAGGTAATGCTGAAGTTGCTTCAAGCAGTGGGCCGTTGCCAGTTTATTCGACCAAGGTCAGAATAGCGTGACCTGTCACATGCATGATGTAACTTCCTGTGGATGGTGGCCACTAGCCATGGGTGGAACAGTCCACCATCGGAACTGTTCCTGCTAGCCTGCTGCCACTTGCCACTTGTCGATACTTCTTATGTGTGTAGAAGTCTGCACTGACCTCTCAGGAAAGTAACCCCATAGACAGGTAGGTGTGTGTAGTGTACTGATATCAGGGAGCCTAGGTGGTCTAATGGTTAGCACACTGGCCCGGAATGCAAAGAGATGTGGGTTCGAGTGCCACTCTAGGCACAATATTTACCATTTTCATCACACCGAGGACACTGGTTGCCGTGACCATGATCCTGTACAAGCTACGCACTGTATGGTTATTGAACCTACCGTGTGTATGTATGTGTAAGTGCATTACCTGTATGTCTGTAATTGTAAGCATTAAAAGACTTACGAATCCAGGGGGACAAGTGTAGTAGTCTGCACTGACCTCTCAGGAAAGTAACCACATAGACAGGTAGGCATGGGTAGTGTATTGATATCAGGGAGCCTAGGTGGTGTATTGGTTAGCACACTGGCTCGGGATGCAAAGAGATGTGGGTTCGAGTCCCACTCTAGGCGCAATATTTCCCATTTTCATCACCCCCATGACACATGCAAGGGTCAGCGTAGTTGAGAGCGCCACCATGTGGGCTCATTATGGACTATTACAATGTTAATTGGATGCATTGATGCTGAAATACAAAGGAGGATGGCCAATGCTAGCGCATCTTTCGGCCGGCTACGCCAGAGACTCTGGAACAACCACCATGTGTCCATGTGGGTCAAAGGCAAGATCTACCGTACAATCGTGCTATCCACTCTACTATACGGAGCCGAGGCCTGGAGAGTGTACAGCCGACAGGTGAAAAAGCTGCATGCCTTCATGATGCGACATCTGCGTTCAATCATGAGGCTAACCTGGAAGGACAAAGTGACAAATAAGGAAATACTCGAACGGACAGGGCTGCACTCTATGGAAGATCTTCTGATCAAAAATAATCTCCGGTGGACTGGACACCTCATGAGGATGTCATCAGACAGGCTACCAAAGCAGATCCTCTACTCTCAACTGTCTTCTGGTTACAGAAAGAGAGGGCGCCCTCGTCTCCGGTTCAAGGATACCATCAAGAGAAACCTGAAGCTGAGAGACATTAAGACCGACTCATGGACATCACTCTCACAGCAGAGAGCTAAATGGAGAGCGGCAGTCAAGTAATGAAAGCAGTCTTTGTCGCATCGCGACCGACAGCATGATGATGATGACAATGTTAAAATATAAAATGAATAGTTTCTTTTGTTGGGGGGGGGGGGGGGGGGTGGGGGGGGCAATGTCTCCATGGTCAATTGGTCCTGTTTTACGATGCGAAATGGATGGAAGAATACGCTCATTTTTAGAAGTGGAAATGCAATGAGATTAATAAATGCAAACAGAACAAACAGACAATGAATTCCACTCACGAGCAGCTGCCTGTTCGGCTGATTGCAGTTGGGTGGGTGTGAGGGGGGTGGGGTGGGGATGTGGTGGTGGGGGAGACTTTGTCCTTTGTCTGGTGAATAGATCCAGACAAATAAAACCTCAACAAAACTAGCTAATACAACTACAGTAAGACCTCTCTAAATCGACAGACCATCGGACCGACTTTCACTGATCCATTTAGGGAGTACTTTTTATATCGTTACAATGGTATTATTATATGGGCGATCGATTAGGACCCAAGTAACGCTCGCCCATACAAATACCATTGCAACGATTAAAAAAAACTCCTTAAAGCGACCACCTCTCTAAATGGACCATTTAAAGTCGGTCCCGTGGACGGTCGATTTAGGGAGTTTTTACTGTAGTTACCACCCGCAGCCAGGGTCGTAGCTAGCAGGGGGAGGTGATGCAAGTGGAGGAAAGTAGCTGTCCAAACAGCAAAACCCTATTAATTATATATGTAATCTCGATAAAATGACTGGGGATGATTGAAGATCCGTCATCCGGATACGCGATGATGACGGTGGACGACCCACCGACCTATGACACGCTGAAGGTGATGCTGAATCTGCTGATAATTCCATGGATTTAAGCAGAGTTTTTGAATATTTGCCCACTTCACTCCTTATACGACCTGATCGAGACATCTTCCCAGACACAACGGTAAGAAATCCGGTAAGAAATTCCTATATTCAGGGTCAGCGATCCGTCGTCGTTGAAGTACAGGCAGGGAATGAAATTATGCTTTGAACCTTCTACCGGAAGTCACCTTTCGCCCCTAGCGATGCGCGCTAGGAACTGTCTCTATGGTTATTCAGTATATCAGGCCCGTAGTCAAGATTTTGAATTATGCATGTTACCGGCAACATGATTAATCTCGATAAAATGGCTGGAAATAGCATTTCAGAGCCTCTAGATTTTAACATTTGAGGAGTTCAGGTGCAAAACCACGTAAGCGCCAATCCAAAAATTGACGTAAATATTGGATTCAAACCATCAAAAAGTTATTTTTTCACATTCCTACATATTTTGTTCTTTGCTCCATAATCAAGGCATCACAAGAAAAGTGGAATTAATGAGAATTACAATTATTTTCAGGTAAATCTTTTAATTTTAATTAGATTTTTGGATTGTCCTTTACCTGGTTTTGAGCCTGAACTCTTCATTTCCTGTGGGGGGAATAGATACTCCCAGGCCCCTCTAGTGCCTCGCGCCTTTGTCACTCATTCGTTCCAAGAATGTATCTCCTCCTCCCAAACACAAATTCCTATCTATTGCCCTGGGAGATCTTTATCTCTATCTCTATATATGTATGTGCTGTATAAAGTATTATCCTATTAATATAAATATGTGGAGGGATGATGTGATATTGTTATTATTTTATTCCAACCAATAAACCCTCCCAGTTAAGCTAGTGACATCTGTCGGCAGAATCTGGAACCACTCTAGTCGGGTACATTCCCTGACTGCCTATGACTTCACATGCTATATCTCCATAAAGAATGCTCTGAAAAAATAATAAAATGCTTGATTATGTTCAGATATTCATATCACAACAGGATTCAAGCTCTTATCCTGTAATATATCTTCTTTTTTTTAAAAGAAAACTATATTGCACTTTTCTTTTGGAATTTCACCGCTGCTCTCTTCGTGTGTTACACCCCTCCAGTTAAGCTAGTGACATCTGTCGGCAGAATCTGGAACCACTCTAGTCGGGTACTTTCCAGCTTAACTGGCGGGATCTATTGTCCTGTCTGTGTTTGTTATCCTATGCAACCGGCCTTCGGTTCTTGCGGGATTGATACTGACTTTGGTGCCACCTACGGCCATTATTGTAACTAAACCAAGAACGCAGTCACTTCATGATACATTTTTTTGTGTTTTTTGTGTGTGTACATTATAGTTGTTTAAGCAGGGGAAATTTCAATCGTAGACAATTAGTCTTCCTCATTCCACTGCTCCTTGCCCTATCCTAGTAATGCCGAGCGCCTGGCTAGGTAGCAACATGCATGTCGCTTCCTAGCCAGGCGCTCAGCATTACTAGGATATGACAAGGACTGGTTGGTTCAGTGTCAGGATAATGTGCCTAAGTGGGATATTGGGTCATGGTGCGGAGATGCGGTGGAGGGAGGGGGCGAAGCACTGTAAAAGTTGCCATCAGTGCACTCTGGCACAAGTCACTAACTGTCTTGATATGACTCTGGATATTGCTAGGACATAAAACCCCAACAAACCAACCAGAGCAACCAGTCCGATTGTGTGCGATACAACTAGCAGTGTTGAGTGCCATACTTAAAGTTGCATAGTGCGATGGTTTTGAGTTTTTGTCATTTTCTGAGATAAATATATTAGGTTGATCGTCATCATCTACCTTACTCAAGTTTGAAGTAACTTTGATTGTAAATGGCGAACTTCTGAAATATTTAAAGCACAAACATTAAAAATCAATTTTGGCAAGCACGCCGAAAACTCTGACACCATAGGTTTCTTCTGCAGTAACAGATTCTATTAAATTGCCTCAGTATTCGCTTCCGTGTGGCGACAAGTGTTTAATATGTGCACCAGTATCTAATACCCCAGTCACACTACAGCTTGCGACCACTTTGCGACCACCTTAGACCAAAGAACCGACACTGACCTGTGACGTCCTTGCTACCAAAACAATAGTTGCCGATGTCTGGGCCTCAGTGGTGAGTGTGGCTTCTTTGGTCTAAGGTGCTCGCAAAGTGGTCGCAAGCTGTAGTGTGACTGGGGTATAAGTTAGATAATCGGTTTGGTTTTTAAAATTTGATGTTTTTCTTCGAACTATGCGGCTTTAACTGGTGCTTAATCCTATTAAGTCCCTTTGGCCGTGTTCGATTATGACACTCCGGACCATCAGAATTTCAAATAGAACAGCTCGAGGTTATCCTAACAATACACGGGCCGTGTGCAAAACGACCCGACTCCAATGCCCCACATCTTGGCTGGGGTTGTCAGGAGCATTTGTGATGGTACCTGGTGAGAGCCTGTCATTTTTAAATTTTTTTTTTTTTGTGACAAGTTTTTTATTCTGCCCATAACGTATAAGCTCCTGTGAGGGTGCTTGTTTTCAACGCTGGATAGCTGTGATACTGGATTAGTCTGGGGCCGCACTAAGGAGTGTTTACCTGATCTTTCTCGGGCCACCCTTTGCAGCTTTGGATGTTAGTAGTTTCTATATTAGTTTTTTTGAATTTTCAAAGTTTTTTCCTAACTTAGCCTACTATGTACATCTATGCAGATGACATACAGGCCTGTGGGAGAGGATCCCATCCCATTGTGGTTTGTTACAGCATCCTTTCACCCACGCCCTGTCCTTAGATAGTACACTAGTGTGCCAGAACACCCCTGGACCCTTCAGGACTGCGACTAGGTGGGCTGGTTGTGTTGTATGGTTAGCCATTTTGTATTTCTAAGCTACACTTTTTTTTTTAATGTAAAAGTATCACAATCCAGATTAAAATAGACATATAAGTAAATTATGCAAGCATAAAATACTTTAAATCCTATTTTGCTGAAGTTATATTGGTTATTAAAAAAAGAAAGTTTTGGATTAAGCCGCCATTTTTGTCCGCCCGAAGGGCATTCGTTTATGCAACTTGAGGTTGTAGGAGCTGCGCATGCGCAACAAAGCGGTTGGGATGATCCCAGTTGTTTTATCGATTACAGCCTTTTGTTTGATAATAGACTAGATCACCATTCAAGCCACGCAGTGCATTGTGGGATGTGTGGAAGATAAACAAACCCCCCGCGAAGCACATGGCACATGCTAATACACTGGGTGCAGTTATGAAATGTGCTAGTTTCAGCTCATCTCAGCTCTTGTTTGAAACATAGAATACCAACTAAAAAAATATATAATAAATTAAGATGTTAATCTTTTATCTAGCATTGCATTTAGATCAATCTAATCAGCACATCTTATACCATCTGCATTTAGATTGAGACAAATCTGGGCACTCAGACTAGTGTTAGAGCCATAGACAGAGTCAGTTTTACTTACTTTATTCATGTTTTTATTTATATCCTGAGGTTAATAACATTTGTTGGGCTAGGAAATGGGTAGGGTTAATCTGACATTGGTTAAACATTTCTTTGAAACAAGTTTTTGTTGACACATTTGACATTATAATATTTAGAACAAGAATTACTTGTGTCTAATCAATGGTGATGTAAACATCAGCCTGTAAAGTGACTGAAATTGTATGTTTCTTAGCTCAAAATGCTTAATTATGGAGAGTGGTGTCTTAAACATATTCATTATATTATTATATTGCATGCATCCATGTTTGTGCCAAAATGTTATGTATTTTGATTAATTTGGAATAAATTCAAAGTTTTGCCCTATGCGCGTCGGCAAGCACAATGCCAGAGCACCTTTGTTTTTCTCTCGACGCCGTTTTCAGCGCATGCGCACTCAGAATGGTGAGCTCCTCTATTGATATAGATTAAGCTGGTCCGATATGGCTGCTAATCTCCCATTCCACTGATTAGAGCTGTTGATGTTGTTGAGCCCGAATGAAAGCTCTGGGTCTGCACCCAGGCTGAGCTGTCTAAGCCTGCATAGGTTGATTGCACGAGCGAGCCTAGATTAGTCCGGCAGAAATACCATGGATCCTCGTTTTTTACTCTCAAGTTCTTTTTACTGTTGATTATTGATGTTTAAGGCATATATATTCAGAAACTGCCGGATCTCAGTCACCCTTGAGCAATTTGTGCTAGGAGGCTAAATCTAAGATGTAAATATATGAGGAAAATAGATTTTCTCGGACCTAGTGGCGGCCATCTTAGATTTAGCCTCCTAGCACAAATTTCTCAAGGGTGACGTGATGTCACCTGGCAGTTTTTGAATATATATGCCCTAAACATCAATAATCAACAATAAAAAAAACTTTAGACTCAAAACCGATGTCAAGCACAAATACGGCTTTTGTCCTAACGAAATGGTTGTTGGAGTTTTACATCATGGCAACATATAAGGTCATATCAGGATGGGTATGGACTCGTGACAGTGAACACTCATGGCAATTTTATAATGCTGCCCTACTGGGAGATCAGGCTGCTAGCACCATGACCCGATATCCCACTCAGAAATATATAAGCCATTGAAGCATACACAAAACATACACATGAAACAAAACCGCCTACCCCAGGAACCAATGGAGACGGTTTCAGTGTGTCCATATGTTACCCATCAGGAACAGTAATTCACAACACGACGAGGGACTACATGAAATGGAATTTATTCAAAGCCCGCGGGCCACAAGTGTTCATGACACAGTCGATAATCAGTAGTTTACAGAGGAGTATTCTAGTACAGCGTCAATAGGTGTTAACAATATCAGAAGAGGTAGGTAATCATTAGGTGATCACGTACAATCGGTATGGTATCAGGATCAATAACGTTATGACAACAATCAAGAATCAAGTATCACAAGAGGTAAGTAGACATTGAGTATTCATGTACAATCGAATGGTATCACCATCAATAATCTCATGAAAACAATCAAGAAGATCAAATAAGGTAAGTAGCGTAAGAGTTATGAGGGGAGTACAGCGAGAGAAGGTATCAGGAATAGTCCGTTAATCAGTATGGGGGGCAAGTGAGGTCAATTAATCAGGGGAACAGTCAAAATGGGAACAGGAGAATGCAGTGTAACCAGTAACATCAAATCAGGTCCTTTCAACCCTATCGGGTCCCCCTATTGTTGATGTGGGTGGGCGGCCAAGAAAGCTGGTGGTTGTCATAAGTCCGGCGTCTGGTATCGATGTAGCTGAGTCTGGGGGAGGGGCACTCCTTTTATCTTCCCATGGTGGTGATATCTTGCGAGGCGAGAGGGGTCTCGCGAGACATGGGCAGTTCTCGGGAGGTCCAGGTGGCGGCACCAGCAGCGTGGTGGTTCTCGGGAGGTCAGAAGGGGGTTTTGGACGGTGGGTTCGAATCCAGCATCGAACCATTGTCAGTGTAGTCCCTCGATCATGTGCGAATTACCCATGTTGACGAACAACATGAACAATTGTGGACGAGGAAGCTCCGAGGTAGCTCTGAGATAAATACACTCGCAAATATTACTAACAAACCATTCACGACAATAAACCACAAAGTACTGACTAAAGCTGTTCGGCATTGAAAACAACTTCTATCGTGAACCGATATGTTATGGACAGGGTAAATAAACCATCGATACAGAAGTTAAAAGAATTGATTTAAACAATTTCTCTTTTTAATTAAAAGGAGAACAACAATCGCTGCTTAACCATTATCACCCCCAGTCTGAAATCCACTCATAACCACCCTCTACACTGTTACATACTCTATGAATGACCTCACGTGACCTTATCACGTGACTCAGATTCTCATCCATCATAATCCGCACCCAAACAAACAAAGCAAACATACCCATGGCCCAAGTGCGCAATCCTATCGCAGACTTTATTGATTATGGCTAAAAAGCGATGTCAATTCATCACAGCGGAGTGACAGAATGCGCCCTCTCTAACATTGTTTGTTGTTCCTTTACATTCTAGCAACATCTAAGGTCATATAATGACGGGTACCGACTTGTGACCGTATGCACTCATGGCAACTTCATAGTGCTGCTCCACTGGGAGACCAGGCCTCCAGTACCATGACCCAACCCGATGTCCCACACAGTCATATTATCCTGACACTGAGCTATTCAGTCCTTGTTTTATCCTATTAATGCAGAGTGCCAGGCTAGATAGAAACAACAAGTATCAATTTTATAAGTCATTGGTTTGAATCGACTGCGCTCTGTCGATTCAGCCCCCGGCCCCTCTTCAAGAGGGGATCTACTTGGAGCAAAACCGGGCACGGTAGCCTCGTCGATAGAGTGTGGGTCTTGCGTGTGGAAGGTTGGGAGTTTGGTTCCCGGACGAGTCAAACCGATGACTTATTAAATTGACACTTGTCGCTGCCTAGCCTGGCGGTCGGCATTAATAGGATAGGGCAAGGACTGGTTAGCGCAGTGTCAGGATAATGTGCCTGAGTGTGATATCAGGTGATGGTGTTGGCACCCTAATTTCCCAATGGGGCAGCACCATAAAGTTGCCATGAGTGCACACTGTCAAAAGTCAGTACCCGTCCTGATATGATATTAAATGTTGCCAGGACATAAAACTCCAAAAACCAACCAACCAACTTGGCGCAAAATTCCAATTAAACACGATGGCAATGTATCCATGTTGTGCGCAGATCGATCGATTGATTGATTAAATGATTATTTTGGCTTAATTTGGGAAATCTGTTTAGATTTTAAATAGAGCGATTGGCACAATGAATAATGCTTGATTAATTCTGCGCCCACAATCAATCAGCCTACCACAACAGTCGAATGATCTTATTTGTGGTTTTAATTTCTGCATAGCAGGGCCTTTTGCTTCGAGTCTGCCGCCAGGGCAGATCTTACTCAATTTGCATGACTGATATTCTTCCTCCATTTCCTGGGAACAAATGAGTTGGCCGTATCGCCTCCTCCTAATTTGCGCCATGTTTCGTGAATTAAATTTTTATGTCAGTTGACACAAATTTAAGCACTTCAAAATTGCATCAGCGATCATTTATGTTGTCATTTGAATCCGGGTCTGACCATTTTTGAATTTTGTGTAAATTTCAATGTAGGCGCGTGAATGTGATCGACAAAACTGACAAAATGGATACCACTATTTTTTCACCATGAATATGGCCCTTACTGCTGACACAGCATTTAATTAATCAACCCACCTTCTGATTCCTGATCGATTCAAACAAATTTATACTTGTCGATTCCTAGCTTGGCGCTCGGCATTAATAGGATAGGACAAGGACTGGTTAGGTCAGTGTCAGGATAATGTGACTGAGTGGGATATCGGGTCATGGTGCTAGCAGCCTGATCTCCCAGTGGGGCAGCATTATAAAGTCGCCATGAGTGTGCACTGCCACAAGTCCATGCCCATCCTGATATGACCTTATATGTTGCCAGGATGTAAAACTCCAACAACCAACCAAGCAACCAACTACTTTGAGGACGCCACTAACAAATTAGGTCAATCTTGTGACATCATTAGTCTTGCCCTAATTCCAAGTACCATATGTAGTTTAGTCAGGTTCTACGAGTTCCCATTCTATTTCCCCTTCCTTTTCCCCAGGGGTGAAAGTGCTCTCCGGCTAAAATAGCGGAAATCAAGAGATTATATCACTGACGGCGAATTTCCGCGAAAACGCGGATCTTCTCCTATAGACACTCTCAGGGAATCGTGGGAAAATACCGGAAGTCAGAGTTCAAATATCCTTGTTATGACTGTATCATCGCCCACACCAAACACTTTCTTGTTTCGGTTATATGCTCTTACATCTAAGGTCATATAAGAACGGGATTCGAACTAGCCAACTGTTAGCATAAATATCCTGATTCCTAGGGATTTTGTGAACGTTAATCAGTGAATATAAAGTAAATCGCGGAAATCCGCGAAATTGCGGAGATCTTTCATCCCTGCTTCCCTTCTCCCCCCCCCCCCCACACAACAAAACCAAGAGGTATCACTAACAGAGGGCATGAGGAGCGGAACACAGCTACACAGGTCACGTGGACGCCGAGCCGAGCCCTGATTGGCCCACACAGCACTTTCTGCTGAAGCTGGTAGCTGGCTGGCATTGGGTAGCAACCAGCTGTAAAATATTCCGATTTACGGCATCTGGGGGAATGCAAATGTTCTATTATTAAACAGGTATACGTGACCAAGTGCATGTATGTATATATATATGTAAGTGCTGGTGGTGCTGAGTGGGATGTAAATAGACATAGTGGTGCTGGCAGGGCTGGGTGTAACCGCACTCAGGGCCTACCCCCTCTCCCTCTGCTGGGATAGTGATCACCACACTCAGGTTCAAGGTTGGTGGTGGCCAGGAGAGCCACACAGCTTGGTGGTTGTGGGAAGACCACTGGTAACCATGGGGACCAGGAATGCTGGATCCCTATTGGTAGTGCCAAGAATGCTTGTTTCCCATTGGGGGACAGGGGTGGGGTGATACTCTACAATGAACCCATGTACCATATAAATAATAAACCAGAGGGCTTGACTCTCTCTCTCTTCCTTTACACTTTATACTCTTCCTTTCTCTTTGTTTGTATGGATTTCACTATAGCTGCCTACACAACCACAGATTCGAGTCCTAGTCTTTACATAATTGGTGACCATGACGGGTGCTAAATCTATTAGTTGAGTAGTGGATTCAACTTTAGACAGCGATGTCCCTCTCCTATCACATCCATCCTGTGCCGCGTTCAGGGTACGCCTCCGGTTGACTCCGAGTCAGCTCCGCGACGTCTGTTTGGCCTATTTGCATTCAGGGTACGCCTCGGAGTCGCCTCGATGGCGTCTTGCTTTTCATTTAGGAGGCAAAAAGCACCTCGAAAATGGACAAGAAAATCAGTGGTTTTAGCCAATCAGAGTTGTTCTTTTCAATTGCAAATGGCGGGCCCTATGTGGGCCATCATTTTCGAGGCACCTGACAGCTAAAGTCGTTCAGGCCAGCGCAACATCCAGAATTTCTTCGAGGTGCCTCCGAGGCGTACCTTGAACGCGGCCCTGTATTGCCTTCCTGCTGGTTATAGCTGAGTATCTCAACACATTGTTGGTTGTTGGAGTTTTTCGTCCTCGCAAAATCTAAAGTAATATCAGGACGGGCAAAGACCCTATAAAACTAAGACGGCTCACTCCCTATCTCTCCCATGGTAATGTAAATTTCGCAGTGCCACCTTGTGGTGGGTTTGATCAGCCCGGCTGCTGGTTGGTGTTTCACATGTAAACAAATACAATTATATTATATATGAGACAGGTAAGTATGAATACACATAAATCTGAAATTGCTATGAACAAATACACATCATCATCAGCATCATCATCGGCATTGCCATCATCACACATCTTTCACATTCATATATATATTTACACATATAATATAGCACCTGTTTAACCAAGAGAACAGCCAGCGCACCAAGTGGTGGGTTTGATCATTTTGATTACACAGTACAGGCTGAGTGAGCCATCTTAGTATTATAGGGTCTTTGGGACCGGTACCGACTTGTGACAGTGCACACTGATAACAACTTTATAGTTCTGCCCCACTGGGAGACCAGGCCACTAGCACCATGACCTGATATCCCCCTCAGTCACATTATTCGGACACTGAACCAACCAGTCCTTGCCCTATCCTAATAATCCCGAGCGCGTGGCTGGGAAGTGACAAGTATACATTTTTAAGTCATTGGTTTGACTCAACCAGGGTTTGAATCCCACGATCTATTAAAACGCGAGATGGATGCTGAACTTATTCAGCCACCCCCGTCTGGTCCCTCAAAGCAGTTGTCCAAAGGGATGGCATCATAAATTGAGTGATTATTTTATCTATGCTGCCCGAAATCGTTCGTTAATTTAAAGCCCAGTCAGACCTTACCGGATTGAGCAACGGACACAAACCGGACAAAGAATTTTCTAGTCGGTTGGTGTCCGGTATCAAAATGGACCGAAATGTGTCGAAATATTGCGTTTTCAACGGACAAGGAATGGCCAACCGACGGGAAAAAACCGAATGTCAAACGGACGGACCAGACACCAACCGGACACCAACCGGACACCAACCGGACACCAACCGGACACCAGCTGGATACCAACCGGACACCTACCGGACTGATCACGGATACGCCGAAAACAGATAAAAAATCGACGGACCAAATTCCCACAGCACCGTCAATGGACTCTTCAGGATACAAACCGGACACCTAACGGATGGGTAACGGACATGAACCGGACAAAACGGACGTCTTGGTAGATCGTGGCTTCGAATCCTGGTCGAGTCAAACCAATGACTTAAAAATTGATACTTGTCGCTTCCTACAATTTCTTTCTTTTTTTTCTTAAAGATTTATACTACCTATCATGGATAAGTATGAATAGACTTGTTTTCACCATTAGACAGTTTGTTGATAGAAAGACCAAGCCTACACTTTTACTGACCCAAGGGATTTTTAACCTCCCACACCATAGTTAAAAATCCCTTGGGTGGGTAAAAGTGTAGGCTCGGTCTTTCTATTAACCTCCCACACCATATAGCCCCCCAATGTGTTGCTACCTTGTCGTGGTGGGAAGGCTTGTGTGCCTCCGTGACCATGAGAGCTATACCCACGGGGGGCTAGTCTCCTGGCAGGTTTAACCAAGCCGGGCAGGACTCATGGTAGAGGACAGACTAAGAGCAGCAACTGGTCCTCCAGGTCGGGGGTTGGGCGTGGTTAGCTCAGTGTCAGGATAATGTGACTGAGTGGGATATCGGGTCTTGGGCACTGCCAACCTAATTTCGCAGTGGGGTAGCACTATAAAGTCACCATGAGTGCACACTGTCACAAGTTGGTACCCGTCCTGATATTACCTTAGATGTTGCCAAGACACAAAACTCCAACAACCAACCAACCCTCCCGCACCACCACCCACGACGTTAGTACACACATCCTGTCAGTGTTGGCAAACAGCCAGACTGTGAGATGAAATTCCACACTGACAGGTGCTCCATTGCCAAATCTGTGTAACCTTCAGGTATCAACAGGACCAGACGGGATCGCAGAATGAGTTAGAGTGTCCGTCTCCTGTGTTGGTAGATCGTGGGATCGTGGGTTCGAATCCTGGTCGAGTCAAACCAATGACTTAAAAATTTATACTTGTTGCTTCCTAGCCAGACACTCGGCATTAGTAGCATAGGGCAAGGAGCAGTGGAATGAGGAAGACCAGTCGTCTGCGACTGAAATTTCCCCTGCTTAAACAACTAATGTACCAACAAAAAAAAACCCACAGAAAAAACCCCACACATTGATGTAATATCAGAGCCTGATATCAGGAACCTGAAACTATTGTTACTTTACCCTGCATAGTCCGATAAAAGCATAACAATTTCAAAAATAAAAACACTTGGTTAGATTTGCTCTTACATATCATCCACATTTAACCAGTTTTGGGCGTTTCATCAAATTAACTTACATGGTATTTGTTTATAAGGGTCAGGACGAAGACATATTATTGAATAATTGTGTGTATACATATATATATATATCTATGTATATATGTCATGGGGGTTGATGAAAATGGGAAATATTGCGCCTAGAGTGGGACTCGAACCCACATCTCTTTGCATTCCGAACCAGTGTGTTAACCATTACACCACCTACGCCCCCTGATATCAACACACTACCCATGCCTTCCTGTCTATGTGGTCAGTGCAGACTACTACACATATATATATGTTCGGACAAATATAAAGTATAAAGAGAATTATTCAGCTGAATCAAGCATGTCAGGTCCAACATTTAGTAAACCACATTTAATAAATTCAATGTTCATCACAAAAATACAGAATTTTGTTTCCAACTGGCAATAAATATAATACAGTAATGAATGAGTGACTTGGAGGTTTTACGACATGTCGCCAATACAGGATGGGAGTCCATCCTGATTTGACCTTTGATGTTGCTAGTACGTAAAACAGCAACAAACAAACGGTATGGAAGATTAACATGGTCAGGACTCATCGATGTCTCAAGTAGTAGTAGTAGTAGTGACCAGATGGAATGGCCGAATGAGTTGAGCATCCGTCTCCTGTTCTGGGAGATCGGGGGATCTGAATCCGATTCAAACCGATGACTTAAGATGTATACTTGTCGCTTCCTAGCCAGGCGCTCAGCATTATTAGGATAGGGCAAGGACTGGTTGGCTCAGTGTCAGGATAATGTGACTGAGGGGGATATCAGGTCATGGTGCTGGCGTCCAGGTCTTCCAGTGGGGAAGTACTATAAAGTCACCATGAGTATGCACTGTCACAAGTCGGTACCCATCCTGATATGATCCTAGATGTTGCTAGGACCTAAACCAACAAACAAACAAACGTCCTGATATGACCTTAGATGTTGCTAGGACCTAAAACAACAACACCAAAAAAACAGTAGTAGTAGTCAGGGGCATAGCTAGACCTTTAACGATGTGTACTCCTAATTTCGGCAGGGGGTTTAGGGGGCCGCTTAAGCTTAAGCTGGCAGATTTTACACATTTTAGACTTGAGTTTTCGACACTCTGGACTACTACATGCCTCCTCTCTCTCTCTCTCTCTCTTTCTTTATTATTTTTTAGTTAAATCTTTTTTGGACAAAATGATATGGACGTTTTGGCGTACGCGCATACGCCTAGCTACACCCCTGGTAGTAGTACTACCAGGGATTTGTGACTCTCTCCACCCTCCCTTTTTGGAGCTGAACTGAAAGGCGAGCGTCCGTCAGCATGACGTCATAAAGATGCCGGAAGCCAGCTTTACCCAGCGTCCTATTCAGCCCGGCCAATAAGACGCGTGTATCTGACCCGAACCACGCACTGCTCGGACCGGGTTCAACCAGAGTATGTGCGGTGGTGTGGGTGTGGGTGGCTGTGTGGGGGAGGGGACGCATTCACTGAAGCCTTTTGTTTACTTAATAGTCGATCCGTCAGGAGCTCTGGTCCAAAACACAGCTGGATCATTGGCTGAGCCCCTTTGACTTTGCCCCCTACCCCCTCCCCCTCCCCCACCACAAGCTTCTCCTGGCCCCTCCTCAGCCTCGCTACCACTTCTCCCGTGCATCCTCATTTCCTTCTTGTCCCTCCCGCCCCTTCTCCCACTCCACCCCGTCCACCCTTCCTATCTTTACTCCCATTCTACTACGTTCTCCCCCCTCTTCCGCTATTCCGCATCTTCCCGCTCCTATTACCTCTTCTCTTCCCTCTGCTTTGCTTTGCTTTACACTACTCATGTCTTCACCTGTCATCTCTTATCCTCTTCTGTCTTCTCTTGTCCTCTCCTGTCCTCCCCCTGCTCCCCTCCTCCCCTCCTTCCCTCCCCTCTGCCCCTGCTCTCTTCTTCCTCTCCTCTCCTCCCCAGCCTATCCTCTCCTCTCCTCTCTTCTCCTCTCTTCTTCTCTCCTCTCCTCTCCTCTCCTCTCCTCTGCACTCCACTGCTCTCCTCTCCACTCCTCTCTTCTCTTCTGCTCTGCTCTGCTCTCCTCACATCTCCCCACATCTCCTCTCCTCTCCTGACCACTACTCTCCTCTCCTCACATCTCCTCACATCTCCTCACATCTCCTCACATCTCTCACATCTCCTCACCTCTCCTCACCTCTCCTCACCTCTCCTCACTTCTCCTCACTTCTCCTCTCCCCTCCCTTCCCCTCCCTTCCCCTCCCTTCCCCTCCCTTCCCCTCCCTTCCCCTCCCTTCCGCTCCCTTCCCCTCCCTTCCACTCCCTTCCCCTCCCTTTCCCTCAGCAAAACCAGGATATAATACAAACTGGTCGGCCCAGTGTCAGTGTTAGTGTCAGTGCCTGACTGCCTAGGATCACTGCACCAACCACTATGAAGTCGCCACAAGTGTGTACTGCTACAACGTTGGTACCGGTCCTGATATGATCTCAAATGTTGCTAAGATGTAAAACCCCAATCATACACTCACCACCGGATGTCCACTGCTGCCTTCCCACTTAGCACCAACAGTAGAACCTATCAGGCATTACCCCCCCCCCCCCCTTCAAGCCCCCCCCCCCCCCGCTCCCTGCTCCCTCCGCCACCCCAGCCCCCAGCCCCAGCCCGCCCCCCCCCCCCCCCCTTCCTCCCACAGTGATACCCAAGCATTAGTTACTTACGCACCCATAATCCTGTGACAGGACTGCTGAACAACCCATAACATTGGTTGGAGTTTTACATACTGGCAACATTGAAGGTCATATCAGGATAAGTACCAATATGTGACAGTGTGTAATCATGGCAACTTTATAGTGCTGCCCTAATGGGAGACCAGGCCACCAGCACCATGACCTGATATCCCACTCAGTCACAATATCCTGGCAATGAGCCAACCAGTCCTCGCCCTATTATAATAAGGACAAGTATACATTTTAAAGTCATTGGTTTGACTCGACCAGTCCCACAATCTATCAAAACGGGAGATGGACGCTCAACTCATTCGTCAATCCCGTCTGGTCAACCCAATAGAAAAAGTGTCGGAAGGGTGGAAAAAGGAAATGGCTACATAAATTCT